>VMBQ01001165.1:0-99180 GCA_007657795.1 Dreissena rostriformis | reverse complement strand
TATATATATGATCTGACGTGAGAAGTCATATCATACCATATTTTATTAAACGAGTTCAGGAATTTCCGGGACGAGTTTAATAAAATATGGTATAATATGACAACAAGTGTCAGATCTTTCTTATCACATGCCTTTAAACTAAATAAAATACATCTTAATTGACCAAACAAATGCTGATAGTTCTCAAAGTTGTTTACTATCGTGACGTCATTTCATGTTGACGACGTCATTTCAAAAATAAAGCCATGCGATTGGTTAGTTATTGATTCTGTAGCCAATGATAACGCTTTAAACTGTTGTATTACACATGTGTAATATAAAAAAAATACGCAATGTATGTATTACATTTAAAACAAGGTTTAGCATGTGATAAATATATAATATTATAAACTGCATATTCTTTTAAACAGTAACCGTTCTCACTCAATGATTATGTACCTATATCAACGTTTACTGTTCAAAAGAATATGAAGTTAATAAAAAAAAAGTGTAGTCAGGTCAATTATATTAATCTTTTTATTGTATATTTGTCAAACGATTAGATTGTGATTCTTAAGTTGAATACATTTTCTATTCTGTTCTGCTGTGTTCTCTTAGGAAAGAAGAGCCAATGTGACATTATTTTGACATCGTTGTCATTAAAAATTTTACTTGTAAACACTTATATTTCGTGAGACCTATTCGTACCAGTATACTCATTTGTATCACGTGATTGATTTAGACGAAGGGTAGTTTATAAATACAAGACCCGTTTTTTTTTGTACCACTCCTGGAAAGAGTACGAATTATTTTGAACGAGTCTGATGTATTTTGGCTTAATTTAAACAGATGAAGATGCAAGAAAATCATTAAGGTGACATGAACAATTAAAAACATGAATGTTTCTGTACACAAAACTTAGGCGCGTGGCAGTATTCATTAACTGATACATTTTTTAAATTTGTGGAAATATTAAGTTCCAATAAGCTTGCTCATGTTTTGTTCCTCATCTTAGATCTTTTTTGTTACGTACTAAAACATTTTTTTTATTATTTTGTTGATTATACACATGTATATATCAATCACAACAGTTGTTTATGTAACCTTAGTTGTTTTACTACCGCAACGTGTTGTAAAGTAGTTATCTTATCATTTTATATCCTTCAAAAGTTCATAAACGTATCATTAAAATGCGGGATTTGGGTTGGATTGTATTTCGGTTAGGTGCAAGATTATGCTCGATATACTGGGCGTTTTTATAACAAGTTTAAATAAAAACAGCATTATTTATATTTTACATACCTTTAAATAAAATCTCATAAAGATTTATTCACGTGATAGAATACAGTTCTTTAATTAAAACAATTAATCGTCACTTTGTCTTCAAAAAAGGCCTCAATGTGCTATTTTTTCTCAAACAAATTTGGTATTCATACCAATATATAAAAGTGATAAAATCATAAAGAGCCAAAAAGAGTGAACGCATTATAAGGCACAAATCCATTTGAACCTCACTCTGTGAAAAGGGGGTTTAATGCATATCCGTAAAGTGTCGTCCCTTATAAGCCTGTGAAGTCCGCACAGGCTTATAGAGACGAAACTTTCCGCTTTGTTGTATTTTTCGTTTAAAGTAAAAATCTCATCGACGAAAATCCATTTTAGGCGGAAAGTGTCGTCCTGATTAGCCTGTGCGGACATATCTCAAATTTCATCTGGTTTCCTTTAATAAGTTGTTGATATAATTTAAGAACATTAATCCATCCCATTAAAAAAAAAACAGTTGTATTTAATCGAATGTTATCATGTTCCAAAGTAAGATGAATTATTCCATAAATGACGAGACCATTTCTATCCGCGAAATTCTAATTTAGTGATAAAATCCGATTACAAAATACCGTAAGGAATGTCTTCGTGAATGCAAACCGTTTTAAAGTAAGCTTTAAAAAGGAAAGAAAATGCTGTAAATGATTAAACAATTATGACAGTTCGTCGCACTTCTAAATTAAACAGTTTCAATGAGATTGAACACTTAAATAAAGAACAATAAGATGCCAAAAATAGCTCTTTTAAAATGAAAATGGAACAAACCTCGGAAAAGTTTGCTCTATTTAAATCGGTAAATGAAATTTGTCCTTGTGTTTGAAGAAGTTTAACAGATCCATATTTTTGTTTTAGTCGTCAAAATTTCAGAATGACGGCTTATGTATAAAATAAATCATCCTACATTTTACGACTTATAGCTTTAATTGGACAATGATTCTTTGGAGGAGAAGCCAATCAAACGCGTTAATGATGACTTATCAGAGAAATCAAGAACAGCTGAATAGTCGAACAGAATCCTTGAATAGTTGTTTTCGATGCGTAAAAAAGATCTACCTATCTTTATAATTGTTCGACTGAACGGCGATTATAATAAACCCCAGTTCTATCATAAAATATGCCTAATGAAAGACTTTCCGTCGAGATAAAGAACTTGCAGAGAACGAACACGATTATTCTAAAGTGGTAATTAAAGGAAAATAAATTACATTAAGTATTAATTATTTATATTATAATTATTATGATGATACCGAAGAATCTGATTCAAAGGGTTAACAAAAAATAGCTTTAAACAGAACTGTTTATAAAAAAAAATGTGATACATTTTCGATATGGATTTTATTCTGATTACTTAAACACTATGTGACCAAGGGCATCATGACTTGACTGAAACTCTATCAATGCATACGTTAATTTTCACATACGGCTACATTTTTATAATTTATGATGAGCATAAACGAGCACGGAGATCAAAGCGGAGCAAAATAATTTTATTCTAATTGATGTCATTATGTTAAACAGGTTGTTTTCCACCCATCGTTTCACGTGTACCTACTGAGCGTGTAATATTGCGGTAATGCATGAACAGGTCAATTTTATTCCGCTACACTACATCCATTTGAAGGCACTCGAGTAATTAAGTCACTTACAAAGGTGCATTCTTTATACATGATAGTACTAAAACAAATAGAACTTGATCGCATGTGGAGGGTAAATATACGTCTCAGACCTTAAAATATAATTTTAAAACTATTAGATTGGCACAATTTCTAATTAAATGAATGGCAATGACATTATGGAGGCTTTTGTGTGCCAATGATGTTCCAATAAAATATTGCGTATACACGAAATGAATATAAACATGTTAATATTCAAAGGAAAAATGCCTGAAACAAATGGTGCACGGTGTTTAGACAATGCACATGCGGAATTACCCAAGAGGCGTCACCAGCTATGGCACACGGAATCTCGTCATTTCAGTTCAATAACGCAATAAGTCCTTAAATTATGCACTGATTATAATTACACATGGCGACTTTTCTAACGCAACACTTTTCAAATTTGAATATCTCAGTTATAAGTAAAGATTTGGATCATAAAATTGTACATGTAATCATGTGACTACATTTGAGTTAGCTCAAAATAAAATTATTTATCCATGACTATCGAACGCTTTACCAGATGATGTGGCCTCACATGATCCATGCGTGTTTTTGAATGATCAAGATCACAATTCAATGTGAAAGGTCAAAACATGTTTTAGTTTTTTTTTCTCATGAATACATATAGCGTGGTTCAATTTGTATGCAATATAATATCATATAAACAATATACCGAGCCAAACCATGAATCATAGTGCCATGTACATAACGTATGCTTGTCCATCCAAGGTCAAAGTTCAAACAAGGTCAAAAACATATTTAAAATTTCCATTTGATGAATTGATTTGAATAAAGTAACTTCGCACAAATGTTAATATATAAACGATGCAATAATCAGTCACAGGTTTGCTTGACGTCAAAGTTAAAGGTCCGTCTTTTCGAAGTTGGTGTGTTGGGATAAGAATCTTACGGAAAAGTAGTTCTAGTTAATATTTGAAATACTCATTATCAATGTAGAAAATATGGGTATGTTTGTTTATTACTGATTGCACTGAAAAATATTTACGTTGTTACAAGTAATTATTCTTAATTCAACAATTGCTTTTTCATAATAAATTACATATTATTTGTGTTTATATTGCAGCAATTTTGTTTCCACATAATTAATAACTTAGATCAAATAATTATTATGACATGGATGTACATGTGTAAAGAGTATTATAGCAACATCATGCACTTTCTATCAAGGCTGAAGGCAATTCCAGACAACAGTACCTTTGAAAGACTAGATACAAATAGGTAAGGCTAGGAGAAAGATTATGAGGCGTTTACAATAATTTTAATACTCGCTTTCGGCTTCTTCGAGATATGCACCTTTAAGAAACCGTTGCCGTTATTAGCTCAAACAGTTCTCGGGGTATTATTCTAGGTATTCTTGGTTTCACAACATGGCGAGACCTTACCTGTTTTTCTATTTCAATGTATTCATCGGTATATAATTACTGAGGTACAAAGGCGTCTTGTCGGTCGACGTTTACTGTTAATGTTTTAACGGACTTTTTCACGTTTTGGTACATTGACAAAATAAAATAAAAATGTTTCAGATTTGCAAATTGTCGTTGTAGTTATGTCTGAAAACTGAACATTTACCATGCTCTAAAAAATTCATTATATGCATCTTCGACGATTAAAAAACCTCAAAATTATAAAGCGTTACAAACGCGAAACGATTGAATAATTTGGAGAGTTCTGATGGTATCGTAGTTTGTGACTTTACGAGGATTGCGTATATAAAGTATAAAACATACACCACTCACTGCATGTGCACGGATGGCCTTGTGGTTCAAGTGCTATACTTTTTCTCCAAAGGTCAGCAGTTAAACTCCAGTTCATGATTCCTTTTTTTCTTTCTTTTATTGTATTCTTTTGTTTTACTGGAGCTATTAAGTTTCAACGTTTACTTTTATCAAATTTAATGACAAACTTCAATGTATTCAAACATCTGTGAAAATGTCCCTTTAAACCAAAAGATGTTTAATAAAAAGAGGAAAGTGAAACAATGTTTTGTCAAACAGTTGAAATAAATAGCATATAGTATTTGTTGAGATAAAATACTACACAAACTCATTCGAACAAAACAAAAGTACATTTTTTATTGGTGAACTCCAAGATTTACAATCAGAAGCTGTCTTTTTTTAAAAAATAATACAATAATGCTTTCATGATTTTCAATCGCAAAATTGTACAAATTTTGAGTTATTTAATACAAGTCATTTGAACAATATATAACGGTTTAATGAACCTCAGTGATTCTTTACAACGACAGCTAATGTTCATGTATCGGACACCAATTACATGCGAAGCGCTTTCATTCCTCAAATACCGTCTATCGGCGTGCGAAGTAGCAGTATAGGAAAGAATACGGTGACATGCACTGTTGCTCTAATCAGTGTCTGTCTAGAGGTGGTCGGTGTAGCACGTACGTAGGGTAACAAACTGAATTGGTTTATTTATTTAAAGATCGGCTTCAGTAAAATTGATTAATAGTAGATGATGTTATAAACATCACCATATTGTATATTATTTTACAAAATTGAAGTATACGTGAGCGAATAAACAGTATATAATACGATGGAATTGTATTCGACGTTTATGTACGTGTTATTATGGATAATAATGGTGATTAAAAAAACGGATGGTACTGAGTATTCTGTACGAGTAACAGACGCTGGCAAAGTTAGAGGATTTGTTGAAATGGTACACGGTCAGAAGAAAGTGGAGAAATTCTTTGGTATCCCATTTGCTAGTCCTCCCTTTGGAGTGTTGAGATTAGAGGTAAGCGATATTTTATAAATACGGATGTTTGGCCTTAAAGAATGTTCGAACAACTTTGTGTTTGAATCGTGTTTGCACTATGACTCTAAACACAATCTATGAATTATTATTTTTTCATCAACAAAATTTGATGTGAAAGTATGATTTACAACTGAATTTAAAAATGTATAATATACGACGTAATATGCATGCATGTTATAGGTTCAAAGAAAAATGTAATTATTATAAATAAATGAATTTGTATTTGTGTATTCCATGTATTGAGCGGTTACATGCGCAATCTGATATGTTTGATATTTAACAAAACTTGATTGTCTTCATTGTATATCAACGTTTGATTTATGATACTATCTTCTAAAGAAACAAAAAGATCACACACGTCTATTGTTTAAAATTCATTCGAAACTTTAACTTGTCGTGAAATTAAATTGTTGTACAAATCTGAACTGATTAGTTTTTTTAATATTAGATAAATTGTTTGCATCGAAAACACTTACGAGGCCGTTAAATTGATACGTTTTAGTCACGAAATAAATTGTTCTATCGGAAACTAATTCAAATTCCAGGGTTCGCCACATTTTAATGGCGATAATACACCGACTTATTGTCGGACGGTTGTGTTATACGATTGCCATACGATGGCTGTAATCGAATTAAAAAAAAAAAAACATGATGTAAATGCATGCCGTAGTATGAACTTGTAAAAAAACTTAATTATGTTGAAAAAAAAAATAAAAGCCCTATAACATTTTTTAATTTCATTTATTCTATTAAATATTTACATTAATTCTAGTTAATTGTTATTTAAACATTTGACAAATCCTACCGCGTTACCTTGGTTGTTCCTTGGTTTAATTTATACTCTCCTGTTTTATAGGCCACTTGCTTTCAGTTGTTAATCAATCTAATTACTTCCCTGATTATATTTTCTTCTTGTGAAGTATAAACCTTAAACATCTTATTTAGGAATACTGTATGTGAATGCGCCTGAAAATGAATGGTTTTGATGATAAATATTAGAATATAGTGAAAAGCATATATGAACCATTTTTATTTTTATTTTGTATTTAACTCCTTATCAATCGTCGCTCAAATCCAAACGATAAAGATCCACTGGTTTATTCATTTCCATGCGTTTCTTGAAACGAGCAGAAGAAACGTATTGCTCGGATAAATTATATTTTGACTTTTTGAAAAATCTTTTGCAAAATCGCCCAAATACATTAAACACGACGATTTATGGTCGAAAAAAATATATCCATTCAAAATAAAGAAGCATATCTGGATTATAAACGAATATGTTCTATTCATATTATTCTTAAAGATAACATCATTAATTTACCTGCTTTATATTTTATCTAAATGTCCAAAGGTTAATTGTAATATGTAACATACACATAATACATACTATATTGCGCTAACTTCACCATTGCACATATTTTTATGCCCCCTTCTTCGAAGAAGAGGGGTTATATTGTTTTTTGCCTGTCTGTCTGTCATTCTGTCTGTCGGTCCCAAAACTTTAAGGTCAAAATATTGAACTTAAAGGTCAACATATGGAACTTTAAGTCAAAATATGGAAATTGTATTTCAACGCGGTGCGGTAGGGGGCTTTGTGTTTCTGACAAACACATCTTTTGTTTTTTTCTTATAATGTAATATATCAGATACATACTTAGTTTATCCCTACGCAAATGTGAAGATTGACATTTGTTCATAAGAACGACACATTACTTACATTATTTAAAGAACACAGAAACATTTAACGAGGCCCATATTTGTATTCATGATGTTTATCGTGTGTGTGTATAATCAGAAGCTAACGACTTCTAACGACCACCCTGACTTCCACCGACCAACTCGACTTCTAACGACCATCCCGACTTCTTACGACCAACCCCGATCATTACAGGCAGTTTATAATTTGTGCATGTCTCAATCGTTGCCATCGATGCCCAGAACAATTATTTCTGCACGTTGGATTTACCCATAAACACAAGATGTTTCCGTGTCCGTAATGACCTAAGACACAAAGGTCTTATACTTTTTTCCAGTTTTATTCCTCTGTTAATTGTGCTGCTGTATATCGATCCAATACGCGATCGTCATAAACAAGCGCAGTTGTAATCGTCTAATTGATATAAATTCGCATAATTTGATAATTTAGTATTGCCCAATTGCCAGACATGTGGATTCGGATGCCCTTTCCTGTCGTATAAAGATTACATTGTTATATTTTACGATCTCGGCATTCATTTTCCTTGCACAACTAGTCCTTATATGTGGCGTGTTCTGAGAAAACTGGGCAAAATGCTTGTGCGTACAGTGTCATCCCAGATTAGCCTGTGCAATCCGCACAGGCTAATCCGGGACGACACTTTCCGCCTAAACTGGATTTTCGCTCAGAAGAGACATCATTTAAACGAAAAAATCCAAAAAAGCGGAAATTGTCGTCCCTGATTAGCCTGTGCGGACTGCACATGCTAATCTGGGATGACAATTTACGCACATGCATTTTCCCAGTTTTCTCAGAACACGACTCATATTGGAATACAATTGGTATTCAAGTAAAATATATTGAAAATAATCTACACACTACTGTATAATCTGCGGTAATACATCGTTTGTGTTCAACAATATATAGTTGCATAAATTAAGCATGCTTTGGGTTATTACAATGCTTTATTTTAAGACAATACTCGTATTGTATTGTATTGTGCATAATTGATGTACACTGTATTTGCCAAAAGAAATATTTTTAAACTAAAAATTGTGTCCCTGTTGGTATAAAACCAAATCAAATCTTCATGATTCTCATATGAAAAAGCAATCTCTAACACGTAATCAGGGATTAAATGCGATAAATAACTTTTGTTATTTTGAAATTATGTATAATGAACGTTTCATGTTATGTTAAATTTTCAGTTTTTTTACCAATGCGCGTCAGTTGTTTTCCGTCTCGGTTTTTTGTATTGTTGTATGCTGCATTTTGGGTGTATGACCTTTATTTAAAAATAATTTCTTGCCTTGTCTAGCCCGGCCAACAACATTTAGACTTTTCAGTATCGCGTTGGTTCAAGTTACTTTAAAATGTTACCTTTTCGTGTGTGTTTTTAATTTCTAAAGAGATCGGCGCAATCAACAGGCAGAATATTTAATAGACCAATCTTTGTCAAACACCGCATTCGTTAGTAATTTGCCAATCTATGCACGGTTAATACAAGCACATTTATTTTCATTGTATCTAATTTGTTTATAAACCTTAAGCGTTGGACCTTTAATACGTTTCCACTTTTGATTACGTTAACAAATGCGAGTACCGGTATCATTTGTTATTATATACCCTTCATGTCGTCTCTTGTTTCATTCCGTTACAACGTTACACGTTACAACTCTCACCGATAAATTACGTGATTTATTAAACACGAAACGCTAACAATTTCATAATTGCTCAATTAATGGGCTTACTATAGATTCACAGTTAATCGATGTATTATTATTCATATATATTTTTATGTTAATGACCTTGATGTTTGCTAGGTACTATAGGACGGTTTTAGAGTATTGACATTAATTACAACACATAATTATAAGACTATTTAGATATGTGTTCATTCTATGCATTTAATATATATTCGTTCTAAAAATAACATGTAATATAGGAAGACAATTAGAAAATAATAAAATTTAACATTGTAATTAAAACGTATACTGATTTTATTCTTCTGTAATAGGTCAAATAATGTTTCGGGGTAAACGTGTCCAACTTTGTCTTCTATAAAATGTTTAGAATGGAAACATGTGTGCACTTCTTACAATAACGTTTGTCGATAAATGGATGTTCCCATGAATTACATACATACATGAATATTAACACATTATACATGCTGAATTTGTTTTTAAACATTTTTTTTATTCCCTCTCACGCATCTTAAGTCAATAACTTAACGAAACGTGCATCAATAGGTATTCAGTGATAATTCAAACAATTAAGTACATAACTATTTAGCCTTACGAATGAACGATAAATTAAAATAAAAACATAAGTATTTCAAAATCTCTAACTTTCATAATTTTTTTAAAGCATACAGCATTCAAGAGCTTAGTGCATGTGGGAAAGCCCCGCCAGCCAAAGCCACCCACACTATCGTTGTTTATAATTCAGCATTTTAGCCGAGTGATAAAAGTATTCCGTCACTCACACAGACAACGCAATTGGCCGCTCAATCCTAAACCATCTCCGAGATGTACGAATGCATCTACTGACTAACGCTCCCTTCATAAATCGTAAACCAGTTCTGATTTATTAGAATAATAATCTTATTTTTTTCTCAAGTTACGACGATTTACCCTGCGTTTTGAGTGAATATTCAATTAAGAAGACGTAAACGATTGTGTATATGCACAACTGGTTAAAAGCCATCAAGATGAATACAAATACATGATTGGATTTCCGTCTTGCGTGTTTGTACAAAATTCATTTATTTGACTGAGTATGTGAATATCTTGACGTGGTTGCCCCAAACATTCGCTGTTCGACATGAATTGTTGAGGTTGCATAAGAAAATGACATCTACAACATTCAAAACAACCACGGCGAATGTTGATTGAAGAATATTGACTTTGTTTTGGTTTTAGAAAAAAGGCTTATATTGAAGCATGTTTCGCGTTTACGTTTTATAATATCGACAACAGTGCTTTTTCTTACAGATTTCGAGACATCGATTGTGAATAATCCAGTATAAGGAATTCTTGTTTTGTTAAAGCGATAGCTCTTTGTTCGACAGTCCTTCATATAATCACAGAAGTGCACAATGTACATCATATTTAATACATTACGTTGATTCTATGTTCAAATATAACAGCAGTAAGTGTTCATATAGTTTGTTTAAGTGATGACACACATTTCAAACCTGAATAAGGCATAAACCATAATTGAATAGGAGAACGATAGTGGCAGTAATAACGTTAGTTTCTAAGAAGTAACCTTACGATGATATGATTTAAATCGTGATGTTGTTTACGGGGAACATTTATCGTGTGACATCAACTTAGTCTAGATTCACGATGCTGGCATAAACCATAGTTTAATATTAGCACATCAGTAATAGTAATGGAAATTCATTTTCAGTTTCAAAATATTGACTGTCAATGCCATGATTTAAACCATGGTTTCGTCTGCGCGGAACATGTAGCGTACTGTGGCATCAACTAAGTCTAGATTCATGATGTCAAAGTCTGCCCTGTTTCCGAGAGTTATCTTCAACTTACCGGAATGTGTTGCTCGAAACTTTTGCGATCCCCTAACTACAAAATCTGTATTTCTAATTGTTTTCTTAATCTACCTCATCAACTCAAAACACACAAATTTTATAAAGTATTCTAAAAGTAACCAGTTATGATCACACACTTTCGATAACGAATTGTGACCAACGGTATATTTGCTTCATCATGTTCGCTATGTTTACAATATAAATTGACAATTTCTAAACTTGATATGAATACTCACCTTGTTAATGTCTTAATTTGAACTTAACGATAAAGGTTCTATGTTTGGCGAGTCTATTATATGGTTGAACTGTATGGTTAAATATAAAACATACAGATTCAAGTAAATCATTAAGTACATTTGTAAACTTCAACGCAAGAATCCTTTCAGTTTCAAATGAGAAAGGCGTGTGACAGTTATGACAAAATGTGTTACGACTGTAAACTTTGCGGAAATCTACATTCAATTCAAGTGTTTTGTTTCACTGCGTAGATACGTATTTTCATGTACGACGCATTTGTTATAAAACCAGCTTGCAAGTTTGAATTGTTGTGATGTTTTTATGATAGTTGTGTTCATATAAATCACATCAGTTGCTTTATGTAATTCTAGTCGTTTTTCTACCAAAAGTGTGTATCAAAGTGTTTAGGACATACATGTATGCGCTTCTAAAGCTTAAAGGTACCTTAAAAGTGCGCGATTTTAGGGCGATTGTCCTCCTTGTTGGCGCAACCTGATCCATTAGAGTCAACCTTATACTAATATATTCAGATTTTATTGCAGAACAGCGTTATTTTCCAGCATTTCTAATGATACATTTACAGAAATGACAACGATTAACTGTAGGACTATTAATTCTAAATGCTTAATTTTAGTTTGTATATAAATTTCTCAAATGTCTTATAAGACATATTACTTGAAATACTATTTAGTTTATCTATGTAGAACGTCCTGACGTAATTAACAAAAGGTAAAAAAAGAGCTATTGCAATTAATAGCAGGTTGAATAGGCTAAATTCATTATCATTCACATGGTAGCTTAGTACAAGTGTCAAAAACAGCTTTAGCAAATTTATATATAAAATGAGAAATTGAAAATGACAGTTCAAGTCCTCAAAACTTAAATAAAATCATATTTTGAAAAAACAACAACATTGTACTGTACCTGATTATTCAATATCAATCAAAAAAGCTGTATAAACATATAAAAACCAATCAAAACTTCGCGGTGACACGATCAATATGCATTATTGCGATCTCTACAATAGCTTCCTTGCAAAAATACGCATGAATTAATAAGTTAAATACTCACTTTGGCAGGAGAAGAATGCCTGACGTCGAACATTAATATTTTTGTGTGTCAATAAGTGTCATGTGTTTGAAGTACAGAGAGTGTGTTTTAATATACAAAAATGCAATACTGATTTATACACAACTAAACATATTCTTCTAGTTTACACTGTTTATATTTGATGCATTCCAATAGTATAGTGCACTTTAGACATAGACAAACCTGGCATGCAGACAGCATGCAGATATCGGCTGAGTGTTGGGTCAGAGATATTGGCCGTATCTGATAAATGTCTTTATACAAATGGCAAACTTAATTCTAAGTCATTCTAAATGATAAAGAACCCGATTAAAAGAGATAAAGTAAGCAAATCAAATGTTACGGTATTCATTGTGTGCATGGTGAACATTCTTTGATGTGCATTAGCATATCCAACACGGACTGAAACATGCACTGTAGTGATAAAAGAAGAAGTAGTAATAGTTGCAGTCCAATATTAACTGAAACAAAAGCAATTTTGTGTTCAAATTAAAATCTTAACTACTAAATCCATCATTGACATCGATATATTAGTAATCTGTTGGTATATTCATACGGAATATAGCATCACCTTTGAACAATAACTCATTATCTGCAGTGCAGAATTGAAGGACTAATTGCGTTATTGAACTGAAATGACGAGATTCTGTATGCCATAGCTGGTGACGTCTCTGGGGTAAATCCGCACTTACATTGTCTACATCCCGTGTACCATTTATTTTTCTTAATTTTTTCCCGGAATATTAATATTGCTATGTGTATTTCTTTTATACGCAATATTTAAATGGATCATCATTGACACACAAAAGCCTTCCATAAATAACGTCGTTGCCTTACATTTAATTTTAAAATATGCCAATCTAAGATTTATTAAATAACATTTTAAGGTATGTGACTTAAATTTAGCCATCACAAGTTCTAGTTAAGTCAGTAGTATCATATATTCAGAATGTACCTTTGTAGGGGTCGTTTTTTTTACTCGAATGCCTTCAAATGGATGTAGTGTAGCGGAATAAAGTTGGTCTGTGCATTCATTACCGCCATATTACATGCTCAGTAGGTAAACGTGTATTGATGTGTGAAAAAACGTGTTTAACATAATAACATCAATTATACAAAGTTATTTTGTTGCGCTTTGATCACCGTGCTCACTTATGTTCATCATAAATTATAAAATTGTCGCGGAATGTGGAAATTAACATATGCATTGATAGATTTAAAGTCTAGTCATGATACCCTTGCTCACATGCATGTAGTGTTGGAGTAATCAGACTGAAATCAATATTATAATGTATCACATATGAGCCTTGCTCTGTGAAAAGAGCTGTGTTAAATGCATGTGCGTAAAAGTGTCGTCCAGATTAGCCTGTGCATTCCACCCAGACTTATAAGAAACGACACTTTCCGCATTAATGATATGTTTCCGTTTAAAGTTTAAAGTCTCCTCTTAGCAAAAATCCAGTTTATGAGGAAAGTGAAGTTCCTCATTAGCCTGTGCGGACTGCTCTGGCTAATCTGGGACGACACTTAACGAACATGCATTAAACTCCTTTTCACAGAGCGGGGCTCATTAAATTTTATAAAACAGTTATGTTGACACTAGTAAACCAACTACAACTTGAAACGCTACTATTTCGTCCAACCTATTATATAATGCAATATTTTTTCTTTTCACTTACAAACTAGAAATTTCCTATTAAAGGGAACAACTTTTAATCAATTAAGGGCATTTAATTTCGCATGCACGTTTATAATTCCGTGGTAAACAGTTTACATGCTAATTACAGGTATTTAACAGGTAAATTATTTACACACCATAGTGCATTATGGTTATAAAATGGATACAATGTCCCTTCAAAATGACCAGATGATGTGGTCTCACATGATCCATGCGTGTCCTTGAACAATCAAGATCGCAAATCAGGGTGAAAGGTCAAAACATGCTTTTAGTTTATAGCCTGGTACAATTTGTATGCAATACAATTTCATATAATCAATATACCGAATCAAAGAATAACTCGTGGTGTCATGTACATAACGCATGCTTGTCCATCCAAGGTCGAATTGAATTGGTTTGAATAAATTTACCTCGCTTTAATGTCAATCTATAAAGGATGCAATAACCAGTTACAGTAATACTTGACGTAAAAGACGAAAGCCCGTCTTTCCCAGGTTGGTGTGTTTGCATAAGAATTTGATATAATGGTAGTTCTAGTAAATATTTAAAAAGTAACAATAAAAATCAAGTTAGAAAATAAGGCTTTGTTTGTTAATTAAGGCTACGCTGAAAAAATATGAAGGTATATACAAGTAATTTTTCTTTATTAAACAATTGCGTGTTCATAATATTGTATTTATATTGCAGGAATGCTGTTTCCACATAATAAAAAACTTGTTTATGTTTGTTTCTATAACAGCAATGTTGTTTCAAAAAATTTAATAGCTGAGTTCAAATAATTATTATGACATACATGTATATGTGGTTATAATCGGCTGTTAAAACATAAAAAAAGTCAATTAAACGTTAAAGCAATGCTCTTAAGAGAACTATAGCGACATCATGCATATTATATCGCGGATGACGACAATGCCAGAACATAGTACCTTTGAAATACTAGATAAAAGGCGGTAAAGCTAATATAACGATTACGAGGCGTCTGACAGAATTGTAATACTCACTTTCGGCTTCTTGGAGATATGCACCTTTAAGAAACCGTTGTCGTAATTAGCTCAAACAGTTCTCAGAGGTATTTTTCTAGGTATTCATCGTTGCACTTCATGTCGACCTTACCTGTTTTTTTTTCTATTCAAATGATTTCATCGGTATATAATTGGGCCGCGCTCTATGAAAAGGGGGTTTAATGCATGTGCGTAAATTGTCATCTCAGATTAACCTATGCAGTCCGAACAGGCTAGACACTTTCCGCTTTTAAACTATTTTTGGTTTAAAGAAAGTCCATTCTTATTAGCAAACATCCATTTTAAGCGGAAAGTGTGCTTATCTGGGACGACACTTTACGCACATGCATTTTACCCCCTTTCACAGAGCGCGGTTCAATTACTGTCGTTAAAATTCGTCGTGTCGTCGACGATAACTAGCACTTTTTAAACCAATAGATGTTTAATAAAAAGAGGCTCATGTTACGACAAACAGTTAAACTAAATAGAATGTAGTGTTTGTTGAGTTAAATACTACACAAACATGGGTTTTAAGAGTGACGACATTTCGCAAAAAAAGTACATTATTTATTGGTGTACTCTACGATACACAATCAGTAATTGTCTTTACTACAAAAATAAAAAAATGCTTTCAGGATTTTCAATCGCAAAATTGTACTAAGTTTGAGTTATAAAATACAGATCATTTGAACATTCGGGGGCAATACATATTAAGGTGTTATGAACATCAGTGATTCTTTACAACGACAGCTTATGTTCATGTATCGGACACCAATAACATGCGAAGCGCTTTCATTCCTCAAATACCGACTATCGGCGTGCGAAGTAGCAGTATAGGAAAGAATACGGTGGCATGCACTGTTGCTCTAATCAGTGTCTGTCTAGAGGTGGTCGGTGTAGCACGTACGTAGGGTAACACTTTGCTGAATTGGTTTATTTATTTGAACATCGGCTAACATTTTATAGTTAATTGACATTGATTAATCGTAGATAATGTTGAAAACAACCCATTATTGTTTCATGGCGTGCTACTGACACTGGGTATATTATTTACAAAATTGAATAATGCTTGAGCAAATTAACATTATATAATACGATGGAATTGGATTTAATTTTACGAGTTTCGACTTTTATGAACGTGTGTTTATGGATGATAATGGTTATTAAAGAAACGGATTGTACTGAGTATTCTGTACGAGTAACAGACGCAGGGAAAGTAAGAGGATATGTTGAAATGGTCCATGGTCAAAAGAAAGTTGAAATATTCTTTGGTATCCCATTTGCTCGTCCTCCCGTTGGAGTGCTGAGATTAGAGGTAAGATATATTGTATAAAAACGGATATTTGGCCTTAAAGCATTGTCGAACATCCTGGCATTTGGATCGTTTGTGTGCTTTAACTCTAAACACAATCTATGAATGAGAATTTACGTTTTACAAAGGCATTTTAAAATATAAATACTTTAAATAGAATCTATAGTGTACGTTTATGCAATAATTATATATTAATTAATCTTTATTTGTATAATCCATGCATGGCGTTTTTACATGCGCAATCTGATAGGTTGTTATTTAAAACAAATTCTCTTCATTTTACATAAACGTTTAGGGTTGCGATAATAATATCTTCTAAATGAACATAGAGATCACACAAGTCTTTTGTTTAAAACTACACAATCCATCAACAACTTTAACTTGTCGTGAAGTCAAATTGTTGTACAAAGCTGAACTGATGAGAGTTTTTGGAATAAAGGATCAATTGTTTAATTGAAAAACACTTACGTTGACATTTCACTGATACGTTTTAGTCAAGATAGAAATTGTTTTATCTGAAACTAATTCGAATCCCAGGGGTCGCGACATTTTAATGACGAAAATACACTGGCTTAATGTCGGACGGTTGTGATATATTATTGGCCATCCGATGGCTGTAATCGAATTTTAAAAACCAGAAGAATGAAACTCATGCCGAAGTACGAATTTGTGAAAAAATTAATTAGGTTGACATTTGTTCTAAAAGCCCTATAATCATTTTAAATTTGATTTATTCTTTTAAATCTATTCAAATATTCAAGTTGATTGCTATTTAAAAAGCCGACAAAGCGAATCGTGTTACCTTGGTTTTCCCTTACTTTAATATGTACTTTCGTGTTTAAGGCCACTTGCTTTCAGTTGTTAATAACTCTAATAACTTTCCTTGTTTATATTATATGCTTATGAGGTATAAACCTTAAATATGTTATATTGGAATATTTGAAAATAAATGCGCTTGAATATGAATTGTTTTGAATATTAATATTAAAATATAGAGTAAAACAAACATAAACTGTTTTCATTTTAAATTGAATGCCTTATCACTCGTCGCTCAAATCCAAACGATAAAGATCAACTATTTTATTATTCATTTCCGCTTTTCTCGAAACGAGCAGAAATAAACGTTATTTGATAGGATAAATGATATATTTTTAAATTTCTAAACAAATCTTCCACATAAACACCCAAATTCCTAAAAAACGACGATTTGTAGTTGAGAAATATCCATTCAAAATAAAGAAGCGTATCCGGATGATAAAAGAAGCACTAGTTATATTCATGTTATTCTTAATTACAAAATCATTAATATACCTGCTTAATGTTACATCTTAATGTTCAAATCTTCATTGTAATAAAACATACATATAATGCATATTATTTTGCGCTATCTTCACCATTCCCCATAGTATTGTTGTTTTTTTTTTAAATCAAATATATAAGATACATACTTAGTTTATCCCTACGCTACTGTCAAGATTGACATGTTTTCTATTATGACGACAAATAACTAAAATTATTTAAATAACATGGAAAACATTGAACTAGTCCCTGATTTGTTTTCATTATGTTTAACGTGTTTGTGTATAATCTGAAGCTAACGACCACCCCCGATCATTACATGCAGTTAATAAATTGTGCATAGCTGAAGCGTTCGATGCCCAATTGAACTTAGACGCATATGCTTTATGCATATTCAAAGTTCTGTTCTTATGTTAAGTTTGCTGCTTTATATCGATGCAATAGGCAGTCGTCATAGATAAGCGCAGTTGTATTCGTCTAGTTGATGTAAATTCGCAAATCTTAATTATTTGGTATTGCACAGTTATCAGAAATGTGGATTCGGCTGCTATTTTCTGCTGTATAAAGAGCGTGTATATGTTGGATTCGGTGGAATACCAATTTTATTCGCGAGTGATTATAGAAAATATGGTTTTAATGTGAATTAAAATCGATATTCCACCGAATTCAACAAATTTTCTTTTTTTATGTTATGCTAACAAATGATTATTTTTGTATTTTGCCATTCCGGTCAATCGGTAAAACAATGAAAATTATCGATAATTTTCAGTGTTAATTTTCACTGCTGGAAACAGTGAATTATGAGCTTTAATTCACCTGTATTTCTCTATAAACCATCGAAAAACATAAAGCAAATTGTTATATTTAACATATTGCTCTCCAAACATGTGAACGATGTCGGAATCCATTTTAATTGCACAATTAGTCCTTATGTAGGTATGCAATCGGTATTCGAGTAAAATATTGAACACAATCCACATAATAATATAAACTGCAGTAGTACATCGTTTGTGTTCAATAATGTATATTGCATATCTCAAGCTTGCTTTGTTTTAAGACAATAATCGTGCCTCTAGTGGTATGAAACAAAATCAAATCTTCATGATTCTCACTTGAAAAAGCAATCCCTTACGCGTAATCAGGGATTAAATGCAATAAATTACAGTGTAATTTTGAAGTAATGTATCATGCAAGTTTAATGGTATGTAAAATATCCAGTAAATCGAACAATTTGCGTCTGTTGTATTCCGTCTCGATTTTTTTTGTATTGGTGTATGATGAATTTTGGGCTGGTGGCCTTTATTAAAACATAAACTCTTGTCTTGTCTTGTCTAGTCTGGTCATTACCATTTAGACTTTTCAGTATCGAGTTGGTTCAAGTTACTTTTAAATGTTACCTTTTCGTGTGTATTTTTAATTTCTAAAGTAATCGGAGTAATCCACAGGCAGAATATCTAATAGTTTAATCTTTGTCAAACATCGCATTCGTAAGTAATTTGTCAATCTATGCACGGATATTACAATCACAGTTATTTGAATAATATCTTACTTGTGAATATGCTTGAGCCGTTCGACCTTTAATACGTTACCACTTTTGATTACGTTAACAAATGCTAGTACCGTTATCATTTGTTATTGTATACCCTTCATGTCGTATCTTGTTTCATTCCGTTGCAACGTTACACGTTAGCACTGTTACAGAAAACTTTCGTGATTCATTAAAGACGACACTCTAAACATTTTATAATTGCTCAATTGTTGGGCTTCTATGGATTCACAGTTTCTCGATGTATTATTATTCACATATGTAGCTTTTATGTAAATAACCTTTGTGTTTGCTTGGTAGTGTAGGAGGGTATTAGAGTATTGACATTAATTACAACACAGTACTATACAACTATTAAGATATGTGTTATTTCTATGGAGAAATATTTTACTTATCTAAAAAATGTAAGTATCAGAGGAATAAAAAAAAAAATAATGAAATTTAAAATTGTAATAAAATATAATACTCATTTAATTCTTCTGTAATAGGTTAAATAATCAAACGTGTCCATCTTTTGCTTCTATAAACTGTTAAGAATGAAAACATGTGTGCTCTTCTTACAATAATGTTTGTCGATTAATGGATGTTAACACGAATAACATACAGACATGGATAGTCACACATTCTACAGAACAGAACATCAATTATTACCCATGCACTTAACAGTTTCAAGATTTAAACGAACTGGTAATCCAAGATACATAAATATAGTGAGCCGTTTTTTTTTCAGAAATATAATAATCTAGTTAGACATGCTGAATTTCCCTCTCTCATGCATCTTAAGACAATAACTTAACGTAATGGGCATAAATAGGAATTCAGTGATAATTCAAACAATTAACTACATTAAAAAAAATCTTGACGAATAAACGATAAATTTGAAAAGAAGAAGAAATCTTTCACTATCTCTAACTTTCATAACTGTTTCAACTAGAGCTTTGTCACAGACGTGACGTATACCCCCACATGCTGCATTGACACAGANACTGAAATGACGAGATTCTGTATGCCATAGCTGGTGACGTCTTTGGGGTAAATCCGCATTTACATTTTCTACATCCCGTGTACCATTTATTTTTCTTAATTTTTTCCCGGAATATTAATATTGCTATGTGTATTTCTTTTATACGCAATATGTTAATGGATCATCATTGACACACAAAAGCCTTCCATAAATAACGTCATTGCCTTACATTTAATTATAAAATATGCCAATCTAAGATTTATTAAATAACATTTTAAGGTATGTGACTTAAATTTAGCCATCACATGCGATCAAGTTCTAGTTAAGTCAGTAGTATCATATATTCAGAATGTACCTTTGTAGGGGTCGTTTTTTACTCGAATGCCTTCAAATGGATGTAGTGTGGCGGAATAAAGTTGGTCTGTGCATTCATTACCGCCATAGTACATGCTCAGTAGGTAAACGTGTATTGATGTGTGAAAAAACGTGTTTAACATAATAACATCAATTATACAAAGTTATTTTGTTGCGCTTTGATCACCGTGCTCACTTATGTTCATCATTAATTATAAACTTGTCGCGGAATGTGGAAATTAACATATGCATTGATAGATTTAAAGTTTAGTCATGATACCCTTGCTCACATACATGTAGTGTTGGAGTAATCAGACTGAAATCAATATTAAAATGTATCACATATGAGCCTTGCTCTGTGAAAAGGGCTATGTTTAATGCATGTGCGTAAAAGTGTCGTCCAGATTTGTAATAAGAGCCGACACTTTCCGCTTTTATGATATGTTTTCGTTTGAAGTCTCCTCTTAGCAAAACTCTAGTTAATGCGGAAAGTGTAGTTCCTGATTAGCCTGTGCGGACTGCACACGCTAATCCTGGACGACACTTAACGCACATGCATTAAACTCTTTTTCACAAAGCGGGGCTCATATTTTTTTTATAAAACAAACTCAAATTTGAAACGTTACTATTTCGTACAATCTATTATATAATGCAATTAAATGGAACTGCTATTGATCAATTAAGGACATTTAACCAATTTCGCGTACACATTTATAATTCCGTGGTAAATAATTTAAAAGTTAATTGCAGGTATTCAACAGGTAAATTAATTACATACCATAGTGCATTATGGAAATAAAATGGATAAAATGTCCCTTCAAAATGACCAGATGATGTGGCCTAACATGATCCATGCGTGTCCTTGAACAATCAAGATCTCGAATCAAGGTGAAAGGTCAAAAACATGTTTTTAGTTTCTGTTCATGAATAAATATAGCGTGGTACAATTTGTATGCAATACATTTCATATACTTAATTTACCGGGCCAAACAATAAATCATGGTGCCATGTTCATAACGCATGCGTGTCCATCCAAGGTCAGAGCTCAAACAATGTCAATTCGTAAAAAGTGGCTTTTCGGCCTTTAGCCTCTCCAGATGCTGAATTGGTTTGAATAAATCAACTTCGCACAAATGTAAATCTAACAAGATGTGTTTGTGAAACACTATGTCCCCCCCCCATATATTTAACCTTTGACCTTTTATGATGACCTTGACCTTGACATTTCACCACTGAAAATGTGAAGCTCCATGAGATACACATGCATGCCAAATATCAAGTTGCTATCTTCAATATTGCAAAAGTTATGGCCAATGTTAAAGTTTGACGCAAACAAAAAAACAAACCAACAAACAAACAAACAGACAGGGCAAAAAAATATGTCCCCAGTAAAGACTGGGGGACATAAAAAAGAATGCAATAACCAGTCACAGTTATACTTGACGTAAATTGTAAAAGCCCGTATTTTCAAGGTTGGTGTGTTTGGGTAAGAATCTGAAATAATGGTAGTTCTGGAGGGAAAAAAACAAATAAGTAACAATAATTATGCATATAGAAAATATGGCTGCTTTTGTTTAAAAAAATGAACAATATCAATGTAGTTTTAAGTAATTATTCAACAATTGCTTTTTCATAATAAATTATATGTTAGTTTATATTACAGCAAGTTTGTTTCAAAAATATGTATAGCTACGATCGAATAATTATTATGACAAACATGTATATGTGGTAACGAATCGGCTGTTAAAACATTAAAAAGTCATTACGAGGCGTCTGAAAGAAATGTAATACTCGCTTTCGGCTTCTTTGAGATATGCGCCTTTAAGAAAGTGTTGCCGTAATTAGCTCAAACAGTTCTCAGAGGTATTATTCTAGGTATTCAATGTTGCACTACATGTCGAGACCTTACCTTTTTTTCTCTTGAAATGTTTTCATCGGTATATAACTGAGCCTCGCTCTGTGAAAAGGGGGTTTAATGCATGTGTGTAAAGTGTCGTCCCAGATTAGCCTGTGCAGTACCCACAGGCTGATCAGGGAAGACACTTCCAGCTTTATGATATTTTTCATTTTAAGAAAGTCTCTTCTTAGCAAAAATCCAGTTTAGGCGGAAAGTGTCGTCCCATATTAGCCTGTGCAGTTCGCAGTTTACGCACATGCTCTGAACTCCCTTTTCACAGAGCGAGGCTCAATTACTGTGGTACAAAGGCGTCTTGTCGGTCGACGATAACTGTCATTTTCTAAGGGACCTTTTCACGTGTTGGTAAATTGACAAAATAAAACAAATGTTTCAGATTGCAAATTTTCGTTGTAGTTATGATATTAGGAGGAAATAGTAAAATTGAACATTTAACATGCTCTAAAATATCCATTATATGCATCTTTGACGAATTAAAAAACTCAAAATTATAAAGCGTTACAAACTCGAAACGATTGAATAATTTGGAGAGTTCTGATGGTATCGTTATACTTTGTGACTTTACTAGGATTGCTTCTATAAAGTATAAAATAAAATACACCACTCGATTTATGTGCACGGATGGCCTAGTGGTCTAAGTGCTAGACTTTTACTCAAAGGGTCAGCATCTCTTGAGTCCAGTTGAGGATTCATTTTTTTTTACTAGGGCTATTTAGTTCCAATGTTTACATTTATCAAATTTAAAGCATTGCCAAACTTCACTAATGCCAACATCTGTGAATAGGTCCCTTTAAACTAATAGATAATTAATAAGAAGACGATAGTGAAACGATGTTATGTCAAACAGTTGAAATAAATAGCATGTAGTATTTTTGTTAAATACTACACAAACACTTTTTTTTAGACTGGCGACATTTCGCATTAAATGGTACATTGTTTATTGGTGAACTCTACGATCTACAATCAGAAGTTGCCTTTATTAAAAAAATAAATACAAGATTGTTTTCATGATTTTCAATCGCAAAATTGTACAAACTTTGAGTTATTATACAGATCATTTGAACAATAGATTGCGATTTAATGAACATCAGTCATTCTTTACAACGGCAGCTAATGTTCATGCATCGGACACCAATAACATGCGAAGCGCTTTCATTCCTCAAATACCGACTATCGGCTTGCGAAGTAGCAGTATAGGAAAGAAAACGGTTACATGCACTGTTGCTCTAATCAGTGTCTGTCTAGAGGTGGTCGGTGTAGCACGTACGAAGGATAACAAACTTTGCCGTA
Source organism: Dreissena rostriformis (assembly GCA_007657795.1). Lineage (NCBI taxonomy): Eukaryota > Metazoa > Mollusca > Bivalvia > Myida > Dreissenidae > Dreissena > Dreissena rostriformis. The sequence continues at coordinate 75,487 of VMBQ01001165.1, read as the reverse complement.
TTGTTTTATTTATTTGAACATCGGCTAACATTTTATAGTTCATTGAAATTGATTTATCGTAGATGATGTTGAAACATCACTATATTGTTTCATGGTGTATTACTGACACTGGGTATATTATTTTAAAAAATTGAATAATACTTGAAAGAATACACATTATATAATACGATGGAATTGGATTTAATGTTACGAGTATCGAATTTTATGTACGTGTGTTTATGGATGATAATTGTGATTAAAGAAACGGATGGTACTGAGTATTCTGTAAGGATAACAGACGCTGGCAAAGTTAGAGGATTTGTTGAAATGGTACATGGGCAGAAGAAAGTGGAGAAATTCTTTGGTATCCCATTTGCTAGTCCTCCCGTTGGAGTGTTGAGATTAGAGGTAAGCGACATTTAATAAATACGGATGTTTGGCCTTAAAGCATGGTCGAACAACCTTGTGTTTGGATCGTGTGTGTACTATAACTCTAAGCACAATCTATGAATTATTATTTTTTTAAAGTTCCGTGTGAATGTACGATTTACAAATGCATTTTAAAATGTCAATACTTTAAATATAATATAGTTTGTAGTATATGCATGCATGTTTTAGGTTCAAAGAAAAAAAATCTAATTTCATGAATCCTTATTTGTAAAATCCATGCATTGAGTGATTACATGCGCAATATGATAGGTCTGGTATTTAACAAGAAATGATAATCTTCATTGTATATCAACGTTTGTAGTAATGATAATATCTTCTAACGGTACATAGAGAGCACACACGTTCTTTTTTAAAACTACAAAATTTGTTCGAAACTTAAACATGTCTTTAAGTCAAGTTGTTGTACCAATCTGAACTGATGTCGAATAACGGATGAATTGTTTGCATTAAAATCACTTCCTCGACCGTTGTATTGATACGTTCTAGTCACGAAACAAATTGTTCTTTCGGAAGCTAATTCGAATTTCAGGGGTCGCCACGTTTTAATATCGATAAAACAATGACTTATTTGTCAGACGGCTGTGTGATATGATGACCATTCGATGGCTGTTATAGAATTTTTAAATTCAGCAGAATGTAAATGCATGCCGTAGAACGAATTGGTGAAAAAAAGATTAATGAAAACAGTTGTTCTGAAAGCCTATCGATTTAATTTATTATATTAAATCTATTCATATATTCTTGTTGATTGTTATTTAAAAAGTTGACAAAGTCTACCATGTTACCTTGGTTGTTCCTTGGTTTAATGTATACTTTCGTGTTTATAGGACGCTTGCTTTCAATTGTTAATCAATTTAATAACTTTCATGGTTTTTATTTTCTTATTATGAAGTATAAACCTTAAATATGTTATTAAGGAATACTTTAAAGTGAATGCGCCTGAAAATGAATAGTTTTTTAATTATAAATATTAGAATATAATAGGAAGCATATATGGACTATTATTTTTATTTTGTATTTAATGTCTAATAAATCGTGGCTCACATCCAAACGATAAAGATCAAATGTTTTATTATTCATTTCAATGCGTTTTCGAAAAGAGCAGCAGAAACGTTTATTACTCGGATAAATTATATTTTATTTTTACATTTCTAGAGAAAATCTTCCAAAAAAACACCCAAGTACATAAAACACGATAAGGTTTGGTCGAAAGTATCCATTCAAAATAAAAGGCGTATCTGGATGATAAACAAAACACTGGTTATATAAATGTTGTTCTTAAATATAATATTATGAGCTTTTTCTAATACGCATTTTATGTTTTAAGTATTGTTCAAATATGTGTACTAAATACACATAAATCATTTATTTACCTGCGTTACACAGAGCCAGGCTCAATTATTTCTGGACGTTGTGTTTCCCCCAAAAAACAAGATTTACCCGTATCCGTTATGAACTAAAAAGCATTTGCCAAATACATTTTCATAAGTTTTGTTCCTTTGTTAAGTGTGCTGCTTTTTATCGATGCGGCAGACAGTCGTCATAAATAACAGCACTTTTATTCATCTAGTTGATCTTCCATCGCATAACTTAATTATTTTATATTGCACAATTGTATAAAATGCTGATTTAACTGCAATTTTACTGTCGTATAAAGATTAATTGTTATATTTAACAAGTGACTCTCCAAACATGTGAACGATCTCGGGATCCATTGCACTTAAACAACTAGTCCTCGTGTTGGAATACAACTGGTATTCAAGTGTAATCTTGTAACTTATCTACACAATAGTATATAATCTGTAGTAATAAATCGTTTGTGTTCAACAATCTATAAGTGCATAACTTAAGCATGCTTTATTTTAAGACAATAATCGTGTCCCTGATGGTCTGAAACCAAATTTAATCTTCATGATTCTCACTTGAAAAACCAATCTCTAACACGTAATCAGGGATTTAATGCTATTAATTACAGTGTTATTTTGAAATTATGTATAATGCAAGTTTTGTGTTATTTAAACGTTTTAGTTAATCGACCAATGCGTTCCTGTTGTATTCCGTCTCGGTTTTTTAAATTGATGTATGCTGACATTTGTGCTGGTGGCCTTTATTTAAAAATAAACTATTGTTTTGTTTAGCCTGGCCATTAACATTTAGACTTTTCATTATCTAGTAAGTTCAAGTTACTTTTAAATGTTATCTGTTCGTGTGCATATTTAATTTCTAAAGTAATCGGAGCAATCCACAGGCAAAGAATATTTAATAGATCAATCTTTGTCCAACACCGCAGTCGTAAGTTATTTGTCAATCTTTGCACCGACAATACAATCACATTTATTATAATTGTATCTTATTTGTTTATATGCCTTAGCCGCTCGACCTTTAATACGTTACCACTTTTGATTACGTTGACAAATACGAGTATCGGAATCAGTTGTTAGTATATACCCTTCATGTCGTCTCTTGTTTCATTCCGTTGCAACGTTACACGTTACAACTCTCACCGATAAATTACGTGATTTATTAAACACGAAACGCTAACAATTTAATAATTGCTCAATTATTGGGCCTACTATGGATTCACAGTTTCTCGGTGTATTATTATTCCCATATGTAGCTTTTATATTAATAACCTTGGTGTTTGCTATGGAGTATAGGAGGGTATTAGAGTATTGACATTAATTACAACACAGTATTATAAACCTATTAAGATATGTGTTCATTCTATGCAGACAGATAATATGCTGATTTAAAAAAATATATGTAGCAGAGGAATACACTTAAAATAAACACGAAATGTAACATTGTAATACAATATTATACTAATATTATTCTTCTGTAATGTGTCAAATAATGTTTCGGGGTAAACGTGCCCACCCTTTTCTTCTATAAAATGATTAGAATGGAAATATGAAACTTTTCGAACAATAATTTGTCGAATAATGGGGGATGTTTACATGAATTACATACATACACGGATAGTCACACATTATACATGCTGATTTTTTTTATTGATTTTTTAAGTTTTTCATTCTCTCTCATGCATCTTTAGTAAATAACTTAACGGAACCTGTATAAATATGTATTCAGTGATACTGCTAACAATTAAGAACAAGCATATTTTGTTTGGCGAATTTAATATAAATAATATATATATATAAAAAAGAAACCTTTCAATATCTCTAACGTTCATAACTGTTCTAAATATACATTATTCAAGAGCTTGATGCATGTGGGAAAATCCCGCCAGCCAAAACCACCCACAATCTCGTTGTTTATAATCCTGCACTTTAGCCGAGTGATAAAAGTATTCCGTCACTCACACAGACAACGCAATTGGCCGCTCAATCCTAAACCATCCCCGAGATGTACGGATGCATCTACTGACTAACGTTCCTTCATAAATCGTAAACTAGTCCTGATTAATTAGAATTATAATCTTCGTTGTTGCTAAGGTTACGACAATTTACCCTGCGTTTCGAGTGAATATTCAATTAAGTAGAGGTAAACGTTTGTGTATATTTACAACTGGTTAAAAGGCATCAAGATGAATAAAAATAAATGCTTGGGTATCCTTCTTGCGTGTTTGTACACAATCCATTAATTTGACTGAGTATGTGAATATCTTGATAATGTCGCTATTTGACATGAATTGTTGATGTTGCATAAGAAAATGCCATCAATAACATAGCAATCGTTTTAAGTACAAAATGATATTTCAGCTATGATCTTGTACACAGTCGGCACTCGGTATGTAAACATATTTTGTTCTTCGAAATGTGGTTTTTAGGGGTCAGAAAATATTTTTATCGAAAACACTCGCCTTATTAATGAAAACCTTTTTGGAACGAAAGGCTTAAAAAAACAACATAATACCAAGTTGATACTAGATGCACTAGAAACTGGATCAAACTCAACATTTTAAATAGTGTTTATAATAAATAAATAATAATGAGTACTAAAAGGGAAATTAAAAACTAAAAATAAAACATCTTTGTCCAGCAAACAATTACTTGAAAGTACTATTTGTTGGGGCATGAGCAGAACTAAGCTACTATCGAATTCAAACCGAAAGAACAAACCCTTCCGTGACGTTGTGGCAGATGCAACTGCAATTTAAAAGCGCAGTATGCAATTCAAAGAAGCTTATAAACGGGATTGCTATTTTCAGATATATTCGACAAAGACATATTTTTACGTGACTTTGCCGCTTTTATATAAATCTACCTCCATTTTAGAATAAAACACTTTTTAAATAAGTTTAAATGTGCCCTTTTGTTATGTTTATGCAATTCTTATGAGAATGATATAAGAAAATAAGAATTGCTAAAGCAATACAATTTTACCCTAGGGTAAGGTCCACAAAAGAAAAAGGAAAACAGTGAAGGGTATTGCACCCGGATTCGTTTTTACCGCTAACAAAAACTCAGGTGAATATTAAAGGAGTAAATATAGGTTGGCAAATATAAAATAGCAGATGATACAACTATGTCAGAAACTTTCATAATAGGAATCTAAAAATGCATTATATTTCCCAATTAACGAAACTATATATCAATGAATAATGGTTAAGTTATCCACCCTATTAATTTTTAACATAACCTTATTTTTTAAATCATAAATCACCCTCGAAATCAGTATTTAAATCCATTCTAATATTGGTTAGCGCGGACCAACTCGTTTGCAGTTTCGTTTACACCTTATATGCAAATTGTGTTTGAAGAATAGAGAGTGTATTTTAATATGCAAAAAATTCAACAATACTGATGCATATGTAACTAACCATATTCTTCTATGATGCATTCCAATAGTAGAGTGAGTGCACTTTAGGCATAGACGAACCTGACATACAGACAGCATGCAGATATCGGCTGTGTGTTGGGTCAGAGATGTTGGCCGTATCTGATAAATGTCTTTAGACAAATGGTAAACGTAATTCAACGTAATTCTAAATGATAAAGAACCCGATTAAACAGATAAAGTGAGCAAATCAAATGTCACGGTATTCATTTTGTGCACGTGGAACATTCTTTGATGTGCATTAGAATAGAATACGACGGACTGAAGCATTAACTGACATCGTAATAGTAGTAGAAGTCTTCGTATATGTGGTAGTTAGAGTAAAAGTAGTAGTTGTAGTAGTAGTAGTAGTAGTAGTAGTAGTAGTAGTAGTAGTAGTAGTAGTAGTAGTAGTAGTAGTAGTAGTAGTAGTAGTAGTAGTAGTAGTAGTAGTAGTAGTAGTAGTAGGTGTTGTTGTTTTTGCTGTTGCTGTTTTTGTTGTTGCGGTAGTAATAGTAGAAATTGTTGTAGCAGTCGCTGTAGCAGACGTAGTAGTAGTAGTAGTAGTACAGTGGCAATACTAGGTGAACTTTGCTTCTGAATAACATAGGTATTTGTGAACATACATAATTAGATCTTTCCATACTCAACAATGAGTTTTGACAATATGTTATCATTCGATTCGACATCGTGCATGTTATCACTTCATACCTAGAACAGGTTCAGCATGCTATATTTGGAATTACTAATTTAAGCCGACACCACTAATGTAGTCTATTTAAATGTCAATGTTGTTTTATTAAATGCAACTAAAATTTACCACTACCCTACGCAGCTGTAGTTAATTGGATGTAATCATGTAACAAAATTAGATCACATTTTCCATAAATAGCTTGACAATCTTCGACCGCGTTATACNTAGTAGTAGTAGTAGTAGTAGTAGTAGTAGTAGTAGTAGCAGTAGCAGTAGCAGTAGCAGTAGCAGTAGCAGTAGCAGTAGCAGTAGCAGTCGCAGTCGCAGTCGTAGTAGTCGTAGTAGTCGTAGTAGTCGTAGTAGTCGTAGTAGTCGTAGTAGTCGTAGTAGTCGTAGTAGTCGTAGTAGTCGTAGTCGTAGTAGTAGTACACCAAGAACACGTTCAACATGCTATATTTGGAATTACTAATTTAAGCCGACACCACTCATGTAGACTATTTAAATGTCAATGTTGTTTTATTAAATGCAACTAAAATTTTCCACTACCCTACGCAGCTGTATTTAATTGGATGTAATCATGTAACAAAATTAGATCACATTTTCCATATATAGCTTGACAATCTTCGACTGCGTTATACATCTTAATTGATAACGTGATTTTCTAAAATGTTTTCAGAAAGCTATTTTTGCTTAAATTCAAATAGATTAAAAGTCATTATTTAAAAAAAAAAAAAAATGATACTTCTAACAATAAAAATGTAAAATAAGCACCCCAGTGTTCTAAATTAGACAGCTATACAATGAGATTAAACAATACAAATAAGGACTTAAAATGGAAAGGAATTTGACAATTATGCTCAAGCACTATGGGTTAATGAAATTGTTCAAGGCATACTAAGACATGCATTTGCCGAATGGTTCGAACATGCATACTGATCTCTATGTATACATTTATTTACATATTTTCACTGCTAACTATCATCTTAAAACCTGACCAACAAAAATTAAATGTATCTATTTTTTTTCGAAAATAACAATAACAGTTCAAAGCACGGAGTTCAGAGTGTTGCCTTCGGTATCTTGAAAATAACCCTGAAATTTACGACGACTTTCAGCGAAAATTGGACTGTAATTCTGTCGGTAAGAATCAAGAATCAAATGTGATTATAGTGATCTATTAAGAAAATCTAGAGCAGCTGAATAGCGAAAAGAATCCTTTTGATGCGTTATAAAGATCAAACGTATATTTATAATTATTCACCTGTAAGCCAAACATAATCTTCACCTGTTCTGCCATAAAGTATTCCTAATGAAAGAGGTGTTATTGTTGTGGTATTTTAATATTGATATAACATAATATTAATATTTCTTAGAATACTCGACGTTTCATGTTTTGAAATCGGAAACACTAAGCAAACAAAACTGTATGAACATTGAACATTGATTATTAATTATATTATAATGATGTGATGCGAAGAATTCGGCGTCAAAGTGTTAGTAACAAAAAGAACTAACACCACCTTGGTAATAATGATGATGACTCTCTTTTCCGACTTCATACATTTGTTTCATCGTTATTTGAAATTATTTAAATATGTATGTTATGGTTAACAATAATCAAATGATAGTTTTGTATTGTTAAGCTACTGACATATGAGCCGCGCTCTGTGAAAAGGGGGCTAAATGCATATGCGTTAAGTGTTGTCCAAGATTAGCTTGTACAGTCCTCACAGGCTTATAAGGGACGACACTTTCCGTTTTTATGATATTTTTCGTTTGAAGAAAGTCTCTTCTTAGCTAAAATCTAGTTTAGGCGGAAAAACGCACATGCATTAACCCCCGTTTTCATAGAGCGAGGTTCATATGTATGCGGTCATGTTCGTCCATCCGTCCGTCCTTTCGTCGATCCTCCGTGACAAATTAGGGTCGTGACCACGAAAACACCTTGCTACAGCTCGTTTGTACTTAAGCAGTTTATACAAATTACCGATCATTCCCTATCTACTCTTATCACTTGTCCTCATTTTTATCTTGGTCATTACTTTATATGGGTTAAAAATAACTTACATAGGCTAATTTGTGCTTAAATAAATTGAATCGTTACGTGTAGCAACTGCACCATTTTATAACAATTAAATACTTACACAGTTGTTGCTATTAGCCATTCTCTATTTACTTATATCATTAACCTTCCGTTTGACCTTGAACTAATGTGGAATTAAACATATAATTTAACAACATTTTACCGTCTTCTCAATGAGCAACACCAGTTTAATACTTGCCTCTTATGACCAACGCCTGTCCAGACCAGATATTACGTTGGCATTGAGTCTTACCTAATGTGGACGTGACTTATTTAAACCATCTGCCTATGGCATAGTATTTATATTCACCATGTCGTCTATCATTAACACCATTTGCTTCAACTACATTTTATGTGTTGTGGTCACATGTTCACTCGATGCTGTCACGTGTAAACATCATTTTGCAAGATGAGTACTATTAATTCCTCTCAACCATGAATGTTTGTTAACTTACCCATAAAATGTGATCAAGTTCCAGTGTAGTCAGCAGTAAAAATGTATTCAAAATGCGCCTTTGTAACTGGGCCATAATTGCTCCATTGCCTCTGAAAAGTATAAGTGCAGCGGAATAAAATTGATATGTTAATTTATTACCACAATTTCACGCGCTCCGTAGGTAAATGATAATTGAAGAGTGGGAAAACGTATATCGTATAATTACATCAATTAAAAATTGAAACACTTTGATCATTTATGTTAAAACTAGAACATTTTGATGGTATGTGGAAATGACGTATTAATTGATGCCATTCATCACGCAGGAACGAAACATTATGTCTATATCCACAACGTGTTTTAGTAATCAAAATGAAATTCATACCACATTGGATCGCCTATCTTAATAAAGTAGTGTATTATTAAGTAACTACAACTTTAAGAATTTCTAAAAAGGTGTTTGTCTGTTCAATGACACCTGAGGAACAGAAAATAAACACTCGATCTAAACTTGTCATTAAAATATTGCATGCCATACACGCCTGCATACGATTAGTGGATCATAACTTGTCAACGTCATGGTACACTCATTTTGAAATCATCGCTTGTCATTAACATGTTCTTTACAAAAACAAGAAACGCAAAAATACGTTGTCAAGGACATTGATCAGTCAATATGCCAATAACCACATACAGAAAACCATCTGAATTAAAATGGTATATATGAAGGGAGCTCTACCCGTAAGATATTCTATCGCAAATAATATTTTTAACGAATACTAAAATAGTTCCTTACTGCAAGTGAAACGATATATATTTTACTACGTTGATAAAAAAAGTCGTGCTTCTTTGTCTTTGTTAAATATAATTTGTATCAAACTGTTAGATCACATTTTGTTATAACCCATACGTTTTAAAATAATGATACGTGACAATATTTTGTATTATATTTTGTGTATTTACACGATGTACTTTCGTATAAATCTTAATAAACTGTCTGTACTGTTCTGTTCTGTTAAACACAGTCGTCAAAAGTAAAAACCTTTTAAACCGAAAATGAAAACACATCGTCGCAAACAACGTTCGCTAAGATCTGTTTTTCGTCTTGATATATTGTCCATTTTATCACGTCAGGGAATGTAAATCAGTTCAAAGAAGTTCCCCTTAAATATACAAAACAGTATTAACACACCTTGCGGTAACTCCGTTATCAAGAACAACACGATCACAATGAGGAGCACACCTTGTTGACCGTTGGCCAGACACGGTGCTGTTATTGGACGTCCTCGAATGAGCAAGCCGTGATGCATTAAACGTAATCAGAAGAAGCGATCCGTACAAGAACATAAGGCATCAATGGAGTATCTTCGCAAGGCATTTGTATAAAATCAGCCCTACCAGGATCATCGGTTCCTCTGTTCTAGAGCCAAGGTTCAATGGTTTAAATACGTACGAACATCGTGTTCCTCCTCCAGAGTACTACTCAGGTAGTTGGGTATCATGGCAATAATGGAAGCTATCAGACCACCAGCCTTGCGCCTATTAATCGTCGAATTCGTGTAAGGTTTTCCTTTGGTTGGTGAATGTATGTGGTGATGGCGCAATATCGCCAATGCCACGGCTAGCCATATTTATATAGTGTGAGCCGTGGTGGAAACGTTCAAATACACCAGCAGAAAATGCATCAACCCCAGCTGTTTTTGCTGTGTGATATTTGAAGTGATATGAACTTGATTTGATTTATTCCATTAATACAAGGCATCATTAATTGAATTACCACGACAATCTTTATTATAATTGGGCAAATATTGATCTCACTATTAATTTACTGCTCTTCGAAAGTTTTCATGAATAAATTCCTCTTTTGACGTATATGACATTTGTGTTGTCGAGGACAGTTGATTACACCACTGCATACTATGACCATTCAAACGCGAGGTCAAACATAAATCAGATATAAGCGGGATAAGCGATATATATATACATTCCTCATCAAAACAATACAATTTTAACTGAACTGATATTATGATATAGCATAGTCGTCTCAAATAAAGAAGAGACAGTTTCAAAACAAAATCCTGAAGTTTAACTTCTAATATGTTGTGGGGAGGCATAATAGTTCATGTTAATGATACACTTGAAATTACCATGTACGCTTATAACATAAATGTTTTTAAGCATGTGAATAAGAATCGAACACATACATATGAACTAAATAGTCAAAATCTATATATTAAGATGCTAAATGTATTTATTTGAATAATCTGCTTTTATATTTCGTGTGAATCTAAGGTCGACAATTGAAGGAAACATTAATTAGTGGTAATATTCTGATTGATGAAAACAATAGAATCTTCAAATATCACTCAGTGCATTTCTTGGAAATATTCGGATATACTTATGAAAACAAAATAATTGTCAAACATCACTCAGTTTAGTGTGTGGTTACATTTGATATATTGATTAAAACAATAGAATCTTCAAATATCACTCAGTGTATTTAGCGTTCATATGTTTATAAATTGTTGAAAACAAAAGAATCTTTAAATATCGCTCTATGTATTTCGTGGTAGTATTAAAATATTATTGATGAAAAACACACACACTAGAATCGTCAAATATAGCTCAATGTATTATAAATTATAGAATCTTCAAATATCGCCCAGTGTAGTTTGTGGTAGTATTCTAATATACTGATGGACACTATAGAATATTCTAATATCGCTCAGTGATGTTCGTGGTAATCTTCTGATGTATTGATGAAAACTACAGAATCTTTAAATATCACTAAATGTATTTCCTGGTAGTATTCTATCATTTTGATGAAAAAAACAAACAACATCATCGTGAAATACAGATCCGCGTATTTCGTCCTAAAATTATATCATATATTCATGAACATTTTAGAATCATCAAATATCGCCCAGTGTAGTACGTGGTAGTATTCCGATAAATTGATGAAAACTATAGAATATTCCAATATTGCTTAGTGATTTTCGTGGTAATGTTCTGATGTATTGATGAAAACAATAGAATCGTCAAATATCGTATAGTCTTTTTATGGTGATATTGTAATATATTGATGAATTGTTTTGGCACTAAAAGCCTTCGTTTCGAGCGACTTTTCTTTTACTTAGATATGATATGATGATAGTTGTTGCATATGCACATTGACAAATAGGCATCAAAAGAACTGATATAAATGAATTTTTTTTATAACTTTTGCGTACTTGTGGGTCAATGTTTGTACAAAAACGATATGACAGTTGTTTTATATGCTCATTGACAAATAGGCATGAAAAGAACAGATATAAATGACTGTTTTGATAACATTTTCATGCTTGTGGGTAAATGTTTGTACAAAATCCATTTCTTTGGCTAGGTATGCGAATTACTCGATAACATAGCTCTTAGAATTCGCTATTTGACATAAACTGTTGTGGAGGCATAAGCCACTGTCATCTACAAACACATCAACCACCCGCTGTGAAAGTTTAATGAAGAAGCATTCTTGTTCAAGATAAAAAAAAGCCTTTCATCAAACAAGTAGAAGCATGCTTCGCGTGAACGTAGCAAAAACTATGCATAGATGTGTAACATTAATTGTGTACTAACGCTTGTTAGCATTTTGTATAGACACCACAAAGTAATAGTTTTTTTTTAACGAAATCAGAGAAAATACACGGTGCGACATATATTAAATATAGTAAAAATAAAACTCGTATGTTATCCGACATGCTTTTATATCAGACCAGTAACCGATTGCCTATACAATACAGGACATTACATGCAACGAAATGTAAAGCCCCATTAACACTCAAAATCAAAATTATTAAAAAAAAGTGGTACAATATATTCAACACATGTTCATGTACCAATTTAGTGTTCGGATGTTGCGGCAAATTGAAATGGAATATATACTGTACCACAAAAACGAGCATTTTGTATCTTGTTAACAGACCACATCAGATAACGTTGAAATTTCGGCTATTGCTTTAAGGAACTGATTGTTTATGGGTTTACTTTTACGAAATATTTTACGAAATATTCGTCGAACTTAAGTGTGAATAGGGCTTTAACATAAAAAATGATTAAAACAGTGGTTATTGTATTGGAACGGTCAATACAAAGCATGAGAAGATTTTTCATCAGTATAACCCTTACATTTATTCCCCCTACTGTTGACTGACAGAATTGATTTGATCTAATGATGAAATGTAAAAGCAGATAGTATTCACATATTTGGTTTGATTAATGCTAAGTAACTTATATCTCCCTTAACAAGACACACGCCATAAATGAATAGCAGTGCACATGTTTATGCGTATAACAATATTTGTTTCAAGGACAACATGATTTAAGTCGTGATATCGTGTACGCCATTTGAAGCATGTTACCAAATCTGTGGAAGCCACTTAGTATAGAATTACGATTCTTAGCATCTGATCTGTGTCCAAGAAACCAACAATATAAGCTTGTTAATGAGTATGCTTTGCTCGCCTCATTGGTGCAAAAAGGTACCATGTGACATTTCATTTTAATGTCACACTGTACTTTTTTGCACTAATGGGCGTTATATTATTATTATTATTATTATTGCTATCATTATTATTATAATAATAATAATGATAATTATTATTATTATTATTATTATTATTATTATTATTATTATTATTCTTATTATTATATAAGATGTTAAATGGCTCAATAAGTTGTCCACTTGTTTATATTTGGCAAGAACATAAGCACAATAATATATAGAACAGTAAAAGACTGTTCGTATAATAACTGTTTTCAATGCATTTATTTGGACTGAAATAAATGTTTTCAAATATTTGTCTTAAAACTGATAAGAAACTATTAATATAAATAGAGGATACACATCGTAATTGAAACTGTCTCGTTTTTAAATATGTATCTAAACATTGATTGAAGTTAATCCTTACTATCTTCGCCTTCTTATTAGTTGCTAGGGACATTATCTCCAACTTGTGCGATTCCCAACTGTAAAATATTCATTCGTATTTGTTTTCGGAAACCTTTAAAACACGTATGCTGTAAAGCGAGTATTTAAACCAAACAACAGATGATCACACAACATGGATACGGTCAGTAGCTGTATACTGCCAAGCCTTTCCTGCAATACATACGATGTCCGTGTTTTATGTTTACGAGTCAAATGCTCCCCATAGGATTCCTACTCGGAACATGGCAATATGGTAACTATAGTTTTAATAACATTGTTGACAGTACTGCCTTTAAAACTTGGAGCCATGTGATTTCTCTTGAATTTCGACTAAGTTTCGTTTATTACTACCAGCCCAAATAAATTGACTGAATTGCTCATAACATAAATTTAACTATTATCTCCTTCGTGAACTTGAGTGAACTTAGCATTAGTGCTATTCTCAAACGTGTACGATAAAATGGGATATAATTGTCTTCTTTATACGGCGCATTTATTACACCGCTCTTGTAACTTCCACTATTTATGATGTCTGTGTTCATATAAATCACACCAGATGCAAGATTTAATTTAAGTTGGTTTACTACCACAATAATAGTAAAAAAAAGACACCAGCCAAGGTGTCCGCCAAGCGACCGGGAGGGCACGGGTTCGATCCCCTCTGTGGGAGCGTTCTTTCGATCTCTCCCAAAGACACCAAGAACTGGTTCTTAGTCCTAGCAAACGGACTCGATAGCGTTTCAATAAGCCTTAGTCTTTCGATGGAATCCAACTTAACTAAATAGGTTTAACTAAAGAGTGTTACACAAGTTTAAGGATATGACTTTATTATGCTCCAACGCTCATAAAGGTATCATAAAATATGCGATTTGAAGGCGATTGTCTTCCTTTATTCATGAAACTGAATGCAATAGCGTCACCATGATAGCACTATATTCCGATACTGGATATTATAAACTACTTTCATTTCCTACAGCATTTTGAGTGACATAATAAACAGCATACATGTAAATTCTTTATAAAAAAATAATAAGTTTTCATTATGCATTTTTAACATGTTTAGTAAGACAAATGACAAACCAATATGTATGAGTATCTTATGTTGTCTGACGTCTTTATTTACTTTAAGCGCAAATAAAATTATAATTTTATTTTATCTCATATCATTCATACTAATCGGTGAGTGTTGTTTTGTTAAATGCAGCTATATTTTAACACTACCCTAAGCAGCTGTATTTAATTGAATGTAATAATGTAACAAAATTAGATCACATTTTCCATAAATAGCGTGACCATTTTCATCAGCGTAATTCATATTAAGTGATAAAATCACATTTATTTAGAAAGAAATTTGTGCGTTAATGAAAATAGATTTAGCGTCAGTATTAAACAATAAAAGTAGAACTGTTTACAATAATAATGCAAAATTAGCTCTTCAGTGTTCTAAAATTATACAACGTTAAAATTAGATTAAACAATATAAACAAGGACTTAAAATGGCTAATAATTTTACAAAAATGCTCTAGCAATATAGGTTGATGCATTGGGCAAGATGTACTAAGACATCGATTTGCTGAATGGTACAAACATGCATACTGATCTCTATTTATACATTTTTTATTTGCTTACCTATTTATTATTCCCGGCCAAATGCGGTAGGATATGGCATTGGCGTTGTCCGTCCGTCCGTCTGTCATTCCGTCCGTCTGTCATAAAAATTAGAAATTGAAGGGGGGATATCAATTCAACAAATTTGCTTGTTTATTTGTTTTCACTCCTTACTATCCTCTTAAAACCTGACCAACAAAAACTAAATGTAGCTATATGTTCGAAATATTTTCAAAATGACTGAGTTCAGAGTGTTGTCTTCGGTATGTTGGAAAATTTACTTGCAACTTACGATTTTAATCGAAAATAATTTTGTCGGTAAGAATCAAGAATCAAGAATTAGTGATCTTTAAAAAAATCTAGAACAGCTGAATAACGGACAGAATCCTTGAATGGTTGTTTTTGATACTTAATAAAGATCAAACGTATCTTTATAATTATTCACCTGTAAGTCAAACATAATTTTCACCTGTTCTGTCATAAAGTATGCATAATGAAAGAGTTGTTATAGTAGTGGTATTTTAATAATATACAATTTCTAAGAATACTTGGCCTTTCACGTTTTGAAATAGGAAATACTTAGAACACTATATTATACGTACATTAAACATCATTTATGTATTTTTTATAGTATAATAATGTTTATTTTGATAGCGAGAAATTTGGTCTCAATGTGTCAAAAACAACAGATTCTAACACACCGTGATAATAATTATGATGAGTTTCTTTTCCGAATTCATAAGTTTGTTTCATCATCATTTTTAATAATTTAAATCTGTATGTTATGGTTAACAATAATCAAATGATATTTTTGTATTGTTATGCCACTGACGTATGTATGCGCGGGGTCATATTGTCATGCTCGTCCTTCCGTCTGTCCGTCTGTACTCTTGGTCATTATTTAATATAGGTTAATAATAATTTACATAGGCTATTTTGTGCTTAAACAAATTTAACCGTTTCGTCTAGAAACTGCACCATTTTATAACAATTGAATACTTGCACAGTTGCTGCTAACAAACTATCTCTATTTACACATATCATTCACCTTCCATTTGTCCTTGAACTAATGTGAACTTACAATATAATTAAACTAAGTTTTAAAGTTTTCTCAAAGAACAGCACCACTTGAATACTGGAACACATGTGTCGCTAATGATCCGCTATCCAACCATTTCAGACCAGATATTATGTTGACCTTGAATCTTACCTAATTTTGACATGACCTATTGAAACCATCTGCAAGCAAGTGGCATATTATATAGAATTTACCATGAGGTAAAGCAATAATACCAATTGCTTCAATTACAGTATATTTGATACTTACATAGTTATTGCCTATAACCATCCCCAATCCACCGATGTCATTTTACCTCACCTTGACATAAACCTCATTGTTCTTCTTTGCTAATAAGACTGAACCATTTCGTCTAGAACAAACAAAAACTGCTTTCTAAAACACTTTGATAATATCACATTTTTGCTTTTAACCATTAGCAATCAACCCATATCATGAAATTTCACGTTGAACTTGACCAATTTTGATCTTTTATAAAAGACATTGATTATCTCTTAGTTGATTAGATGATACTGTTTTGTTTAGCAGCAGCACCAACAGGGTACTGGTTATTGTATCAAACACAAACCAATGTAAGTGTTTCAGAAAAGTTTCACGTATGCCATGAAGTACATTATGAATATAATTGTAAAACTGAGCTTGCCAGTATCAATATCAGTAATCCTTCCGTAGTTGGTAAAAACTCAAATTAGTCCATCAATTGCGGTAAACTGTATTGGAAGAGAATACTTTATTATTAAAAAGTTGATATTTTAATTTAGGAATTAAGTAAAATTGATAACATTTTTGCGCATCAATGATCATAATTGACATTATTTTTTGTTTCTGATTTGTGGTACACAATTAAAATAAATTAACCATCTAAATGTTTGCATGCAAACTTTATTAAGTTACAGTTTATAAGTGTATGGTTACCATGGTTTAGCTATATATAATTGTGACGTATTCTGAGAAAACTGGGCAAAATGCTTGTGCGTAAAGTGTCGTCCTAGATTAGCCGGTGCAGTCCGCCCAGGCTAATCCGGGACGACACTTTCCGCCTAAACTGGATTTTTGCTAAGAAGAGACATCATTCTAACGAAAAAATCCATAAAAGCGGAAATTGTCGTCCCTGATTAGCCTGTGCGGCCTGCACAGGCTAATCTGGGATGACAATTTACGCACAAGCATTTTGCCCAGTTTTCTCAGAACACGACACAAATGTCCTCGTCATAAGTCAAATCGTTCCTGTCCAAAAATAAAAGTTCGGTGACTTATTTTTAGTCATAATCTGTCAGTAATATTATAGTTTTTATATACAACAAATGTATTCACGCTATTTTATCGCTGGCATTATTTCCTTTAAAAATGCTACTTGAACGGTTAAACATTTTGCGGGTTTTAAGTACACCTTTGAAATTATTTTAGGGTTTGCCATGTACATAACAGTGCTATATTTGTATCCGCTGATTTTATCTCTACCAAACTGTTTTCCTTTCTACACATTCTTCCATTCCATTTTTATTTATAAAATGTAATTGTTATTCAGCCTTGAACATGAAGACAAACAGTGCTTGCTTTTATATAGATTTTGTATATTTAGTGCCAGTGTACATGCTTCGAAGTTGCCAATAATTTAAAAACGATTTTCAAAAATATTTGTTAGAGAAAACATTTTTCTGTAATGTGAACGAACATTTTGATAGCATTACAAGTTATGGTCACACTTTCACTCGATGCTGTCATGTGTAAACATCATAATGCAAGGTGAATAATATTAATTCCTCTCAAGCATGAATGTTTGTTAACCTACCCATAAAATGTTATCAAGTTCCAGTTAAGTCAGCAGTAAAAATGTATTCAAAATGCGTCTTTGTAACTGGGCCATAATCGCCCCTTTGCCTCTGAAAAGTATAAGTGCAGCGGAATAAAATTGGTATGTTAATTTATTACCGCAATTTCACGCGCTCCGTAGGTAAATGATAATTGAAGATTGAAAAAACGTATATCGTATAATTACATCAATTAAAAATTAGTTTTTTGAAACACTTTGATCATTTTTGTTATAAACTAGAAAATTTTGATGGTATGTGGAAATGACGTCTATATTGATGTCATTCATCAAGCAGCAACAAATCAGTATGTCTATATTCACAACGTGTTGTAGTAATTAAAATGAAATCCACACTAAATTGGATCGCATTTGTTTATAAAGTAATCAGATGAGTCTTATTAACCCATGGGCGGTATATAAGATGTTATATGGTGCCATAATTTGTCCACTTGTTTATTTTTGGCAAGAACATAAGCACACTTAAGTCTGGAACAGTAAAAGACTGTTGTTGTAATAACTGTATTCAATGCATGTATTTGGACTGAAATCAATGTTTTTAAATATTTGTCGTATTAAACCGATAAGAAACTATTAATATAAATAGAGGACACACATCGTTATTGAAAATGTCTCGTTTTTAAATATATATCTAAACATTGATTAAAGTAAATCCTTACTATCTTCGCCTTCTTATTAGTTGCTAGGGACATTATCTAAAACATTTGCGATTTCCTACTGCAAAATCGTCCTTTCGTATTTGTTTTCGGAAACCTTTAAAACACGTATGCTGTAAAGCGAGTACTTAAACCAAACAACAGATGATCTCACAACATGGATACGGTCAGTAGCTGTATACTACCAAGCCTGTCCTGCAATACATACGATGTCCGTGTTTTGTGTTTACGAGTCAAATGCTCAGTGAGACTCGGGGATATGGCAATATGGTCACCATAGTTTCAATAACATGTTTGACATTATTTCCTTTAAAACTTAGAGCCATGTGATTTCTCTTGAACTTCGACAAAGTTTCGTTTGTAAATACCAGCCCGAGTCCTGTCCTTTGTTTATAGCTAATGATAAAGATTTGCTGTTGGGACGAGTCTATTGTGTATAGATTTACTGAATTGCTCATAACAAAAATGTAAAGTTGTACTTCCTTCGTGAACTTAAGATTAGCATTAGTTATATTCTCTAACGTGTGTCAATACGATAAAATGTTATATAATTAACTACTTTATACGGCGCATTTATTACAAAAACGCTCTGGCAATGTGTTTGATGTTTGGGTTGATATCTGTGTTCATATAAATAACAACAGTTGCTTGATGTAATTTAAGTTGGTTAACTACCACAACAGTGTTACACAAGTGTTAAAATATTACCATATGATGCTCTTACAGCTCATAAAGGTATCATAAAATGTGCGATTTGAAGGTGATTATATTCCTATTTTCTTGAAACCGAATGCAATGGCGTCACCTTGATAGCACTACACCTGGAGACTTTTATAATGCAATTTGCCTAAATTCGCGGTTGCGCTTCTGAATATTAATATGAGCCATACATTTCTTTTAATTAATTTTATGTTTTCTTGGTGTAAGAACTCGCATAAAATGATGACATTGAAAAAAATAAGAATAATATTGCGTTTCACTATTTCCACGTGTAAAGAGATGAAACTATTCATACTCCACGTGCTTAAGCGTCCAATCGTCACAGATGAATGATTGTATCGCGAGCTTGCTTAGAATGTCGTCATATGATTAAATTTAAAAGATTTTATCAAAATTTTAACTCATAACTGAGATATTCAAGTTTGAAAAGTGTTGCATTAGAAAAGCATCCAAGTGTATATTCCAATATTAGATAGTATAATCTACCTTTCCGAGAGAATTTCATGTGAAATAAATAATAGCATACATGTAAATTCTTTACAGTCTTGATTTAAGTTGTCATTATTCATTTTAAACATGTTTAGTGAGACAAATGACAAACCAATACTTGAGTATGAGTGTCTTATGTTTTCTTACGTCTTTATCGACGTTAAGCGCAAATAAAATTTTCAGTTCAGTTAATACGATAGCATTCATACCAATATGATAGCGTTATTCGTGTTATTGAACTGCTAATGCAAATTTATATCGAAAAAGAGCAGTTCAAACTGACATTTTAAGACCTTTATGACTCAAAAAGACGTATTGTAAACAAATGAAAGCATACATTTCCTAGTTCACTGATAATACAATGTCAATCAATTAAGCTGTCTATACCTTGATCCTGTAAAATTGTGCAGTGACACAGTCAACTTGCATTTTGCTAACTATACAATAACTTTCTATAAAAACATAAATATGAATGCATACGGTAAATACTGGCTGTGGACATAGAGAGCAATGTCTAATTCATCCGAGATTAATCTTTTCACGTGTCAAAAAGTGTAACATCATGTTAAATCGTAGATCAAATATGTCACAAAACGCAACGCATTTTATGAAACTAAATTAGTTTATTTAAAGAACTGTGTAAATGTTGTTGGCGAACTTATTTTGTGAACACATCTAGCCTTGTGTTTAAAAAATATATTATTAATGAAAGTAAACTTAACATCTGTATACAATATATATATTTATTTATTTATTTATTTATTTATTTATTTATTTATTTATTTATTTATTTATTTATTTATTTATTTATATATGACAACAAGGCAAAATGACGACACATGTTTATACAAAACTAAATGCTAAATGCAATTTATCTGTGTTATTTCGCTTTTATTTCATGCATTTAAAATACACATACGCAATATGCTTTTTCTTAATGTGTTAAGTGTGGAAAATGCACTTAAGACCGCACAAACTCGACATGCATACACCATGCAGATATTTGCAAAGTGTTAGGTCAGATAAATTGGGCTTATCAGATATGTGTCTTTAAACAAATGCTTACTATAATTCTGAAAGATAAAAACGTTATTGAAACAGATAAAGTGAGCCAATTCAACATTACGGTCTTTATTTCTTGCGTATGCAACATGCAGGTGGGTCACGCACTATGAATACGGGACTTAATGCATGTGCGTTAAGTGTCATCCCAGATTAGCCTGTGCAGGCCGCAATGGCTTAGCAGTGACGACACTTCCCGTCTAGACTGGATTTTCATTTAGAAGAGACTTTACACGATAACTCCACGAAAGCCGAAAGTGTAGTTATTAATAAGCCTGTGTGGCATTCACAGGCTAATCTGGGACGACACTTAACGCACACGCATAAAGCTCCGTTTTTCCAGAGCGAGATTCATATAAATTGCTGAGGTCTGTCTTGAATACCTTCACCTGAAACATCTACTGCAACTGTGACTCAGGAACCGGTCCCTTTAACAACCAACATGAATTTAAAGGGACCTGTTCATGTTTTGTTAAATTTACAATATTGTTTTTTTTTCTTCATATTTTCACACTTTCGTTGTAGTTATGACGATTTAAAAACATGAAAATTATAAAGCGTTACAAACGCGAAACGATTGAATAATTTAGAGAGTTCTGTTGTTATCGCTACATTTTGTGATACTACGAGGATGGGTTATATTAAGTAAAAATACACCACTCACTGCATGAGCATCAATTGCCGAGTGGTTTTAGCGTTAGACTTTTACTCCAGAGGTGAGTGGTTCGAGCCTAGTTGCGGATTACTTTTGTTTTCTTTATTTAATTTTATTGTTGATTTTTTACTGGAGCTTTTTATTTCAAATGTTTACATTTATCAATTTAAAGCATTTAATGACAAACTTCAATACATGCCAAAATCTGTGAAAAGGTCCCTTTAACAACGAACATTCATTTAAATGGACAATGTCAAAGATTTTCGATGTAACAATTTTCGAACTTTTTATAACATTCACATAAAATTAAAAAACAGAGCAAACAAAGGGGCACAATATACACGTCATATATAGACATATACTGAACATAACTGGTCTTGTATCGGAAATTATCATTAGAGATCGATGAAATTGATTGGTTCGGTTGTTTTCATTACAATTTTGTCAATTCGAGGATCGCTGAAACAACGCATGGTGTATTATGTGTCGCGTTCTGAGAAAACTGGACAAAATGCATGTGCGTAAAGTGTCATCCCAGATTAGCCTGTGCAGTCCGCACAGGCTAATCCGGGACGACACTTTCCGCCTTAACTGGATTTTCGCTAAGAAGAGACATCATTTAAACGAAAAAAATCATAAAAGCGGAAATTGTCGTCCCTGATAAGCCTGTGTGGACTGCACAGGCTAATTTGGGATGACAATTTACGCACAAGCATTATGCCCAGTTTTCTCAGAACACGACACTTATAACAGATGCGATTGAGGAGACGTAAACGCATGAGCTTGTAAATACCGACGATAGAAGTTCGAATACTTGTTTTTAAACTTTAAACTTTATTGTAAATTATTTTTTGTTGAATTTTATATTTAACGATTTTATTGCGTTGAATCTATCAAATGATTCATTTTAATAATGATAAACTTCAAAATATACCAACAAATGTGAACAATTCCATTTAAGAACATGTACTAGTTAAACATACTCTTAAAGTAGAAGTCATTTTATTAAATGCAACTTTGTTAAGGCTTAAAATGAAGTTATATTAAATTGAATGTAATCAAGTAACAAAATTAGATCACTTTCTCCATAAATAACGAAACAATTTTATCTGCGTAATTCATCTTTATTGGTAAAATCGGATGACAAAGTGACGTACATAATATTTGCGTTAATTTAAATGATTTCCTAGTGAGTGTGAGGGAAATAACACGGATAGTGCTGAAAGATATTAATCGAACTTCCGTGTTCCAAAAAAAAATTGAATGGCATTGAATAATAAAATAAAGGAATTATATGTGAGCTCGCTCGGTGAAAAAGGAGTTTAATGCATGTGCTTAAAGTGTATTTCCAGATAAGCCTGTGCATTCCGCACAGGCTAATCAGGGACGACACTTTCCGCCTTAACTGGATATTTTGCTACTTAAGAAGATACTTTCTTTAAACGGAAAATATCATAAAAGCAGAAGGCTAATCTGTGATGACAATTTACGCAAATGCATTATCTCCAGTTTTCTTAGAACGCGACACATTTGACGTGCATTAAGCTGGTATTCGAATGGTTTGCAATCACACATACTCGATTGTTGATGTGTTAAGCATGTAGAGAAAATACCTTCTCTTTACAAATATTCTTAATAACGATGCACAGTTGCCACAATTCAAATTATATTTGGGCACTGCTTTGTGAAAAGGGGGTTTAATGCATGCACGTAAAGTGTCGTCCCAGATTGCACGGGCTTATCAGGGACGACACACTCCGCATAAACTGGATTTTGCTAAGAAGAAGCTTTCTTTAAACGAAAAAAATTATAAAAGCGGGAAGTTTCGTCCTTGACTTACTTTACGTACTGCACAGGCTAATCTGGGACGACACTTTACGCACATGCATTAAACCCCCTTTTTACAGATTGAGGCTAATATAGAGTATATTATCCCCTTCTGTTTAATGTCTGAGATCTGATTGATGTCTTCGCTCGGTAGAAAATTGCCCTGTATTTTACGACTTTCAGCTTTAATTGGACAATAATTATCTCGAGAAGAATCATATAAAAGGCGTTAATGATGAAATACCAGGCAAATCTAGAGCAACTGAATTCTGAAGATGATAAAGCTGTAATCGTCTTCAGAAGACTGACATTGTAGAACCGGTCCACATACATAACGAACTGTTTAAATGAATCGCGTTCTGTGAAAAGGGGGTTTAATGCATGCGCGTAAATTGTCGTCCCAGATTAGCCTGTGCAGTCCGCACAAGGTGATCAGGGACTACACTTTCCGCTAAACTGGATTTTTGCTTAGAAGAGACTTTCTTAATACGAAAATTATCCTAAAAGCGGAAAGTGTCGTCCCTGATTAGCCTGTGTGGACTGCACAGGCTAATCTGGAACGGCACTTTACGCACATGCATTTAACCCATTTTCACTGAGCGAGGCTCAAATGGTAAGTAGGAATTAACAGCGGAATAAATAAAAAAAATCATAGTAATCCGTCGTTTTTGCTAAAATTCAACTGTTTAAAACATCGTTTGATGAAGTGGCAAAACAACAGAACTTGTCTTCAAAAAGCATTATCTCTTGATGTTTGGCAACAGAGAATGTGCTAATCGTATAATATCGCTTTGAATCTTAGTTCAAGTTACTGCTAGATACTTCAAGATTGCGTACAATTTGTAAAAATCCATTTCGTCATGACTAATTCCCCATAATAAAATGCCGATATCCATCTGAAGAAACGTGTCGCTTCACATAGAGTGAAATGGTGTACGGACTATTTATAATAAGCTTTGAACATGAACAGTTAATATTGTTTTCTTTTAAAAGGAAATGTGTCTATGATATGTGTGACACATGATTTGTTCTTGCTATTTTTTTAAACCAAATCCAAACAATATTTATCATTGAAGCCATGTTTCTAAATGTTGAATACAAATAGTAACATTTAAACTCATGTTTCACGCGTTGTCGTCACGCATTAACATTATAATGAAGTGATAGTGATGTTAATACCTTGAATCCGTTGATGGTTGTTAGTTACCCATAAACTGTGATCAAGTTCCATTTCAGTCAGGAATGCAAATGTATGCTGGATACATCTTTGTAACTGGTTCATAATTGCTCGAGTGCTTGACTAGGCTTGTAGTGGAGCGGAATTAAATATTGATATGTTTATTTATTACCACAATTCCACGCTCTCAGTAGGTAAACGTGTATTCAAGAGTGCGAAAACGTGTGTAACATAATTACATCTATAAAAATACAATTAGTTTCGAACACTTTGATCGGAGTGTTTATTGGATGTCAATTATAAACTTGAAAATGTTAATGGTATTTGGGAGGTCATTTGTAAATTCATAACATGCCATTCATGTAGAAGAAACGACTAATTATGCCAATTTTACATATTGCTAAAGAAATTAAAATGAAATTATATCGAAATTTGATCGCTTATCATTATAAACTATCAGATAAGAATTTTAAATTAATTACAGCTAAATGTCAGTAAAATTGTCGTCTGTATTTTATGGTTTTGTCTGTTCAATGACAAACTGAGGAACACAATATCAACAATCCAGTCAAACTTGTCAAAATATTTGGTAAAGTGACATTACTTATTGCGAAGGGGGACTTTCGCGTCAGTTTTGTAAAGTTAAGTTGTATTTCAGCTTTTGTCTGGTTAATTTATTTTTACCCTGCATATGTACCCTGCATTTATCAAATTGTGCTTGAAGTAAACGTGTGTTTATTAAAGAAATCGTCAGTATTAAAAATAATAAGAACAATTCAACGAACTTATTAATAGCGATAACGCGGTTTTGTTAGTTTACATGCAGTCGTAACATCAGTATTAACTATTAAGGTAGCTGGTAAATACAATCACCCACCAAGCGAGTCTTATCAATTATAGCAAAAGTTCTGTGTGGTGTAAAGCTTATCAATTATAGCAACAGTTCTGTGTGGTGTAAGACAATCACCCACCAAGCGAGTCTTATCAATTATAGCAACAGTTCTGTGTGGTGTAAAACATCATTGTTTTCGCGTTTACATAATTGTATGTAAATTTATTACCACATTCGAGTGATTGACGTCTGTAGGAATGAGAAACAGTTTCACATTTAAAATGCTCCTTTGAAATCGTACCCATGCAAACACATTTTAATGAGAATACAGTCGAAAATAATTTGAGCCATTTATCACCTCCTTTCATGTTATTTGACGTAAGATAATGTCTTGACACAGCCAGCACCTCCCTCTGGAAGGAAAACGATGATCTTTACCCTTTTTATCATCAAAATTGCGATTTCGCTGTTAAACATAATGTATGAACCTAACGTTTTGCGATGTTAGAACGATTTAAAACTTACCATCGCTGTATTGAAATATTGTCTTTAAATAAAATAAGTAACTGCACATTAAGTGTATAACATTTTACATTTGACGCGTTTGTACACTGTAGTTGTATTAAATACTTTTGAGTAACGTACAACGCAATTCTGCAATTAGTAGTGAGTAACTTTCAATTATTTACAAACGTGAATACTTTCTTTACAAATGTCTATCAAGGAATTACAAATGGTAAAGCCAGCGTAGAGGATATGGTGTCCGCCTAGAGACCGGGGCGGGGCTTACGGGTTCGATCCACATTGTGGGAGCGTTCTTTACCTCTCCCCAAAAAGACATGAAGTACTGATTTCTTACCAGGACACGGACTCGAGAGCGTTTCATTAAGCCTACGCCGTTCGATGCAATCGAGCTAAACATAGGTTTAAATTAAATAAAGGCCAGCCTTTAACTGTGCAATCGTACCACCGCGATATTTGTAAGTCTACAACCTTTAAATAATTACTTGTTGCATATTCGAGTGGGTTGTATGACTATTACAAACGTTTTTTCCCATAACGGTCAGCGATTGCATTCGTTCATATGTTACGGAATTGTTTGATAATATTAGTCTCGTTTTGGAAAAACTGGGCATTATGCATGTTTATTGTTGTCTATTTTAAAACAAAAAATTCAGTTTAGAAAGTATCGTCCCTAATCGGTATGTGCGGACTTCACAGGCTTATGTGGGCGGACTGCACAGGCTTATGTGGGGACTGCACAGGTTTATGTGGGGACTGCACAGGCTTATGTGGGCGGACTGCACAGGCTTATGTGGGATGACACTTTACGCACATGCTTTTAACCCAGTTTTCCCAGAATGAGGCTCATATGTTTGCCAAATCATTATCATTAAGACACAGCTTAAAGGAATGGAATCTGATCCTGCGTGTCATCTTTGAAAATGTAAGGAACGATCTTAGTCGTTGCAGAGATGAAAGAGGATATTGCATATCTAATCTCGGACCAAAAATCCATACTTTAAACTTTTGACGGAAATTAACAAGAATAATAGTATGAGGAAACACATGCCAGTTAATTAGAATTTCGTTTGGAATATTTCGGAAATGAAGTTCTAGATGCAATTTGTTTTAATAATTATTGTTACACATACTATGTTTTAACTTATTGTTTAAACAAATGAATAAATCGTGAAATGAAATTGTTTACTTAGAGATCATTTAATATTTGAATAGCAGATCAAGAGTCGCAGTGTCTGAGTTAAAAAATTAAATGGGGCTCTGATCACACCTATGTTAGTGCAAAGCAAAAAACTAATAGTCTGGTCAATGTTATTGGCAAATACATCGGTACATAGCCAAACAACATACATAAGCCATGTAATGGCGGTGTAAATAAATGCTTATTCAACATGGTGATGAAATGTTTGGTATATAAAATGGACATGAAATAATAATTAACTCTTACAGTGCTGGAACCGGATTAAGAAGGTCTTTGCAAACAGTTTGGATCCAGATGAGACGCCACAGAACGTGGCGTCTCATCAGGATCCAAACTGTTTGCTATTCTGATAGTATTCTTTGAAAAAACGTGAAGAAAATGCTAATTTTAGAAATTCAGCAGACGACATTTTAGCAGACTACAAATATCCCAGCATGCAAAGGGTTAATGGTTGTGAGTAGGTTGACCACAATAACATACGCAAAGTGAAACCAACTCGTGGACAACACACACTACATGTAGATCAATGGTGGTGACATAAGTTTCCAAAATACTACAAAAACAACACAACAACAAACAATTTACATATATACTTAATACTAATTGTCACTAGATCTTAATACAACTTTGTCATTTTTCAGCCACCCGTGCCGCCGAGGCCCTGGTCGGAGATCATGGACACGCTCGAGTTACCTCCCGCCTGTCCCCAGCCGACAGAGGGCGTGGCCTACATAGAGTACCACGTGCCGGGCTTCAACCGCACGAGCGAAGACTGCCTATTCCTAAACGTGTACCTCCCTAAGGTAAGATTGCTGCACTGTGCCTGTACATGTTGAGCTTTCCAACGTTTATCTGATACCTGTGAATTTTGTTAGCAGAAATTCCAGGCTTGAATCGTGCATTCGGTTTTTTCTGTGTACGTGTTTCAAGTATTGAATGACTGCGGTCACNAGTGAGTGAGTGAGTGAGTGAGTGAGTGAGTGAGTGAGTGAGTGAGTGAGTGAGTGAGTGAGTGAGTGAGTGAGTGAGTGAGTGAGTGAGTGAGTGAGTGAGTGAACGAGCGAGTCAGTGATTGTTTAAAACTAAAAAGATTGCTAGCTCTTACGTCCTGACGTCTGTTAAAAATTGTTTATTTTTTAATGAAGTTAATAATTTTCTAGTGAAATCCTTTAATTAGCTCTAAATTTTTATCTAAGGGAACCCACCACCGTTCCATGCCAGTCTTAGTGTTCATACATGGCGGGTCCTACCAGAACGGAATGGGCGCCATGTTGGACGGCAGCGTCCTGGCGTCACACGGCGTTGTGGTCGTCACGTTCAACTACCGTCTGGGACCTCTGGGTACGTTTTGCGGTGTTCATTATGGTGTTGACATATTTTGGTTCATAATTATGAAGATTCTTAAAAAATATTCTGCGCTCATGTTGAACACGCGTCTGAATTATATTTTTGAAAAGAATTCTTTGGAACACGTTGGTTATACTCAAAACATGTTTTGATTGTATAGTAAGTTTTGTTTAAAATTATTTTAACAATGAATTTGTTTGAAAGCCAACTTAACATAATTTTAAAATTGTGATTCTTTATCCGTATTAAGTAAAAAGTAATAAAATGAAGGTTTGGTAATAAGCTATGCTTTTAAATATACATCATACATTCATATACATATAAGCCGCGCTCTGATTAAACGGAGTTTAATGCTTGTGCGTAAAGTGTTGTCCCAGATTACCCTGTGTAGTCCGCACAACCGAATCAGGGACAACACTTTCCGCTTGTATGGTATGTTACGTTTAAAGGAAGTGTCTTCTTAGCGAAAATCCTATTTAGGCGGAAAGTGTCGTCCCTGATTAGCCTGTGCGGACTGCACGGGCTAATCTTGGACGACACTGTACGCACATGCATTAAACCCCTTTTTCACAGAGTGCGGCCCATATATAATACACAATAAATGCTGATGCAGGTTTCTTGTCATCCGCTGACAACCATATAACTGGTAACTACGGCATGCTCGATATGATAGCGGCACTGAAGTGGGTACAAGCGAACATCGCGGCCTTCAACGGCGATCCTACCCAGGTCACCATCGACGGTCACAGCGCCGGGGGCTGCGGTGTGGGCCTCCTGTTGATGTCTCCTTTGGCTAAAGGTAAGTATGAGCCATGACCACGGTTTGCTTAGAGCCAGTACCACGCTTTGCTTAGAGCCATTACCACGGTTTGCTTAGAGCAATTACCACGGTTTGCTTAGAACCATTGCCACGATTTGCTTAGAGCCATTACCACGGTTTGCTTAGAACCATTACCACGGTTTGCTTAGAGCCATTGCCATGGTTTGCTTAGAGCCATAACCTCGGTTCGCTTAGAGCCATTGCCACGGTTTGCTTAGAGCCATAACCTCGGTTTTCTTAGAGCCATTACCACGGTTTGCTTAGAGCCATAACCTCGGTTTGCTTAAAGCCATTGCCAGGGTTTGCTTAGAGCCATTGCCACGGTTTGCTTAGAGCCATAACCTCGGGTCGCTAAGAGCCATTGCCACGGTTTGCTTAGAGCCATAACCTCGGGGCGCTTAGAGCCATTGCCACGGTTTGCTAAGAGCCATTGTCACGGTTTGCTTAGAGCCATAATCTCGGTTTGCTCAAAGCCATTGTCCCGGTTTGCTTAGAGCCATAATCTCGGTTTGCTTAGAGCCATTGCCACGGTTTGCTTAGAGCCATAACCTCGGGTCGCTTAGAGCCATTGCCACGGTTTGCTTTGAGCCATAACCTCGGGTCGCTAAGAGCCATTGCCATGGTTTGCTTAGAGCCATAACCTCGGGTCGCTTAGAGCCATTGCCACGATTTGCTTAGAGCCATAACATCGGTTCGCTTATTATTTGAATATCAAACTACAGAGTACAAAAATCAATCAATCAGAGCCATACATACTTCAGTAACTGTTTGAACGTCAAGCTACATAACCAGCCGTTGTTGGCGGCTTGTTTGATTTAAAGAAGTAACCTTTTCCCGAAAACGTATTGATGTTGTTTTTTTTCATCTTTACTTAAAGCGTTACTATGTTGGTTGTTAATCTTGAAACGATTTTTCCGAAAACAAATATTGACGAATTTCTTTCTTTACCTAAAGCACTACCATGTTTGTTGTTTATCTTCAAACGATCTTCATGGAAATGAATATGCTTTAAACTGGAGTCACATAATCACATAGCAACATGTTCGTTCCTCGCTAGGCTTATTCAACCGCGTCATCCAGCAGAGCGGTTCGCCGCTGGGCAACTGGGCGGTGCTGCGGCGCCAGACGGAACCCAACTTCGTGTACAACATTTTCACCTCTTCCGTGCGCTGCTACAACATGTCCTCGGCGGAGACGAAACGCTGCCTGCAGGCGCTCGACTCCGCCACCTTGGAGCATACCATTATGGAAGAATTTGAGGTATATATTGGCCTCATTCTGGGAAAACTGGGCTTTATGCATGTTCGTAAAGTGTCGTCCCAGATTAGCCTGTGCAGTCCGCACATGCTAATCGGAGACGACAATTTTCCGCCTTAACTGGATTTTCATTTAGAAGAGACGTCCTTTACACGGAAGATTTCATTAAAAGCAGAAAGTGTCCGCACAGGTTAATCTGAGACGACACTTTACGCATATTCATTTAGCCCAGTTTTTCCAGACCGTGGCAAATATGAGCATGTAGTCAGTCACTGTGTATATCTCGCCAACAGTAACTTGATACTGATCTCTATGCATGAACAGTCAAATGTATTTAAATATGTGTATGATAAATACGTCAGTTTTACGACTTGAAATAGATCAAGATTATCCCGCTTACGTAGTGTTATATTTTTAATGATCTCGCGAAAAGAGGAACAAAACCGAGTATAAATTAAGCACCGTATCCAGCGTGTAAATTATGCTAAGACCAATTCTAATAAATATAATGTTGCTCAGATTTGCCGCACATACAATCGTAAAATTAAATAAGAATATTTTTTTAAATTTTAATTGCCCCGGCAGTGTCCATTTTGCCCCGCACCGGATTTTTTACAACAAAGAGCTTTTTTCGATAAATGAGCCTTGTTCTGAGAGAACTGGGCATAATGCTTGTGCGTAAATTGTCATCCCAGATTAGCCTGTGAATTCCGCACAGGCTAATCAGGGACGACAATTTCCGCTTTTATGGAAATTTTCGTTTAAATGATGTCTCTTCTTAGCAAAAATCCAGTTTAGGCGGAAAGTGTCGACCCTGATTAGCCTGTGCGGACTGCACAGGCTAATCTTGGACGACAATGTACGCACAAGCATTAAGCCCGGTTTTATCAGAACACGACACAAATATTGGTAAGGTCTACAATGTTTGTTTGGTCGCATCTTTAAAGAAAAAGATATGTTTTCATTGAGCTTCTCTGAATCCGCCTGTTACAAATATTGTTTGCATATTTATTTTGCTCAGGGCGATTCCTTCATACTAAAAAGTGTCGCTTGAATGATTTCAATGTATACAACTAGGGATTTTGATTGTCGGAATGGATCAAATAAATAAAATAAAGCGCACAAAATGACGAAGAAAAAATGAACATCCTTAAACACTGCTGTAAATTAATTGAATGAACTGAAGAAACTAACTGTTTAGTCGGCTAAGATTGTTGACGGTATCCAGCTATTCAACCTGACATAATTCAGGACCTTACTCTGCTCTGAGTGTGTCATCCATGAGCGACAATAGAAATACAGATTGGCACTATAGCTCGCAAAAATTACTAAGAAAATTCAAGTACAAATTCGGCCACATGATTGAGTCGTGTTCAGCGAAAACTGTTCATAATTCATTTGCGTAAAGTGTCTTCCCAGATTAGCCTGTGCAGTCCGCACAGGCTAATCAGGGACGACACTTTCCGCTTTTATGACATTTTTTGTTTAAATGAAGTCTCTTCTAAGCAAAAATCCAATTTAGGTGGAAAGTGTCGTCCCTGATTAGCCTGTGCGGACTGCACAGGCTCATCTGGGACGACACTTTACGCACATGCATTTTTGTATTCTTCGCGACTCAATTGTATTAAGAGTTAAGAATTGGCACGATGTAATGCTATGAATGTGTAACATTTATTTTTGTATTCTTCGCTTTCATCGTGTATTTGTTTATATCGAAAATGGTATTTTTTTCTATTTATAGTTTCTTTTTTCCCGGTGGTAGGGCAAGTCCGTCTTATAACTGATCGATGTGTTGTTGCCTTATAGATTCCAAACGTTCAGCAGATTAATGTTGGTTATATATAGCCGTATAAAAATTCATTTTGCCGATGATATAATTTGCAAAATAACATTTTCGTTGAATTCTTTGTTGTTGTTTTTTTAGTGTTTAATGAACAGTTTTAATGATTGAAATTCAAAAATAAAACACTGGCATTTATGTACATATCGACATCGGAAAAAATATCAAGATTATTTCATGACACATCAGTAGTTTGACTGTTCACAATATCCGTAAAGTTTGTGTTGTTTCTTTACTTTTAATTTATATTATGTTACAAATTTCAACAACACGGGGTTTATTTGATTGTGTATACAGTCGTCGCTATCCAGACCGACGTCAATGACTATATATTATTCATATTGTTTTTAATTTTACAATACAGAATGTATATAACTATTTTGACATATGGTGGTTGAGTTGTGAGTGTTTGAAGGTGGCCAAAACGAAAACACGCCAAACCGGAAAGAAAAGCAACTGTTATTTTTGTGTGCGCGTATATTAAATAAAGAAATATATATCTGAAAGGTTGGCTTCGTGTCCCCTTCAAACCCGCATACACGCAAGTACGAAATGGCAATATAAGCCACTATTTTGACATCTTATAAACCGTTTGATTTTCTAATGTCAAAATATTGCATAATCAAAAGTTCTCTGAAGGAATTTTCTTCCCCCCACCAGTGGATGACATCACTGACGCCACTCTATCGGCCGGTGGTTGACGGCTACTTCCTACCGCGAACACCAGAAGAACTGGTCATTTCCGGTACGGTGAATGCCGAGGCAGTGTTGACTGGCGCCACACAAGATGAAGGCCTCATTGCCGGTGAGTACTCACTCAAAAGATCAGCGACACGAATACCGCTTTTGGTCTGTATTCACCTACCCATTCTTAGCATAGCGAATATACTTATTTTCTAGAAATCATGCTTATGTTTTCTAATAAGCTAAATAAACCGGATTACAATGATCTATGCCGTATATTTATCCTTCACTATAAACAATGTTTAAGAGTTTTATATGTTTTATCATTACACTGCATTTATATCTGCTTAATATAATGCTGCCTGATACATTTTTATCATACCACTACATTGATATATGTCTGATATAACGCTGCCTGATATATTTTATATATTACATAGTGTTTCTATAAATAGTAACAAAATGACGTCACGAGCGGGCCGTTATTTGTATCTAGCGGGCCAATATTAATTATATTGGCCCGCCGGGCCGATTTTTTATATCAGAAAAGAATCGGATCGCGCGACGTCAACTGAACAAAATGGTGTCCACATTCAGTCTTTTCCAACGGTGATTAATAAAATTAAGCCACAAATCAACGAAATAATTAAAATGTATAATTAAACGTAGCACACAATTGAAATTATGAAAATAATATCGATTGCAACTGAAAGTTTAACTGTACTGTTAATAAGATTTAAGACACTATTTGAGCTTTAAGTTTGACCGGAGTCATCCAACATCAAACTTTAGTAAACAACACTCTTACCTCAATGACATCTTTAATCCAATGCTTATACTAATAAAATAACAACGATATGCAAACCCATTTTCTGACACTTCACTACACCTTTTTGAAACGTTTTACGAAATCGAATGACTGCTCGGAGTGATTTATTTTATTCCTCTGAAAGTTTCCCGCTATACATTACAAACAAACAATCCCAAATACGTTTTGGATTCGTTCGATGCTTTTTAAAATAAATATTTGACTGTTAAATAAACTACAACGCTCGAATTGTTGTCACTAAGATCCAGAGTGTCAAGCTTAAATCGGTGTGTTTCGTCACATAAATTACGTCACACGAGATACGTCATAAATTTCGTAATCAGTTGAATGAAAATAAAGGTACGGAAAGCTGGTTCGGTAATAAATTTAAGTGAATGAACAAAATATAATGGTATGTAATATAAACGATAACACACGGCTTAGCTGGGCCGGCCGTCTATTATCGGCCCTAGCCGCATAATGGCCCTCGGGCCAAAGGCCCTCGGGCCGTTATGTCGGCAGGCGGGCCGATTATAGACGTCCGTCCCAGCTCAGCCGTGTGTTATTGTCTAAATATCACGTCAACAGAAAGTGGTTACATCAATTATTGTTTTGAGGTTGGTCCTATTAATCGAAATCCACTGTAAATGCATCACTTTGATACCAAGATGTTACATATTTTAGACACAAAAAGCAACAAAAGAAGCAAAAACATATTTTCAAATATTAAACGCAAGTGCTCATGAAGTCATTGTTAACAACTCAAACGTCTAGCATCATATTTATTCCCGCTTAAAATGTAGCGTGGTAGCGATTTTGTGTCAATAGTTTTTTTCAATTGGGACGTACAGGTATCATAAACAGAAAACCCGGTTACTGCCCTATATGTGTGTAATATATCATGCTCGGCTCGCCGTTCGTTTATTTTTAGCCTAACATTATATATGGGTCGCGTTCTGGGAAAACTGGGCATAATTCATGTGCGTAAAGTGTCGTCCCAGATTAGCCTGTGCAGTCCGCACAGGCTAATCAGGGACGACACTTTCCGCCTTAATTGGATTTTTGCTAAGAAGAGACTTCATTTAAACGAAAAATGTCATAAAAGCGGACTGCACAGGCTAATCTGGGATGACAATTTACGCACAAGCATTATGCTCAGTTTTCTCAGAACGCGACTCATATTACATAATGATAGGGCGGTAAACTGTTATTCTTTGTATATCAGGTCGATTTCGTTTTAACGACCCCTTGTAGACAAACTTTGTCTATAGTATTATATAAAAGCCTAAAAATTAGTAAATAAATACGGACAAAGGTGAGTTTCTACATAAAACATCCATTTCATTGTGGGCGTTTTTACAGAAGACTATATTCTTTTATATTCGATTTGACGAGGAATCATTTCATTTGTATTTGGTAGCAATGAATGAATTCAGCTCATTTTCCAATTCAAAGAATGAAAACATAACTATAAAAGACCTAAAATGCGTACATTTTCTTACATACCTCGTTCATCATTTCATGTTTTACAAAGAAAAACAACTATCTAGAGAAAAGCAATGCAATGTACCATTATCACACAGAAACTACAGACATTAACTCATAAAAACCGAATTGAATATGCATGCTTACATTCTTCATACATCTTAACTTTTTGATGATACAGGCCATAGTACTCAGATATCGAAAACATAATAAGTTTTATTATTAAAATATTTTTTTCTATAATTATTATCTGCTTTTATAAAGAAATAATCCCATATACCGCTAATGAGAACATGACCCTTTGCAGCCATCCCATTGATCAAACTGTTCGGCGTGGGAAAGACAGGTTACCGGAAGTTATTGTCGCTAATGAGCAGTTTCCGTGGCGATCTACCGGAAATATCAGGCATTGTGGGTAAGAAGTCGTTTCAAGCTCAAACTTGTCTGAACTACGTCCACCCTTTTTAAATAGCATCAAAATCATGTTAGTATGCACTGGAATTACCGTTTGACGTTGGATTAATGGATACTTTACGAAAAGCAGGGCACGATGACGTAAATGGATGTAAAAATGTATTTGTTATAGTTATGGAAATATTATGTCTGAACAAGGGTATATACTTGATAGTTGAATGTTCTTTAGTCTGATGTGAGTCGTGTTCTGAGAAAACTGGGAATAATGCATGTGCGTAAAGTGTCGTCCCAGATTAGCCTGTACAGTCCGCACAGGCTAATCAGGGACGACACTTTCCGCTTAAATTGGATTTTTGCTAAGAAGAGACTTCATTTAAACGAAACATTCCATAAAAGCGGAAATTGTCGTTCCTGATTAGCCTGTGCGGACTGCACAGGCTAATCTGGGATGACAATTTACGCACAAGCATTATGCCCAGTTTTCTCAGAACACGACACATACTATGCCTGAACAAGGGTATATACTAGATAAGTGAATGTTCTTTAGTCTGATGTGTGTCAACGAAGTTATTGAAATGTTTCCAGGTTGGTTCTTTTGATTTTTCTGATTTCATTATTTCAGTATACAGTCAGTCACCACAGACACATAGGTTTGCATGAACTTTTAACATGCAGTGACAATTCCAATGACGTGTTTAAAGTAAATAAATAGTTGTGTATGGTTTTTTGTAATAAGCTTGATGTCAATATGTCATTTAACTCTCTCCAAACACTAGCAATGTTAGCAGCAAGATCCTCCAAATTGGTGATGTAGCAGTTGTTTAAATATGTTATTTTTTATATAATCATGAGCATAACGATCAGAGTACAATCACGTGGCGATCAAGATGGCAACGTCGGTGCCGAACAGGTATTTTTCGCCGTTTTATATGGCTGGAAAGTGAGCGGCATTTAAAAAAAAACGTAATAAAGGGTAAAATACGGCGAAAAATACCTGTCTCGGCATGGACGTCGCCACATTACTTCCTTTAGATCATCACGTGATTACCTTGTTCTGGTCATGGCATTTGTCCTGTGTCTAAACGTATGAGAAGTGGAATAATGCCTCGAATAAAGCGATGCTTAGAATTATCTGATGATGCAACTGAAATTTAACTTTGTTAACATTTAAGTGAGCATTGCTCTGTGAAAAGGGGGTTTAAAGCATGTGCGTAAAGTGTTGTCTGAGATTAGCCTGTCTATTAAGCACAGGCTAATCAGGGACGACACTTTCCGCCTAAACTGGATTTTATTCAAGAAGAGTCTTCCTTTAAACGAAAAATACAATACAAGCGGAAAGAGTCGCCCCTGATTAGCCTGTGCGGACTGTGCAGGCTTATCTGGGACGACACTTTACGCATATGCATTAAACCCTCTCTCAGAGCGCGTCTCATAAATTTTCAGACTCGGTTCTGTCGCTCTACATACGACATGGTATAAGTGATATTTCGGACGAGGCCATTGAGAAAAGTTTTGCAGAGGTAATTGTGCTTTGAATATTTGACTAATTTGCAAATTCACGAGTCGAACCAGGGTGTTTTTTGTCGTAAAAAGTTAAGTAATAAACAAATTAAAAAAAGAAAACACTAGATATTCCCAAAGTTCCCAAAGTTCGTTCATTACATGCTACAGAAATTATATATAAACGTTTTTTTTTTGTTTTTTTTATCTATATATATAATGTCAATCTAAAAATGTAACACATAACGCGTACAGCATATTTTTTTTTTTTTTTTTTAAACAAAGTCGTCTTCTATTGAAGGCAAATATTTTTCAACAGACCGAAATCATTTGGAAAAATCACTCAAGGGCCCTGTCCCTATTTCCAATGGTTTATCGCATGAAGAGCAGTTCATAAACAGTTAACTGGTGAAACTGAAACTCGAATCGACCGCTAGAAGCGCTGTAACAGACAAATATCATTCTAAGTATCGAGGCTAATATCAGTTACGCCGCGTTCTTTGAACGCTATGAGAAATGATCTAATGAAGATGAAACTAATCTTCAACCATTAATTAACCTCTAATTCACACCAGAACTTACCAAGTCTTACAGGCTCGTGTAGGATATCGCATCAAAAGGGATTATTTCCTTAAATTAAGCTTGCCATTGACGCCGGCTAATGAGATGATACTTGATTACACTTGACTGCAAGACGAGCCAGTTCTTTAAGTGATATACCTCATTCCTCTAAAATCTCAGTTAAAAATTGAAACTGGGAGACATATAAACATCCCTAAAAATGTACGTAAATGTAGTATATGTAGATATATTCTTTTTTTCCTCCGATATCGAAGATTCGAACAACATAGTTATATAATAATCACAAAGCATGTTTAACATAGAAAGAGTGGCATGATTTACAAAATATGTAATCATGAATAAATATACAAACAAAAAAGTCTTAATGCCTTAATCTTAAGTTAGGTTATCCATAATATATTGACAATATCAGCATGTTAGTCAAATGATATCGAAGACGAGTAATTGTATGTCCTCTTTATACCGATATTAGAAAATGTATATCGACACATTCTATTATAACCGACCTAGTATGCATTAATGTATAATTTAGTTAACAATAACTAACACTTAAGTTCTAATTAAACTCGCGATATATTGTAAAAATGCTTTTAAAATAAGAATTGAGGCATTGAATGCAAACGTGGAGTAATATAAGTGCATTTTTAACACCTTGTTGTACACTATGTTGGTCACTTTCGCATTTCTATGCATGTGCGTACTGCTAATATATATTGTCAGTTTCGTATATATAACGATGAACTGGACTTGTTCAAGTTATATGAATAAACTTTCTGTTCTGTTCTGTTTTAAAATCTTAGTTATTTTATGATGTGTTTATGAAGATGTTTTTTATTAGAAAGGGACAGTCGCAATGGGGTATATGTGTCGTAGCCACATTCTGCGTTCATGTTGTTTGCGATAACAATAAAACTATAAATAGTTGCTCACTTAACGTAGGTCGGCGTTGCGACATTTAACGTAGGGTTACGACACTTATCGGAGGCCTTACGACATTTAACGTAGGTTGCGACATTTAACGTAGGTGCGACATTTAACGGCACTACAGTGTTTATACTAAATGTGTCATATGTTTGCAGATCGTTGGTGACTACTTTATAACTGCACCCACTCACCTTTTGGCAGAAAGGTTGTCTCAACGAAACGTGTCCGTGTATTTATACAATTATGAATACAAATCTCCACTGGATCCGTGGGACGGTATTTAGTTTAAGCAATTGGTCTTACATAATCGTTAATGTTTTTTTTTTCTGTTACGTATATTTGAAGTTATACTTAGCAAGTCTTCGTTTTCGGGGATTGTTTTGTTCACATGTATTTTTTATGTGTCGCAGACGTTCTTTTATCTTCTGAATACATCCCGCAAAATATACATAAAAGTCGTCTGCTGTTCTTCTTGGTCGCTATGAACGAGTTGTATGTTCATACACAATTAGATTACGGTAAACGAGTTTACGCATTACGTATTGTATACAGGAGCTGTTCACGGGGCGGAACTATTTTTCCTCTCCGGTTGCCCATTCACGGGTCACAGGAACTTCCGGTACGACAATATGGACAAGGAGATGTCCCGGATGCTACTTCTGCTGTGGACAAATTTTATCAAACACGGGTAATTCACTTTTGTGATATTTCAAGAAGAAAATTGTAAGAAAATATCATGTATTATGTAATATTTTTTCGCCTAACGACGTTACGTAATTGTATGACGTTGCCGTCATATCCTATGTATTTTTTTATACTACTGATGAAGGCTATGGCCGAAACATGTTTAGTACTATTTGAATAAACAAAGGTGACGTGTTTGTGCGATTTATTTAATTTTTATTAAGAAAATATCAGAAATATAGGGATTACGACATTCAATAAATATTATCGTTAGAGAAAATCTTGTTACTACGCGCGATTATTGTATTAAAGGCAATCGGCATCAAACACAAACAATAAAAAAAATGAATATTAATAGCTAAAGATTTTGTAACTTACCTCACATTTTGCCGTGACATACCCAGCTCGTCAAAACGATATTGGTTTCTGTGTTTTCCTTTCATGTTAGTTCGTTTTTAAAGAGCAATATATTTTTTTTCGCAGTTAATTTAACGATCGTCATGTTTGATTTGTCTTTTAATTCACTGTGTATGCAGTCTTTTAAACAAGGTGGTGAACACGAACGTGCCTTGTTTTTGTTTTTTTACAGAGTACCGTCATTACAGCCCCGTTCCGAGATTTCCTTGCCTAGATACACCCCTCGAGTTAAGTCCTACACTAGGATCGTTTCAAATAGCGAGCCAACACTGACCTTTGCGGCAGATCTAAGAAGAGATAAAATTGGATTCTGGAACGAACGGGTACCTCAAATGTTCCGTGAAGAACTCCGACGTTACGATAGTCACAATAGTGACGTCTCTCACGTCAGCTTGAACAACGTTAATTCTCACTATTTGGCGAACGTCAATAGCAAAAACACGTGGATATTGACGTCAGTGTGTTTGTGTCTGACGGTGCTGACCATTGTTTTGACTGTAGGCTACTACAGAATGAGGCGGGAAGTTAACCGACTCTTGAGACAGAACAGCCTGTCCAGCGCCGAGAGAATGCTACCTCCGATGGCTAAAGTGTAAAACGTGAACGTGTTTTTATCCGCACTGGCCTGTTAGTATACATTTCAAAAACATGTTTTATGAGCACGTTTCAACAGGCATGCTATCGGCAAATGGCTGTCCGGTAAGCGCAGTGGTTGGTACATGCGCTTCTCCCTTCTGCGACCCGGGTTCAATCCCCGTTCCCGGCGCATGTGAGTTTGGTAGGTGGTCACCATACCGGACAAGTGGGTTTCCTCCGAGCACTCCGGTTCCCCCCACAGCATAAGACCTCTCAAAAAATCGAATAACTTTTAGTGAAAACAATAAACCTGGAAATTGAAGCTATAATTCAAAATTCGTCCCAACTTTCGTAGGTCAAGTAAGCGACTTAGGTAGGATTGCTGGGACACATTCCGGGTCTTCTCATAATGCGGCCTCTGGCCCGGAAGGACTTCATACACTTAATATACACACGCTTATATCGGCAACAGGCGCTTTTAACAGGTACACACATCTTAAATATTTTACTCACAAATAAAAACGTAGACATATATAATCAGTTAATATGTGTTCGATCTCATATATAATTGTGGTGTATGCTAATATGTCATGGCGGGAATGGACACGTTATTTTACACCTGAATGCCTCATATAACAGGACCACGTTTGCAACCATCTACCTGACGTAAATAATTCCATGACACAAGTTGGAAAAGGGAACGGTGTAAGGGGTTAGGAGAAAAGCTTGTGCACGAACATTTGGTACACTTGCACGGGTCTATGGGGTGTTATATATTATATTTACCATGATCCCATACTTGTTATATACCATTTTTTTAAATCATGATTGATCAGAGTAAAACGAAAAACAAGCATGACACATGTCTTATTGACTAAATATGATGCCGGTAAATATAATAAAAAACACCATTTTTCGCATCAAAATCATTCAACTTAAAAATAGTAATTTATTTAACGACTTATATTTTTATACATTGTGTTCATGCTTTTAGAGAGAACTAAGTTATTTTTTCATCATGTTCATTTCACGTCCATATTTCAAAATGACATGTTCAAGTTAATTTATATTATTACCATTATAATATTTGCCTTTATAAAAGACATTGTTCATCTTGTTGACTTCGCTTCCATTTTTCAATAATAATAACGTGTTCAAGTTAATTTATATTATTAACATTATTCGATTTGCATTTTAAAAAGACAATCACCAATATCGCGCATTGCTTCACGATATTTTTACTTGATACCTCCTTATATCATATTAAAAGCTCCAGTCCATAATATGTCACTGTTTTTAATAGGGTATAGGTTCTAATGAACGTAAATTACTTTCATATGCATAAAACTAGTGTGTTTTTTTTAAAGAACTGCCTTAATTTTTGTGTATATTATAAACACTTTGGGTAAAAACGATTCATGATACGTTTTCCGCTCACAAAGCTTCTTAGGATAAAATTTTTAAAAAATCCTAAAAGTAATTAAATTCCATTAGTCTTTGGATGCGTCAAATTTGGCATTTTTACATGAACATGTTTTAAATAAGTTAGTATTGCTAAAATGATTTATATTATAGCCTTTTGTAAACACATTATATTGGATTTTTTAAATAACTTGTTTATCTGAAATCGTCCTGAAGTACAACTTAAGTTAAGATGTCCGTTAGGAGCTTCGTGAAAACCGGCCCTGAGCACAAAATACTCAAGGAGAGCATATGTTATCAGTTTATGTCCGGCGTCCGGCGTCTTTAACTTTATCTCGTTAAAATTAACAATATTAAAACCAAACTGAAATTTAATCAAGCGGGGTCGAAAAGCTTGGTCACCGCATCAAATCCAAAAACAACTTTGTTGCCACTTTAGAACCAACATTTATGACTCAATCTTGATGAAACTTGTTTGATTTAACAATATCTAGGCCGAAATCGAATAAGGATCAAGTGGAGTCAAATCTATTTTACCAAATCAAATGTTAGAAAAACATACGAAATATGAAAATGAATCATTTGTAATCAAATTTCGACGAAACGTAGTATTTGTCCATATCTAGTCCACACTGCCACGTGAGGTAAAATCTAGGCCACTAGGACAAAATTTGAAATAATTAAGCCTCGTTCTTGAAAAACTGGCCTTAATGCATGTGCGTAAAGTGTCTTCCAAGATTAGCCTGTGCAGTTCGCACAGGCTTATCAGGGACGACACTTTTCGCCTAAACTGGATTTTCATTTAGAAGAGACTTCCTTAATAAGAAAAATAACATGAAAAGCGTAAATTGTCGTCCCTGATTAGACTGTGCGGACTACACAGGCTAATCTGGGATCACTCTTTACGCACATGCATTAAGCCCAGTTTTCACAGAACGAGGCTCAATTAAACCACTTGAACGTAGGTGAGCGGCCATTATGACCCTCCTGTTTAAAAATATTAACGGACTGGATCTATAAGTCATAACAGTATACTGCCAGAATTGTGCATGTACTCATTTATTTGTGCAATTGGCAGAATTGCCGGAATTGCATGGTTGCCGGAACGATTATTATTATTATTATTATTATTATCATTATTATTATTATTATTATTATTATTATTATTATTATTATTATTATTATTATTATTAGATCTATTATTATTATAATTATTATTATTA
Organism: Dreissena rostriformis; assembly: GCA_007657795.1. NCBI lineage: Eukaryota > Metazoa > Mollusca > Bivalvia > Myida > Dreissenidae > Dreissena > Dreissena rostriformis. The sequence goes on along the minus strand of VMBQ01001165.1, from coordinate 32,459 downwards.
TTATTATTATTATTATTTTTTTTATTTTTATTTTTATTTTTTATTTTTTTATTATTACAAGTAGATCTAGTATTATTAGTAGAATTATTATTATGAGTTATAGTAGTAGTAGTATTTTCTTATTCGATGCTATTTAAGATGCAATGTGTTAAAACATAATAAAAAATACTGTCTCGAAAATATATCAAGTTAAAATAAGACATATTCAAATAGGCACCAGGCAAATACGGTTGTGAATGTATTTTCAACATTCCGCGCGTAAATGTATGATCATATATAATTTTAGTGTAAATAAATGTAGTTGTGTACATAACTGTTCTCTGGTAAGGTGTTAAGCGTGGTATGTTGAATGACATTATTAATAGTACATTTGTGGATGTATCAACAAACGCCGCTGTCTGTAAGGATGAGTCTAACATTTTTGTAAATAAAAAAGTGCTATGTATTTAAAACCTCTGTTCAATATGAATTTTACATATACATTGTACGATTTATTGTTGTTGGTTAAATATGTTTGTGATTTTTTTCTGAATAAAATATGTATTGCCTGTCATACCGTGTTCGTTGTTTTGATTATTATATGTTTTCGGTTACAATAATATATGAATTGAGATGGCGTTGACACTCATATTATCTCTCTCGCCTTCTCATATAATTCTCTAGAGCAATCATCTGACATCTGATTGTTAAAGACGTCGGTACATGTGAACACAGCGAAGTGATGACTTTATGTGTCTTGTTCTGAGAAAACTGGACAAAATGCATGTGCGTAAAGTGTCATCCCAGATTAGCCTGTGCAGTCTGCACAGGCTAATCCGGGACGACACTTTCTGCCAAAACTGGATTTTTGCTAAGAACAGACATCATTTAAACGAAAAATTCCATAAAAGCGGAAATTGTCGTCCCTGATTAGCCTATGCGGACTGCACAGGCTAATCTGGGATGACAATTTACGCACAAGCATTATGCCCAGTTTTCTCAGAACACGACACATATGAGTCTTGCTCTGTGAAAAAGGGGTTTAATGCATGTGCGTAAATTGTCGTCCCAGATAAGCCTGTGAAGTCCCCACATGCTACTCGGGGACGACAATTGTCCGCCTAAACTTGATTTTAATCAAGAAGAGTCTTCCTATAATCGAATTAAAGCGGAAAGTGGACTGCAAACGCTAATCAGGGACGACACTTTTACGAATATGCATTAAACCCCTTTGTCAAAGAGCGCTGTCCACTTTAATTACAAATATAAATAAGTGAACCTCACGCGGTGTTTTATCTTCTTCTCCCAATAGATACTTTTCTTTTATGACCGTCAATAACATTATATTATCTATTAAATATACCGGTACATATGCGCCTCGCTTTGTGAAAAGGGGGTTTAATACATATGCGCAAAGTGTCGTTCCAGATTAGCCTGTGCAATCAGCACAGGCTTATCAGGGACTACACTTTCCACCAAAACTAGATTTTTGCTCAGAAGATACTTTCTTTAAATGATAAATATCACAAAAGCGGAAAGTATCGTCCCTGATTAGCCTGTGCGGACTGCACAGGCTAATATGGGACACAATTTTACGCACATGCATTAAAAACAGTTTTCTCAGAAGGCGGTTCATATTATTCGACCGTATTTCCTGTTGCCGCGTGGTTATCAATCCTACTGGAAGAACATTCTTCACAGGGATCTAATGCATGAATTTATTCTTATATGGAAATGTATTTTTAATGAACATTTTACTGAAGCGTTAAATAAACAGAATTTTAATGTGTGTCGTAGTATATAACTTATTTTGTTTAATTTTTACTCTTTTTTTTCATTAAATGATGTTGTTCATATTTTATGTACTACGAAATTAAAACATTCGTTTAACTGGAATACACAACTACCCATAATTAAAAGGACTGCAGATCTATTAACTATTTTATGGACCAATCTTACTCTATTGTAGTTTGTAGTTGTTTTCATTAATTTAACCCATTTATGCCTAGCGTCTAGAAAAAAAAGGCCTTGGCAAACAGCGTAGACCCAGATGAGACGCCGCATGATGCGGTGTCTCATCAGGGTCTGCGCTGTTTGCTTAAAGGAATTTCTGTAAGACATATTCTAAATAAAGAAATTAATATACTCGAAATCCCTAATTTGGAAATAAATTGATCCAATTTAGAAGGATGGGAGAGTCCACTAGGCATAAATGGGTTAAAGAGTTGGCCGAATGCAGACAACCTTCGGAGCATATTTTGCAAGCGCCAGTGAAATTTTCAAGCGTCGCGGCGACTTGATCAGAAAAACGAGCACCGCGGCGAAATTATTTTTGAAGTCCAGGTACCGCGGGGCCGCTGTACTTGAGCCGCCTGGGGAAATGCATGCTGTATAACGTGATGAAACCGTCGTCATTATGCATTAATTAGCCGAATTAATTATTGAAACTTTGATCACTGGTATAACATATGTTCTTGTGCACAGATAAATAGAAACAGAGAGAAACTCTTTATTGCTCACAATTTTCACCATAAAATGGCAATTAGTATAGTTCCGTTGAAAGACAATGGATATCGCAACAAATATTCTGAAAATGTATGGAACTATAACCTTTAAATATAGATAAAAATGTTATGTTTTTTTTTCAATTTAATTGCAGATCATACAACTCTGACTTACTTTTTACAGAGGTGTACACGATGTTATTACTTTTGAACGTTGTGCACGGCTTAATAAATATATTGTACCGTACAACCTTGGTTTTACTATATGTATAGTATATGTTAAATATTGTGAAAGAATAACAGATATAAGTATCTTTTGTTTGACTTCATACATTTTTCGATTTGTTTACAGGAATTCGTATAAGCCCATATCACGAAAAGTAATCGGTTAAGTTTGTTGCATATATTTTCAATGCAAACACTCACAAAATTAATCTGGGACGACACTTTGCGCATATGCATTACACATCCTTTTCACATACCGATTCTCATATATACGTTATTTATTATGTTCATTTGGATTCAAGGAAAAAATATAATGGACGCGTTGTTTGATTTATGGTTTGTAGTATTACGCGAAGTTGATAATTAAATTTAATTGATCAGCCATCGTCTGGAAGAAAACCAGTGTGTCTGACAGTTTACCATTAATTGACGTCTCAACGTACTACGAAGAGAGGCCATAGCATAGCTGTACAATTTAAATGGGTTGAAAATACTCGTTAATTGTCTCATTGCCGACAAGGTCATACAATTTCAATATACCTTAAATGTGAGAAGATAATTAAACAAAATAAATCTCCTCAAATCTAATAACACGGCTGAAAATTATACGAGTTTACTATTAATTTCCGTCTAAGCGTTCTACGACGGAACTCTTACAAACGCGAGTAACGTCAGTTCACACAGTAATTGGGTCGATAAATATGTAGTTATCATCGTTATTGGGTCGATTACTACGTAGTTTACACCGTAATTGTGTCGATTACTACGTAGTTTACACCGTAATTGGTCGATTACTACGTAGTTTACACCGTCATTGGGTCGATTACTACGTAGTTTACACCGTCATTGGGTCGATTACTACGTAGGTTTACACCGTAATTGGGTCGATTACTAGTAACTTCTCAAACATTTCATCTTTCCCAAGAATGCCCTTTAAAAGAACATAATTTTTGTATGAGCATGCTTTCTGGGGCTTTTCTTCATGAAAAAAATTAGCCGAGTCGTCATAAATGAAAGTTTATTATTGGTTGTTTTGTATGGAACGCCAATGCTGCCTTCTGATGATACTCGTCTGTATGCTCTGTGCATTTACTAAGTTGTTTTGTTTAAACTAGTTTGTCTTGTAGAAACGTCATTTTGTTCTGTACATTTTTCATTATGTTATGTGCATTTTCAATATCGTTTTGTACTAGCGACATTTTGTTAGGTGTATAGATCATTTCGTTCTGTGCATTCGTCACTATGTTATGTGCATTTACTAACTCGTTCTGTATTAACGATATTTCGTTTTGTGCATACATCATACGTCATTTCGTTCTGTGCATTTGTCATTATGTTATGTGCATTTACCAACTCGTTCTGTATTAACGACATTTCGTTGTGTGCATACATTATACATCATTTCGTTCTGTGCATTTGTCATTATGTTATACGCATTGACTAATTCGTTCTGTACTAACGACATTATGTTGTGTGCATACGTAATTTAGTTCTGTGTATTTGCCATAATTTTATGTGCATTTTCTCACTTATTCTGTATTACGACATTTCATTATGTGCATTTGTCGTCACGTTATGTGCATTTATAAATTCGTTCTGTACTAACGACATAATGTTTTGTGCATACATCATTTCTTTATTTGCACGCGTCATTATGGTATGTGCTTTTACTACCTCGTTCTGTACTAAAATCATTTTGTTAGGCGCATATATCATTTCGTTCTGAGCATTTGTAATAATGTAATGTGCATTTAGTAACTTGTTCTGTACTAACGACATTCAGTTCTGTGCATTTGTCAATTTGGTATTTGCATTTACCAATTCGTTATGTTCACACGACGTTATGCTTTGTGCATACACCATTTTGTTCTGTGCATTTTTTAATAAATACAAAAAGATTATGTAAATATGTTTTGACTCTACATTGACATCCTGATTATATGTTTCATATCTGCCAATTGACCTCGATGTCGTAGGAACATGTGTTGTGTACCTTAAAAAGGGCAATAGCTTGTTAATGTGTCTGTATTTGTGTTGCCATGACCTGATTACGAATATATGTGTGCTTTGTGAATTTCTAAGAAATGTTTTGTATAAGGATGATAACAACATACGTATTAAACGTTATACCAATTAATTAAGTCTGCCATTTGTAGGAGCTTACTGTACTACGAGGGAACTCTTAGAATCGACAGTAATTTCGCGAAGCTGTTCATGCTGTAATTAAATTTGAAATATCTCGTTTAACGTCTCATTCCCGATAAGGTCAATACCTAATCAGTAAATCTTCTATTATATCTTCTCTTTTTTTTCAAAAATAAATGAGTGTAGAATGAACTAGATTTAATGACAGAAAAGCAATCGTATAATATTTGCATTAAACCGTAAAGTTGTTAACATTTGGTTATTGTCCATGCCATTGTATCGCATTTGTTTCGTGGCTACTGCCTCAGTCTTTCAATCCCGATTATTGCTCCCGACAATGTTGCGACGTTATCTTGGTTACACATGCGCAAAATGTGCAGTATTAAACTTGATCGCGTGATATTTCCGCGAAACATTAAACACATGCAAATTTAAGCGATCATTTTGCAATATTGAAAAACATAATACAAAAATTTCAAAGTATTACAATTTGTTTTATTTTAGCGACAACAAATAAAAATAATATCATGTTCATATGATTTGACTCTATATTGACATCCTGATTATATGTAACATATCTACAAATTGACTTCAATGTCGTAGGAACATGTGTTGTTCACCTTTAAAAGGGCAATAGCTTGTTAATTTGTCTGTCTATGTGTGCTTTGGAAATTTCTAAGAAATGTTTTGTATAAGGATGATAACAACATACGTATTAAACGTAATACCAAAAGTGAAGCACTTATTTCCAATGGGGTCCTTTGATTTTTGCTGAAGAGACAGCGGGTATAAGAGACAGTTTTTGAGATACAAGGAATCCGGGTGCGATACCCTAGCTCTTTGAGAATAGATCCCTCGGTTCTTTTACGTGCTCAGTGTAAAGCACCGATACACGCGAGAATTACCTGGGTTTCATACCAGTACATCTCTAGTTGGGTGGGAAACACTTGAAGCATTTCTGAAATTTCCAGTGCCCCGGCCAGGGATTGAACCCACGACCGCTGGAATGGTAGACCAGTGTTTTACCACTCGACTACCGACCACCCTAACTTAACTTAACACATTCACCACAGGGTCAATGCCTTATCAGTACATCTGCTATAATATCTTTTTTTCTTTGAAAATGTAAGAGTGCGAAATTAATTAACTTTAACAACAGAGACGCAATCAAATAATATGTGCATTTAATGCGTTAAGTCGTTAACAATTTGGTATTGTCGGTTTACCGAATGCGGCATTATTTTCGTAGGGCGGCATTATTTTCATGGCTACTGCCTCAGTCTTTCATTCCCGATTATTTCTCCCGACATTGTCCGGACGATATCGTGGTTGCACATGCGCAAACCTGAAGTGTCTTAAGAGAAAGGTTAAAAGCTGGCACTTTGATAGTAAGCATAAATGATTGGGTGCATGATGCATATACTTTATAAAATGCAGTTAAAATGATATGTTTTGGTGGCAACTAAAACATTTCGGCACTTCTTTGTTTGAATGGTGTGCAGTGTGTTATATTTAAATATTTTGAGTTGCCACACATCGAATTTATTTGAAATATGTTGTTGTTGTGTGTTTTTTAAAACGTGTGTAGCCTTTTCTTTTTAACCATGTATAGTGATGCATTAGAAAGGTGGTTTGGTCATGGTGTAAACAGAAATGAAAATTTTCATTTTTATATAGAACAAAAAATGAATTAATTTGCGTATGCGTAACATTTAAGAAATGCAGTGAAGACTAATCATGTGAAATTTCGACAACTGCGTATTGAACACATTCTGTCCTACATAGAATACTTGCTAGGTGTCAAATTGAGTCAAAGACTTTAAAGACTTTATTTTATAGAACGGTTGATTACGTGGTCGTACGAGGGTTAAGGGGTGTTGCGGCAGTTTTGCTGATTTTTTTCCATCTAATAACTTTTGCTCAACATTTTTATTCAAGTTCTACATACAAATACTAAATGAAAAATGCAATAAAAACATAGGGTCACCGGCTTTGTTTGGATTTTATTCACCATTATATAATATGTACTTTTTCATTAAAACTGAAAAATCTCTAATTGCATAATAATGATGAATAACCTATGAAATTGGAAACATGTAGAGATTATATAAGCTAATATATATCATATACCATTTAAGTAAACCACAAACAACCAAAAAAATGGAGAACACAAGTTAAATTTTAAGAAATTTAATTTTTATAATTTTTATGTCACCCCAAAAAACGTCATTTTTTTACTATTTTAACCACAAAAATGGAATTTAAAAAAGTTCTATCTAATAACTTTTTGCGAAACTGCTCAAATATGTTCATCTACGTATTTTTATCATAAAAATAAAATAAAAAAGGGGGTCACCGCACTTTTAACAGAGCTTTTTTTGTTTAACTATCCCTACCGTCTGTGTCAAATTTCATACAATACAGCAATTAGGCGAAACCCAAGTACCGGTACATAGACTGTTACAGATATGCAAAACAAAAATATATGGTTTACAATCTTAATTGGGATCACAACGGCTTACTTAAAAAAAACAACACTTATACAATATTTAATCACAAACATAAGACCATACAGTATCAAACTCGACCTTAATCATCAATAACAGGGACTTGTTGACAGATTTCGGCATATTTTAAAGTTTCTGATTGAATGCTTTAAATTGATTAATGTTAACAACAGGACTAAAGATCTCAATGAAAAAAAACAAGAATGAAATAAAAGAAAGAAAAAAAGAATTAAAAAAAGTTAACCGCACCTGGGATCGAACCACTGAGTACCTATTATGAACCTACTCGGTCATTAATTTGTGATGATTCTGATAACAAAACTATTGCGTTGTGATAATAGCATCGGTGTAATATCCTCGGTTAAATAAACTGCCGCAACACCCCTTAAATATGAGAAAATGTAAGCTAAATGAGCCAAGGGTCACACACCAAGACGTTTTATGCAAAAAATACACTTACAGTGCAATGTTTACTTTCAATTTTCACCTTTACCAAGCTTCTTTCTAATACATAACCAAACATGGTTGGCAAGATATGGCCACACACATTTGATATAAGTGCAATAACATTGGTTAAGCAATGGCGTCCTCATTTAAATCCTCGAAAAGGGAGCTATATTCGTTCATGTAAATACGACAATGCATCGGGTCGTTTATGTACGAATGCACAGGCTGGATTTTAGCTACGCTGGTCGCTTATAGCAAAAAAAAATAAAAAAAATCGCATGACGTGGATCATATATGCATAGCGTATTTACAAAAAGTACAAAAATAATAAATTATTGAAAAGATGCATAAGACTTCATGAAACCGTGTGGTTCACATTCATTACGGGCACACATAAATCATCATAAATTGGTTCGTATCAATTGAAAATATACAGTAAATAAAGCTCAGTCTACACATATGTTTGGATAATAATGATTAACCTACATAAAGTACAATTTGTTGCAACTGTGGCTGTCGATGTTTTTTTTCTCCATGCTACCGCCTGATTACAAATATATTATTGTTACATTTATGGTTTATAGAAAGACAACATAGCACAAGATTTAAAAGTGATTAATCTCGTTGACCCCGTTTAGAATAACATCAATTAGTCGGCAACATATACGAGATAACATTTTAATTACTTTTTACTGTACTACGACGCATTTCTAATTCCGGACGCGATAAACTATAGGCTAACATCGTACAAGTAAATGTGTAAGTTTATCCTTTTTGTTCTCGACATTAAAAAAATACCTTAATGTGTTCATTAATTTCATAAAGATGTGCACAGTATGAAAACGGCATTTTAGTTCACGTCTTAGCTCCATTTATAAACTGCTTTAGTTTTCAATATACAGTCAGACAATAGAACTCTGCAAAAACACAAATACTATTTTTGTGTATTTATTTTGTAAATATGTTTCTTGAACAGTCTAGCCCTTTGAGCGCTGGAACCGGATTTTGAAGGCCTTTGCAAACAGTTTGGATCCAGATGAGGCGCCATACAACATGGCGTCTCATCAGGATCCAAACTGTTTGCTATTCTGATAGTATTCTTGGAAAAAAAAATCGAAGAAAATGCTAATTTTAGAAATTTAGCAGACACCATTTTAGCAGACGACAAATTTCCCAGCATGCAAAGGGCTAGACATTTTCAATTGTGAAAGCAAGAACAGCAACATGTGTACTTTATTTTGCAGAGTTCTTTTGCCTTACTAAACATTGAAAATTATAGCGGTTAACATAAATGGAGCTTAGACGTGAAAAAAAGTCCCGCTTTCTAACAGTTTACATCTTTATGAAATTATTGATAACATGAAGATATATTTTGCAATTAAAAGCAAAATGGTTAAACTAACACATTTACTTGTAAGATGTTAGTTAAGGATAGACCGCGTCGGGAATTAGACGAGCAAGTTCCATCCCATTTACTGTTTAAATCAAACCACAACAAACTTCTAGGAAATTCATCATTGTACGATTAAACGTAAATAAATTGTCATCTCGCATATGTTGCCGACTAATTGATGTTATTCGAGACGGGGTCAATGAGGTCAATCACGTTTAAATCTTGGCTATGTCGTCTTTCTATAAACCATAAAATGTTAAAATATATTTGTAATCAGGTCGTAGCCAAAAGAAAATATATCGACAGACAAATTTTCAATCAATTATACTTTATATAGGAAAGTCAACATTATCAAAACCGATTTATAAACTGAGCTTTCTGTACTGTATATTTGCAATTCGAACTGGTTTATTTTCTGTAATTAATGCCTGTTATGAATGTGAACTTGACGATTTAATGAAGTCTTTGGCGTCTTTTAAACAAAAGTAGTATTTTAATACTTTTCGTTAATGTGCTATGTATTTTTTTCTGTGATTATTTATTTTATCGGCTTTTTAATTTATGTGTGATGCTACGAGGTAACAGTTCCTTTGCATGACTATATACTGTTTACTGTAAAGGTCGTTATGAATTCATTAAAAAAAAGTCATTATTTTCATATTTTTTGCAAACACATGGTCGACAAAATAGATAGACTGACAAATGCACATGTTAGTGAGCAAGATAGATGTGACCTAAAGGAGAAAATAAACCATCAATTACCAACCCAATAACAGAGGTAAACTATGTGACGTTATGGAGCCCATACACCAAGCACGTTCTTAGACGGTTCGACCACGTTCTGAAGAAAATGCAGAACGGGATGTGAACTTGCTTGAACGTGTAGTTTTGGTCAGAAAAAAATCTACAATATGATTAAATGACGTTCATTCACAGTTCGCGCTACGTGCAGCTCGTTCCTATCCCGTCATATCCCGTTGCCAGTCCGTCTTTATCCAGTTCAAATCGGGTCAATTTCCCCGTTGCCCCGTTGGTATACCGTTTCCAGTCAGACCGAGCCCGTCCTCAGCCAGTTCGATCACGTTCGTACGCAGTTCTTCTTTATTCGTTGTGCAGTGGTAACTCGTTCAAAGGCAGTTATCACTCCGTCCTACTATGTTCTTAGTACGTTTAGGACGTAGTTTCAGCCACGTTCTGCACGGCGATTATAAAACCGACTATGTTCCTGCCAGTTCTCATTTAATAATTCCGCAATTTTTAACCAATTTCTCACCCAACCAGTTCTGTGTCGTCTCTGCATTCTTTCTCGACATAACAAAACATTATATTGCTGCTCTGCTTCTAACATTAATTGCACGAAGCCAACATTTAAATAACTAACATCTTCAAGATTGTCGATGTTAAAACTGAATTTCACAAATGATGAATTTTGAGACAACGACCTCTATTTATATGCACATTGTCTGAACGTATTGTATTTACGGTTTGAACGTTGTAACAACTGCATTGAACGAGTACAACGTACTTTGAACCTACTGCGAACTCCTTAAAACGAGTACAACGTACTAAGAACTTACTGAGAACTTATAGAACGTGTTGCAAACGTTGTAAGAACTTATCTTTTAGTTTATATTTATTTACACGAAAAGATCGTACTTGAGACGTAGTGCGGACGGGGTCGGTCTGTCTGACAACGGATTTGACGGACTAGAAACGGACTCGATTGGTGTAGCATCGTACAGGTAATTTCGGTCCAATCGCACTAAGTTCTGGCACGTTCCTTACCCGACCTTAGTACGACCTATCCGTTCTTAGTACGTTCATTCCGGTTCCATTTCGTTGTTACTACGTTAAATTGTTGAACGGGATGATCGGAAGAAAATTTTGAGTAGTCTCAAAGTTCTGAAACACCTCTCCCGTTCAACCCCGTTCCAGGCCGTCCACAAAGTTCGAAGACAGTTCGTAACACGTTGCTACTACGATCACTCCGTTCTCACACAGTTCGAGCCCGTTTAGTCACATTTTTCAGAACGTACTTCGAACGGAGTCGGTGTATCGGGTGTATTACTGTCGGTTCTAAAGGTTCGTTCGTAGTACGATGAGAAGTAAATAAATAGTAAGCTTGTCTTAGTTTCAAAGTAATTAAATGGAATTCTAGACGGGGCTTAGGAGATTTATCAGGTTTAAATCGTGTGTTTTGACGTATTTCTAGACACCGTAAAACTATCAGCAAAGTATTCGTAAACAGGTAATTGTTAATAGAGACATATCGACACATTTTAAATCACTTGCACTTAATTTTGGTCAATAAATCGCATGTTAACCAATTTGTAGGTTTAGTTTTCTGTATGGGATGCTTTTTTATTGTTGTAACTTTCATTATGATTATCTAAAATACATGTATGTTCTTTGATGATCATCTGTATTGCTTGTTAGAATTGTATTTCAATACTTTGAGGTTCAAGTTTATTTACACGAGTGTGGGATTATTTCTGGGCTAAGTGTGAGGTTTGGCATGACTTCCAACCTGTTATAAAACCCAACCAGTGTTTTTACATTGATCGTTCTAATACGGTGACCCCATGTTTAATTACATTTCGCTTTTCCTATCGTGCATTATGTGTAATGCACATATGCTGTCAAATGCAATCTAAACCACATAGTTTAATACACTTATTTTTTGCATATTTTAATGCATGATTGAATTGTGAACCAAAAGTTTCTAATAGTTAAATGATGTATTGCAATTTTATGTAAACTACAAAATATCGTACGCATGTGTGTATTTTAAATCTTGACCAACTCTTATTTGTGTCATGTGGACGTAAGATTTTTATTTACTTTACAATGTCTAAAATCAAACAGTGAGTGAACGTGCTCGAGATATACATGATATCTTAATGTAGAATACATATTTCCGTGTCGTGGTTAAAACTTCTAAGGAGATCACACCACTAATATGAATACCGTATTCACCAACCCATTCTTAGACCTAAGAATAAAGAAAAGATTTAGAACCAAGCAAAATACGTCCAGTGTTTGAATATAAACAGACTACCACAGGTGATTATGTCCTTAAAAGAATGTTCTACATGGAAAATGGCAGTGATTGCCATGTTTGACTCAACATTAAAGCAATTCTTGAATATTTTTATTTAAAGAATATTCTTTATTCTTTGACTTAAGTCTAAGAATTGTTTGGTGAATACGGGCCCGGTCTTCATGAGTGTCTGCGTAAGAATTAAGAGTGGCCGCATTGCAGCCTTTTTAAACACACGCTTGAGCTCTTCGATCAGCTATTGATTCTAATAGGAATTCAAAACAGATCAAGTGTGGTAATAAGCCAGTTGTAAATCTTCAGTCTTCAGAACTTGTTAAAAGCTAAAACAGCCTTCATTATCAAGTTAAAACGAATGTTCACATCGCTTCAAAGAGTAAGCAAATAATGTTCTTTCAATTCACAGCTCGTGTCTTAATCAGCGAAAAGCAGAAGAAAAGCTCAACTCATCCACAACTTTATCTAATGATATGTTGATAGAGAAACCGTTGGGTACTTATTTTCTTATAGACACAACATTTTGTCTATTTATTCTTTGGTTTTCTGCTTTGCCAAACAAGTATTTTAGGGACTGGATTATGTTTTTTATTAGTATTTTGTTTCTCTGACATTTCTTTCGTTTATGTAATTGTTCAGTAAAACCATTTACTAGTATGTTGAGCTAAAATTCTTTATGTTTGCAATGTTAACAACAAACTTTGATATGTTTATAGTATAAGTTTGCAACCCAAAAACGCCGGTTAACATTCAATAAAAGCTGTCGGTGTTGATGCTTATCTCATACAGAAACACCTACCGGTACTTGAGGTGACGACAGCAATGTCTTAATAAGCGTGTTTGAGTAAACAAACAAGACCAATTTATAGTGGCCTCCTGGGAGCGTATTTTAACACACACGTGAGCTCTTCGATCAGCTGTCGGTAACAGATGGAATCTAAGACTGGTCAGGAACGGTTTTGTGCCAATTAAAATATGTTTTCTTCTTCAAAACACGTTAAATGGTAAATATATCGTTGATATACAGGACAATTTTAATGAAGATCCTGGAAAAAGCTTGTCAATGTCCGAGTGTCTGTCTTGATCAGCATCATCATCAGCAGCAGCAGCAGCATCATCATCATTTTTCTTGCTGCATATTTAAACAAGTTACGCGTGCAAAGTGAGCGACACAACAACAGGTGGTACCCAAATTTGACCATTTTATATGGTCGTATGACATCCACGTCCATAAGAATTTTCATGAGATTGGGGACAGAGAGTACGACCGCGAGCAGACGAAAACGTGGAAAGGGACTCGTTTCTATGTTAATGAACAGTACCATAAGGAAAAAGCCGACAAAAGGAGAAAGCTTGTACCCCAGACAAAATGTTTTGTCTATAAGATAATAAGTACCCACCTGTTTCTCTATCGAAACCCCAGCAGATTAAGTCGTTGATGAGTTGAGTTGAACATGTTTCTTTCGCTAATTAAGACACGCGCTGTGAATTGAAATAACGTTATTTGTTTACTCTGTGAAGCGATGTGAACACAAAAAGTGATAATAAATGATGAGTTAGTTTTGTACAAGTGCTCAAGAATAAACATTTCTTATTGGCGCTTTGCAATACTGGACAGTAATTGTATACCTGTTGTAACTCACAGCTGATCGAAGAGCTCAATCTTGTGTATACAAACTCTAAACGTTTCCCGTTTGTTTACTCGTAAACTAATGAAGTCCTTAACGACAATCTCATTAAATGTATGTATTCTTTAATAGTTATAACCATTGACACCGCATTATGTATTCTGCAATAAGATATCCGGAAAATCTCGAGCGTTTTCATTCACTGTATGATTAAAGACAAGTTGTAAAGTAAATTAAAACCCGCAATAGCGACATTACACAAAGAAAACGGTTAATTAATATTTAAAATACACAAATTACGTATAATATTTTGTGGTTAACATTAAAGTGCAATACATTCTTTGAAGGGACTGTAAACCACGAATGACGAAAAAAGAAAAGATCTAAAATACCGTAGTTTTTTACAATTATTAGTTTATATTGATTAAAATATCACGACTGGTATATTACATTACTTGAAAAAAGGTTCATATTTTCAGTATATTCGGTAATAAAATTTCGCAATGTGAAATCGAAAGTAAATCGCGAAAATGGGTGACATAACGATATACACACTATAAATTATGCAAGTAGATTGATCATTTTATATATAAAATATATACAATTCACTACGCATGCACAATTTGCATTCCTGGGTTTACCACGTGACGATGATGATCAATCTACTTGCGTTATTTATAGTAACTGGTAGTTACCTGGTAGACATACCCAGTAAAAATAAATAAATAAAAAAATAAAGTTAAAATAGTAATGTTATATACCAGTCGTGATATTTTAAACTAATAATTGTAAAAAATACGGTATTTTAGAACTTTTCTTTTTCTTCATTCGTGGTTTACAGCCCCTTTAAAACATTGAAACTCTATGGTACACAGTCCAATCATCAATTGAAATATGCGCAACTGCATGCATGGTTCATATAACAGTAATATAGTGTTAGTATTTTAAACTATGTGGTTTACATTATATTTTACAGCATTTTTACATTACACATAATGCATTATAGGAAAAAAAGAAATGTTATTAAATCTGGGATGATTGCATTAGAAACGGTCCATGTAAAAACACTGGTTGGGTTCTATATCCGGTTGAAAGTCACGCAGAACCTCACACTTAGCCCAGAAATAATTACACACTCGTGTAAATAAACTTTAATCCCATAGCATTGCAATGCTATTAAACTCATCTAAGAACAAATATACATGTTTAATTAATGAAAGGTACACAAATAAGACTTTATACAACCTTGTGGTTCACATTTGTTACAGTCATATATTGTAAATAAACAAAACGAGGGATTCAGGATTCATATTGCCAGCATGCTGTATGGAATACTAAATCTACAAATTGGTGTATTGACCTAAATTAAGTTCACGTGATTTTAAATATGTCGATGTGTCTCTCTTTACTATAACCTATTTACGGATATTTATTATTATTTACCATTTACTGTTAGTTTTATGGTGTCTAGAAACCCGTAATAACACACAATTTAAACGTGATTAATCTCCTAGCATTTCATGTTATCAGCCTCAGCTAATTCAAGCTTACTATTTTTTGGCTTCTCAACGTACTACGAACGAACTATTAAAACTGACAGTAACGTCGCATTATTGTACTCGGTAACAATGTTGGTAATTAATGGTTAATTAATGGTTAATTAACTCCTTAAGGTCACTGTCTAAATATAACCAGTGCATTTTTCAGTCTATATTTGGTCGACCACGCGTTTGTAGAAAATAAGAAAAATGAGCAAGAATTTAAAGTTTGTAATGAATTCGTTAAGACCTTAAAAGTAAACACTAGTCGCATCTTTATGTCACACAATTCTGATACTCATCAGTTCATAAGGACTGTATGTCTGATTATCTATGGTACATTTCAATTCATTTGTCAACTTCTAGCATCAGATCACAACATCTGAACTAGAATGGTTAACTTTTTATTTGAACGTATGTTAGACCTTAAAAGGAAACAATACTATACTGAGGGCTTTGTTCATTACTCAAAGTAGCATATGTTATTTCAAAGCACTGTTAGCATTTATAGTGCAAATGTACAGACGTAATTTGAATTAATGTGAAACAGTTTTATAAGAATACCAAAAGTATGAATGAATTTGGCAAATTACTCTGGAAGGAAGCAGTCAAATATGTGCCCCATCTGGACAGGGGAGGTTTTTGTTACTGTTTTTACTACAAAACTGCAGTTGTGCAAGACCTATGTAGCTCCTGCTTCATGCAAAGCTTCAATTAAGTCATTCGCCAATCTTCTTCTTCTTGTTTTCGGTCGATATAGCCATCTTCAAGTTCCTTCTGAGTTTAAATCTATTTGTTTAAGCTCGATTGCATCGAAAGCCTTATCCTTATTGAAACGCCTTCGAGTCCGTTTCCAGAGTAGACCCAATACTTGGTGTCTTTGGGGGAGATCTAAAGAACGCTCCCTCAGTGGGGATCGAACACATGACCTCCCGATCGATAGGCGGACACCATATCCATTGCGCCACGGCACCCTTAACCCATTTATGCCTAGCGTCAAGAAAAAAGGCCTTGGCAAACAGCGTAGACCCAGATGAGACGCCGCATGATGCAGCGTCTCATCAGGGTCTGCGCTGTTTGCTTAAAGGAATTTCTGTAAGAAATATTCTAAATATAGAAAAAAATATACTAGACATCCCTAATTTTGGAAATAAATTGATCCAATTTAGAAGGATGGGAAAGTCCACAAGGCATAAATGGGTTAACTACAGTACCTTCTTAGGAGCCCCGATTACACATAATTCATCAGCATCAGTGAAAGAGCAATGGGCCTCTTGTACAATTTTAAACAGAATTCGAACGATTATGGAGAATTTTCGCGAGGAACATGATGTTCTTGAGATAAACTTCTCTTCGTCGATATCAGGAAACAGATTTTCACTTTACGCTTTTTTTTCGGCATGAGTTGAGCTTATGAAATGACTGAATGCTTATGCAAAACGTTTTTGTTTGTTTCTAAAAATGAGTTCAAAATGTTAAGAATTCTGTCCACAGTAAGTAACTCATTACCAAATTTGTTACGCATATTTTTACAAAAAAACAGTAATACTGTTCGATAATTATCCACTATGAATGCTCCAGAACATGAGTACTTGCCTCAAAGGTCCAACATATTTGAAAGGATATTGGAAATCCGATAAAATAATAGAACGACAAAAAGATGACTTGATGTTTGAACAATGAGTCTGTATCATCTCTTACAATATTTGTAAAAGTATTTACAAGGTTATTTATATCCTCAATCATGATCGTGGATTATCTAAGAACTATTATACAACCATGGAATATCAAGAAAGGTTTTTGTTGCGACTCAAGGTGTCCTAAAACGTGACATGAATTATCAGTTATTATAAAAAAATGTACAAATAAGTCTATCTAGATCTGAGAGTTTACAGTAATCAATGGAAACACAATATATATCATGTACAATAATTACAAACATAACAAATAATTAGTCCCAGACTAACAAATTGCTCTTATTATTGTCGCATCTGTTACAATTCTCTACTTTTGTTATTGAAGTTATTAAGCTCTCACTAGTTCAATTATCGGTGTGTAATTTTGGTTTCGAAAATAACATAAAGGAATGCTATGGTGTCTGTTATCCATAGTGAGTCTGTATGAACCAAATTACATCTTGTAAGTCATGGCTGTGTCTGTTTATTATGTGACGACTAGACTAATTCCAAGAAATCTTGATATGTGAACTTAGAATTCCTTTCGGTTGCTTCAGAGAAGGACTGTGCTTTGTCAGCAATTTTCATTTAAAAGAACAACAAATACGCAAAACCTTTCTTGACCTTTCTTGACCCGTATTCCATTAAATACGCGGCCACGCAGCCACTTTAAATTGGTTTTGTTTGTTTACGCCAAATCTATTAAAGACATTCGCTGTCGTCAATAGTTGGTACTTAAACAGATTTTCGTGTAGAAGCAGCAAAATTAACTAATATATGTTTTAAGAATGTTCACATTCTTGTGTGAGAAAATAATAAGTAAATAAAATTATTTTTCTTTATTATGCAAAATCAAAATTGAGAACTTAAAATAAATTGCTTAACAAAGGAAACACATTTACATTATAAGATTGCCAACTGTCAAACTATTTTTCGTGCATTTTATATTTTGTGGATATATAACACAAAGCTTAAACTTTGTGGTTTACATTGCTATCATAAATAAATATACGAATTTGTATGGGTCACATTTAATTACAATTACATATTTTAAATGTATCCATGCAATGTTTGGTTCTCATTTTAAAAATAAATTATATACATATATGCAATCGATAAAGACGTTTTGCGTGCAAGACATGGGTGTCTGTGTCAATTGAGACTGCTCAAAATATGAACGATACGCAGCTTTTAAAAATATTTGAAAACATGCACTAGTTTGCATTAGTTAAACGTTGAAAAGCAATGCTGTGAAAACTAAACGCTTGTCAACTGTACGTACGCATTAACATTGCGAGACATTTTATGAGTTGTATAAATACATTGCATATCCGCTTTTTTATCAGATATATCATGACTAAGCTGATAGTGGATATTCTATACGCAGCGACCCCTTTGACCCTTAATTATTCTATTGAAAATCATTGGTCGCAAAACCACTAGGTCACCAAATAACAAAGGAAACTGTCGCGAGTACATTGTCGGACGGTCGTCTGTGAACTGTTACCCTAACACCAATTCAACGCGATAATTGACACTTGAACCATATAAATTTGAAATCAGCGAGTTTAAAGTGGCCGTCCGGTAATATAACACTCTCTATTAAATACTCATGTACTGAAGGTTCAATATGGCGTCCTGTAACAGGTAACATACTGAACATCAACCGAACCGGTAGCAAATATAATAATGTTAGCATATGACAATCTGAAGCTGCACGACCACGAAAGATGTTATAAAACTGTTTCGGTGTTAATAGAGTCAATATGTCATTCAAAATCAGTATGTTATTTTTTTTTTTTTCATAATAAGATGCCATTTTTATTGTAATTATGGTCCGTATAGGTCAGTATTTTCCAACGTAAGTACGCTGACACAAATGCGATATTCTTGTAACTGTTATATTCTAAAAACATGCATACATGACAATCATCAATGGTAATTTTGGTATTATTCATTGAGAATGTTTTGGCAATAACTTCAGACGATTGTTTTCCATGCGATTTCCATGCGATTATCTTCTTTAATTGAAGTTATTTTTATTGCTGGGTCTAATAATGGGTTGATGGAAAACAAACACGGGTTTGGAAGCGATGTGTTTGGTTTCATTGTTCTAAGTCTCTTACACATTTCTCTGTAAATTAACTAAGAATAAATGTGTCGTATTCTGAGAAAACTGGGCAAAATGCATGTGCGTAAAGTGTCATCCCAGATTAGCACAGGCTTATCCGGGAATACACTTTCCGCCTAAACTGGATTTTCGCTAAGAAGAGACATTATTTAAACGAAAAATTCCATAAAAGCGGAAATTGTCGTCCCTGATTAGCCTATGAGGACATCACAGGCTAATCTGGGATGACGATTTACGCACAAGCATTATGCCCAGTTTTCTCAGAACACGACACAAATTATTACAATGTAAACGATATTACGCGAGAGACATATTCTGTATCTCTTTATGGTAAGTTTCGGCAGGCTATTAACCGGTTAAAACATCGAAACGCTTTACATTGACCGTCACCAAAGCGTTGGCCCTAGTTTTAAAATAAATGCTGTGTGTTGTGCGTATTGTCATTTATCACATGCTATACCTTGTTGTCAATGTTATACAGACATTACGTATTTTTTTATTTTAAACCTGTTTAATGCTTTTAACAAAATACAGGTTGTATCAATCGTTGAAATAAATCCGTATTATGCTACTCGCTGTTTTCCGATTCCGTATTACCATACTAGCCGGACTACTTTCTTCGACCCATTTAATGACGTCACAGTTTAACGACGTCACATTTAATGACGTCACATTTTAGTCATTGTTTTGTAAGTTTTGTTAAAGCAAAAAACTATAATTGATAACTGTTTTCGTTAATTGTTGTATATAAAAAAAAAAAAATATTACGCTAGTCAATTGTTCCAAGTGTTTGTATCAGTCTCGTGGCTTGCACTATTTCGTATCACACTCGAGGCTCCGCCTCTCGTGCCATACGTCATCACACAAGCCACTCGACTGATACAAATTCTTAGAACAATTGACTAGCGTAATATTCCGTATTTATGACACATGTGTAATACAAAATTTTTAAGCGTTTTCATTGGCTACAGAATCAATAACTAACCAATCGCATGGCTTTATTTTGGTGAAATGACGTCGTCAACATGAAATGACGTCACGATAGTAAACAACTTTTAGATCTATCAGTATTAATTAAGTTTGGCCAATTAAGATGTATTTTATTTAGTTTAAAAGCATGTGATGAAAAAGATCTGACACTCGTTGTCATATCATACCATATTTTATTAAACTCGTCCAGGAAATTCGATAGTAAGCTCGCCAAAGGCTCGCTTACTAACACAATTCATGAACTCGTTTAATAAAATATGGTATGATATGACAACTCATGTCAGATCCTATATGTACTGTATTAATTTATGTAATTGTGATTGTCTTTTAAAACCGAGTATTTGACGGTAACAAGAGTTTTTCTCCAGATGATGTTTCTGGTGTTTCATTATTATTTATTCTGCTTTAAATTCAAATAGCATGAAAACATACGAGCCCCGCTCTGTGAAAAGGGGGTTTCATGCATGTTCGTAAAGTATCGTCCCAGATTAGCCTCTGTAGTCCGCACAGGCAAATCAGGGACGACTCGTTCCGCCTTTATTGGGTGTTTCGTTTAAAAGAAGATTGTTCTTGACGAAAATCAAGTTAAGGCGGAAAGTGTCGTCCCTGATTAGCCTGTGCGGATGCACAGGCTTATATGTGATGACACTTTACGCATACGCACTTAACCCCTTTTACCATATTGAAACTCATAAATAATATACATTGTACGTCATATTTTTGATGGACTGTGTGTGTATTACAAGCATACTTATGTTAAAGGTTGTAATAAAGTATGTTTAATACTCTTCCGATTTATACCATGTGAAAGGAAATGAATTAGTCAATCAAGAATGTATACATTTCAGCTATGCGTACAATATTAATTTCATGAAAAATAACCCACGTTATACGATCACGATAAGTATGCTACGGTGTATCATTAACATGTTGCAAACTAACTAATGAACGGGTTCCCTCCATATTGAACATGCTGCAAACTAACTAATGAACTGATTCCCTTCAACTTGCTTTCACTCGATCATGCTTTTAATTGTCGGTTTTGAAAGTATCAAGAGACGTTCGGTGATATTTTGTTACACTTGCCATAGAAAAGATGTCAATTATCATCACTATATTGCTAAATTAATGGTTTCGTGTATCGGTGTGCCCTGAATTTTCTTATTTCCCGTTCATACTAGAAATTAACATGAAAAGTATCTGTGTGTGCACATTAATCACAATTTTTATTTTTTTTAAATACGAACGTTTGCTAGTCATATACAAGACAAATACAACAACAATTAAAAATTGGGGTGAAACCATTTACTCAACGTCATATAAGGATTTCAAGTCCAAATCTGTTATGTACGAATAAGGATAAAGCCATTTTATTCTACATAGTAAAACCAATTTTTGATAATTTTTATTTTATCGTTTATTTGACCCTTATTTATTTTCAATTTTATTGCATGTTCCATTTTTATATTGTAAATGTCAATGTTTCTTAGAGGCATGTTTGGCCCGTTGTTTCTAGTAAGGCTTATCAAGTCCATTAGAGAGTATTAAAAACCCATTTAATTATTTGCATTGACTGTTTTTCACCATTGATATAAATTTTAATATAAAAACAAAAAAGTATTTCGTATATATACAGCATTAACACGTTTAAGTGGATTTTGTCAAAATCAGACAACGTAAAATAATAACAACGTGAAAAGGCACGAATATGACAAAATAAATCGAGTGGCTAATACCTTGTGTGTCCTACCATGGCTCTTACAACATTTGCACATCTCTTCCTCATTGAAGCCACGTAGTTAATAATAAAACGTCGATGGGTGTTTCGCCACTCTTCCACAAGGGCCTGTTATAACTCACGCAGAGTGAGTGGGGACACTGGTCTTCTCCGTAACCGCCTGTCCAGTTCGTCCCAAAGGTGTTTGCTTACATTGAGATCCGGTGACTTGAGAGGGAAAAGAAGCAGGTGAACGTTCTGTTGTTAGAGTAACCGTGCCGCGTCCGCAGTTTTAGGGTTAACCCATTTATGCCTAGCGTCTAGAAAAAAGTCCTTGGCAAACAGCGTAGACCCAGATGAGACGCCGCATGATGCGGCGTCTCATCAGGGTCTGCGCTGTTTGTTTAAAGGAATTTCTGTAAGAAATATTCTAAATATACAAATTAATATACTAGACATCCCTAATTTTGGAAATAAATTGATCCAATTTAGAAGGATGGGATAGTCTACTAGGCATACATGGGTTAAAACTGACCGTAACCCGGGCGTCAGATGATTTAAGACTTATATATTAAAATGACATTTACACAATAATTTTCTCTGAAACCACGGTGTAGTAGTTGTTATGCAAAATTGCAAAGTGATCATCTATGAAGTGATTTAAAACCGTGTTTCTGTGGTCAAAACTGGTCACGCCTTATTGGTATTTTATTTTGTATCAACTTGTTACATAAATCGACAAGTGACGTGTAGGGTACTCAATTGTGACAGGTACTATTTGTATATAGTATATAATGAGGTCCGGGAAATCACTTTAACGACCACCTTGGTCTTTTTTAAAGATATTTATTGCTTCAGTTATATAAAAAGTATGATAAAACGGTGGCGCAAGATAAAGTACGTTTATTAAAAATGCATTTTGTTTTCATTCTTGTCTATAGACTTACAATACAAAGCAAACAAGGCTATTAACGAACTGTGGTATTCTATGTGAAGAGATTACAAAATGCTGGATTTAATTTAAGGTTGATTAAGTAAGGCGGTACGTCGGCTTTAGGTTAGTCCCATGTTTGATTAATGTTTCCTATTAATCAAAAGATAAACGGTACATAGTGTGAGATACTTCTTGCGTTTAGGTAAATGACGTTTGAAAAAAATAAGATTTGAACCTTTTCTTGACTTGAATATCATTGATCTTTTGTGAGTTTACTGAGTAAATTTAAAACAATGGAACCTCATTTTGAATCGTGTTCGTTCCTTCAAATTGTTTGATAATGTGATAATCAGACAATATGCGCATGTAAATGTTAAATGTGTAAACACTTTCTCTGCGACATCTTGTATGAGTATTATAGATCACAGATTAGTATAATATATAGTGTTTTATGAATTTAATTGAAAGCAGTTATTTAGATTAATAATTTTAAAAAAACCAGAGTAAACGTGAAAAATTAAAAAAACTATATAATCATCATTTAAATTGCAACTTCTATCTAATTGGTACCAAAGATCTATCAATAAACAGTATTGATAAATCTGTGTTTGTTCAAAAGAAAACGCAATTATTCCCTTTCAGAAAGTCTTAGAAACGTATGTGTTTCATCGTCCGCTACTTTGATTCAAGACGGTAATACGTAAGGATAGTAACAAACATTCCAGTAACAAGTCGGTAACACGTAAGGATAGTAACAAACATTCCAGTTACTAGCATTTGTTACAATTGCAGAACATTATTTATTTTTGCATTAAATAGTATCATATTTTCTTTTTCATTATTAAAAGTTTATTGGCTAATCGGCACATTCAAAATACATTTAATAACACATGAATTCAATTTTACAAACACGTGTATTGTTAGGTTATTAACATTCTTTAATATGAATATGTGGAAATATGGAAGATTTGTAGCATTGTTGGAGATAAATCACTGCCAGATGTGTATCAGGTTATCAGTAACCAATCAGGATTCAGTAAATGTTCACCGCGTGAAGCAAATGTAATAACGTCATTAAATTTCCATTAACTTGTTCGTGTATCAAAACGTACCGCGATGCTAGTGATTGGAGCAATAAAACAGAGTGTTAGTTATATTTCCTTCGCATATTAATCTTAAACGTTCGTTGGCCGTGTCTTATTCTTAACATTTAGCTGTGAAAAATATATCGAAAACAACAATAAAACACCGAAACACAAGCATATTTATTTTTGATGGTATTATCGGGAGACAAAACGCACGTGTCATGTAAATATATAAAGTATTTGTATTAGATGATTTTCTACCCTATTTGAAAGGCGTGGTTTGCATTTGTATCATTTTACAAACAACATACCAAATAATGCTTAAGTTTTCGTCGTAAAAGAGCTTGCTGTTATACATTTCATAAACTGAACATGCATAAACTCTAACGGTCGCTTTTACGCTTTGACAACGTATTTATACATGTGTTTTTGTAATCTAAATCCTTCCGTTCCCAGTTTGTGGACACTACAGACACACTTCGTGTCTTGTTCTACCGTCAGTAGTAAAATAAATGGGAAATCCATAGTTGCTTTAGACTAATTATTTCCATCTAGACGACGCTTGTCGTTCAAACGAGATACATCCTCTTTTAATGGGCTGTTATTTGTAGTAGTATACGTTACAAACGAGATTGAAACTTTGTCTAATAGTTCTGACACTAGAATTGAATTTGATTAATGGTTTTATCATCGTTATGGATTCCAGGTCATCTGAACAATACAATCTAATAAAAATAAATTTGTAAAAAAATGTGACGCGGTACATTTTGTCTAAGAGTTGAAAAAACACATTCCGTTATTTTAGTATCAAGCGCAGAATACATATAACATTCATAATAAGTTTATGAAATGTACAGTAATTGTATATTACGTTTTTATGTACAGTGCACATATGTGGCTGTATCAAATAAAATCTCTTAAGGGCAAGTAAGTACATGCCTTTGAATTGAAATGACTGATAGATAATGAGGATACTTTGTAAGAAACTTTAGGGTAACCTAGGCCTGCCAGAATCGTCATATCGACGCCAATTGTTGTTTTTGTACAGACGTCACCAGAACGTCGATCAATATTTTGATTACGTGAGTGTTGCGTTATGATGAATTATATAGTTTCCAGTTTGCCATCGAATCTTCTATCTTCTGATGGTGATATCAGTTACGATTTATGCGAACCTGTTATCGGGCAGGCACGGAGTCCACATGAATCCGTGTCATTCACAGTCGGAAACAGCACATGCTTTAGGCCAAAATATGATAATTGGGAATAAATACAAAATACATACTTCCAGATATAAATCCTGAGTGTAAGGAGATGTCAGTGAGATAAATTTTGGTTTTCGTAACTAAAGATGTATAAATACTATTATCTTTTCTACGCGAAACCTTTTTTATGAACAGTCTGTGCGCCAAGAACAAAACACTTACTTCTTTTCGTCCGATTAATTTTGGTAATACAGTTCTTTGAATTTAACTCAATTGAGGAATAGAAAACAATTTTCTTGTGATTTTTGTCACGTGCGCTTAAATTATATTTAACTTTGGTCCCCAATTCCGAAACGTCTTCTCAAATAAGGAAACTTGTGACCTCAATGTCACAGTTTTTTTTTACACTGTACACTGGGAAAAACAATGGACATGAGCTAAATCAAACACAAATGTTGATTACTCTTACTCTCATGAATAATGAATACACAGTTATTAACGACCACTACCCATAGAAATAGTAAGTGTAAGTAACACAGATTGTATTATTATTATAATCAATATATGACTGCTATCACATAAAGACGTATGTTTTTCTTGTTTGTTTTCAAATGTCTGCTTTGGTCACATGCGGACCAGGTAAATAAATGCAACGCCTATTTTTGAAGCTCGAATTCGTACATTACTGCACCGCTATTGGAGACTGACCCTGGGCTCGTATTCACCAAACAATTCTTAGACTTAAGCATAAGAATAAAGAAATTTCGTTATATTGCAATATTCAAGAATTGCTTTAATTTTGAGTCAAACTTGGCATTAAATGTCTCTTCCTTCATTATTCTTCATGTAGAACGTTCCGTTATTTCTATTATCACTAGTGATAGTCTGAATATATTCAAACGCTGTATGTATTTTACTAGGTTCTAAGTCTTTTCTGTAATCTAAAGTCTAAGAAGGGGTTGGTGAATACGGACCCGGAATGTAATTAGCGCGTTTTCTTGCAATAGAGAAACATTGATGCTATTCATTCATTGAATGTAGATTTATAGTACTAACGTTTAGTATTCGATAAAACGTTGATGGTTTTGTATAACTATCACATGGTTGTCCAGAACGGTATTGCCACAAGTGCTTATCATAGTTTTTGTTTTTTTTAAATCTCGCACATGTTGACACAACGACATTATCATATTTTAAAATAAAAAAGCGGTAAGAAAAATATGAATCACTAACCATTATTGTGTTCCGCTATAGGGGAATTTACGCTATTGGCGACGCGACTGGATAAACATTGATTCACCCGTTATAAAGGTATAGAACATACACAACAATATTGTTTGTCGGTTTTCTAGAATAATTTATGATAGACGATATGAAATGCCACAGCATGTACCTATAATATTGTACCAGTATTATAATAATAAAACGTTTGTTCTTATTCGTATTTTTTTAATATGTTTCATCTTGGATGGCGATATTCGCATAATATTTTGTTATTGCTGGATTGCTTCTAATAACTATATTTTCACAGTCTGATAGTTAAGAAATATTCTTGCTCAACAGGTTTGCCTTTGTAGTATGGCAGTTGTGTTCTTTTTAGAAAACAGCTTTATTTTTTTACTTATGTCAAGTCCTTACCAAAACACGTGAGTATGTGCTAAGTTTATAATCGACATGAAAGTACATGTCTATTTTGAAGATAAATCTTGCCAAATGATTTACAAAAATCAGTTGCTGTTCCCACGAAATGAAAATATAAACGAACAAAAAGTTTGAGGCAATCAAATGATGTCAAAATCTTGCTGATCAGATGTGTGAAAATAAGCTGAACAAAAAGGTACGCTGTCATTCGCTAATTGAATTTCGTGTCAAGAAATAAGGAGGAGACTTTTTGAGATGACCTCCTCCAATTGCTCATGACAGGTCTCCTTGTACAGAGCTCAGCGAAGAACTTGACATCTTGGCAAGTCAGTAAGGGTTTCCCACCACTCTGCTAATTGAATACAAACTTACGGACGGCTAAACCATCTGTCAGATATCAACGACTGATGCTGAAATGTATGGGTTATGCTGAAACCACTTTTAGATATTAAGCCCTCGTATATGTAAACATGCATACATGTACCTGTCTATTACAATGTTCAGCATAATACGAATAGACAATACAGCATTGGTGCATGACACACACGCTGGGGTTGATACATTGTGTTTTGAACCTAACGTTCAATAATAATGCCAATTGTAGCTTCGTTTGAACACCATACCTTTTTCGTTCATACAAACAACTTATTTACATATATATTTATTTATGTTTTGAGTTTTTGTATTAAAACATACATTGACAATCCTAGTATAATGTTGAGAAGAGGTTTGTAAATATTCATACAACCGAAATACGCAAAAATACACAGAACGACGTCACTGACAATAAAAAAACAATGAAATTCCCAATACCCCAATAGTAAAATTCTACATTTTTAAATATATGACTTACTTTTGGAATTCTATTCTTGAATCGACATTTTTAGTGGAACAAACCACGGTGCAAAACTGTACATTAATCATGAACTATCATTTAGTTTGTCATCCAATCTTCTCTAGTCTTTTGCAGTGTGTCTGTGCAGTGAGATTATAATTGGAGGGAAAATTACACAAGGACGCAACAAAAACACCTGGGGAAGTGCCCTTTGTAAAAAAAAAATATGCAAAACAGACATAATGCAGAAAACAAACTTTATTTTTCATTCAATAATAACTTCACTTGCCCAGTCTGTGTTGTATTTACAACATAACATGATAATTTAAAGAATATTTAAGCATGATTGGACTAGAAAATTATCTGAATCAAAAGTACAACACGTACATTATTTTTGACACACCCTGCAATTGTCATCCAATGCAAATCAATTGCGAACAAATTTGTAACCATTAAATTACATGTGTTATCAAATACAATTGTAGAGCAGCACAAAAGCAAAATTGAGCCAACATTAACCCCCCCCCCCCGNTATCTATCTTTTGCAGTATACTTCTAGTACAGATTTGTACAGACTACATGTTATACCACGGAAAATCGCTGCCAAAGGCAACGATATCGCCATAAAAAAAAACATTCAAATATGTATTACAATGCAATGCTCTGACCATTTAATTGTGTACATAGCCTATCTTATGAACGACATTTTACATTGTCTACGGTATATTTGATATTCGCGTTGGATTGTGGAGTTCAGAAAACACCTCAACACAATTTTTTGGAGAGTGAGATTCTTCAGAGATAATCAACGAACACACGTTCATATTAATTATTTAAATCACAACAACTTATTTATAATTGGTTGCAACAAATATTGATAATTATGTTATACTGATGAATAATATATCAACTTTTTCTTAATATAAATAAGTGAAACTCCAGAAGCTGCAGCAGTATTGCAGTTTTATCATACACACCTTTGTGGTCCTTTATTTATGGCAAGGAACCAATTGCCAAAACGGTTCAGTACGGCACAAAACGAAACGACATATACACATAGTAGAATAAAGCTGGGGTCACCGCCTTGGAACGGTCAATGCTAAGCATTGGGGGTTTAAACCGGTTATAGAGCGCTCAAATTCACACTTATCCTAGCAATATTCATGATACATATAAGTGTTAATAAAATGTAACCTCATAGCATTGCAAATCAAATTAAACAGTAATAAAAGGGAATTAAAACGCATTCAATTTAATTACTATTTAATTACTCAATGGTTGGAAGGAGACCAGAGCAACAGAGTTACAACTTTTTGAGGCATGATGAAATGAAATTACTAATTAAAACACTAACTTATTGATTGATATGTCCGTTCAATTGTTTTTCGGAATGATTGGATGAAATCAGTCAACAAAATTAAACTTTTGTATTAATGACCAGTTATGAATAACATACTTCATGTATATCTACGCCTTTCGAGACTTATGAACACTGGTTTAAATGAAACACTCAAATGTTTTGATTATAACTTCATTTATGTTGTTCTGTTTTTCATGTGTCATTTAACGTGATGGCATCTATCTCAAATGTAATTATATAATATCATTTATTCTTTATGCATTGAAATGTTTTTGATCAGGTTCCACAATAGTGTATGGTTCCATTATAGCGAATTAAAGTTGCGACTGAATAGTTGTGTGTTTTTATATATAAATATAGAATTGCACAATTCTAAGGCTCTGGTATTTATCAATAAAGCATACTGTTTAGATTTTTTATTGAATTATATTGTATTCTTTTATTATATTTTTTTATTATAAAGTATGTGTTCAAGGCTGAGTTAGCATTCAAACGAAATAGATTTAGTTTAAAATAAACCATTTTGGAGATGGACATGAACCTGTGTTTTTATCGGTAATTAAAACACTAAATCTGCTTCAAATATAATTATTTGCAAGAATCACTGTGTGACACATTTGTTTTCCAATGTTGATTGAAACATTATTTCAACCAATATTTTACCGTTGTGGACATGGTTTTTAACCCACAACATGTATAACGTGGTTTCTACCATTTCCGCAAACACGAACTACTGCACTTTATTTTTGTATGTCCCCCACTATAGTGGTTGGGGACATTGTCCCCCACTATAGTAATGGGGGACATATTGTTTTTGCCCTGTCTGTTGGTTGGTGCGTCTTTTGGTCTGTTGGTTGGTTTGCGCCAACTTTAACATTTTGCAATAACTTTTGTTATATTGAATATAGCAACTTGAGATTTGGCATGCATGTGTATCTCATGGAGCTGCACATTTTGGGTGGTGAAAGGTCAAGGTCAAGGTCATCCTTCAAGGTCAGAGGTCAAATATATGTGGCCAAAATCGCTCATTTTATGAATACTTTTGCAATATTGAAGATAGCAACTTGATATTTGGCATGCATGTGTATCTCATGGAGCTGCACATTTTGAGTGGTGAAAGGTCAAGGTCAAGGTCATCCTTCTAGGTCAAATATATGGGTCAAAATTGCTCATGTAATGTAACTTCTGCAATATTGAAGCTAGCAATTTTATATTTGACATGCATGTGTATCTCATGGAGCTGCACATTTTTAGTGGTGAAGGGTCAAGGTCAAGTTCATCATTCAAGTTCAAACGTCATATAGGGGGACATTGTGTTTCACAAACACATCTTGTTATATATTAATATTACAAACTTATCTTAAATATCAATATTATTCTAAATAAGATCGCAGTTTTTACATCAATCTACTGTTTGATCGACAATTTCATGCACAAATAACATTATTCCATGGAGTCTACCAAACACTTGACGCGTATCAGAAACAAAGTATCGACGTGTTCTCCAAAACCATGAGGAATTGTGTGATACAACACGTATGTATGCTTCACATACCTTAATTATCAAACATGTCACTGCGGAGGAAACATTTTTAAGTATAAACAAAAGAATTAAATAATAAATGTATGATATGGATTATGCATGTCTATAAAGGCATTTTTTTTCCCATAATACACTAGAGTAAAACATTGTAAATGACTCGATTAAATGTTTACATATACACATTTAACTTTAAGCCACACAACTTGGCATCGTAAATTTAAGTATAAATAAGAAACGTATTTTATCTGTGCCAATAAGAATATATCTTGTGGTAACAAGGTAGAAATCTGTCTTTTTGCGCTTTAAAACTTAAAAATAATCTGTCGAAATGGACGTATACGACTAGAAATCCTACTTTCGGTTTTAAAAGCGGTACCGTTTGATCAATAATAAATTACTTGCTAACTAGGCTATAGATTTAATTGAATCTATGCCAATTAGAATATATCTGGTGGTTACAAGGTAGAAATCCGTCTTTTTTTTGCGCTTTAAAACTTAAAAATAATTGCGTTTGTCGAAATGGACGTATACGTATAGAAATCCTACTTTCGGTTTTAAAAGCGGTACCGTTTGAAAATAATAAATTACTTGCTAACTAGGCTATAGATTTAATTACAATTGTGCACAATTTCAAAATGTATCTATATGTATTGATTAACAAGTTTTTAATTTCAAGGTTAGAGACTTTAAGTAGAGCGCTACATTTTTTTTTAAATCATAAGAGTTATGACAAAAACTCTTTTAGCTTTATTTTTGGTACGCAGTATGGCCCGACTATAATTATTTACCAAAAACATTCACACAAACTAATTGAACGAATCACGTTTCAACAAGAATCGTGATGCATTATTCTCATTATCAGAAGCGCGTCTCTTACAAGGCTTCCACGTGGTATATGTATCACTACAAGGCTTCCACGTGGTATATGTATCACTACAAGGCTACCGTGTGGTATATGTATCACTTCGTTTTTGAGACGTTACAGTTCACGAACAGGTACGCTTTATTGAATAAGCGGTCGTGTACTTATCATTATTGTGATATATTTGTTTTCCCAAATTCTCCGCCGCACTTGCTTATCAGTCATTATGTAATGTATTTGAGTGAGGCTTTAATGTTCGTCTTATTGTTTATCTCCCACCCCTAGGGATACTCTTAACAACTTTCTCATTTTATAAAGCTCTACGATAGACACACACGAGCGTATTCTATATCATGTAGTTATTTAGATTGTAGACATAATAATTAATCAGGGCCATTACTCCGGGTTTGTCNTTGGAAAAATAATAAATTACTTGCTAACTAGGCTATAGATTTAATTACAATTGTGCACAATTTTAAAATGCATCTATATGTATTGATTAACATGTTTTTAATTTCAAGGTTAGAGACTTTAAGTACATTTTTTTTAATCATAAGAGTTATGACAAAAACTCTTTTAGCTTTATTTTTGGTACGCAGTATGGCCCGACTATATTATTTACGAAAAACATTCACACAAACTAATTGAACGAATCACGTTTCAACAAGAACCGTGATGCATTATTCTCATTATCAGAAGCGCATCTCTTACAAGGCTACCACGTGGTATATGTATCATTTCATATTTGAGACGTTACAGTTCACGAACAGGTACGCTTTATTGAATAAGCGGTCGTGTACTTATCATTATTGTGATATCTTTGTTTTCCCAAATTACCCACGCACTTGCTTATAAGTCATTATGTAATGTATTTGAGTGAGGCTTTAATGTTCGTCTTATTGTTTATCTCCCACCCCAAGGGATACTCTTAATAACTTTCTCATTAAATAAAGCTCTACGATAGACACACACGAGCGTATTCTATATCATGTAGTTATTTAGATTGTAGACATCAATTCGAACATAATAATTAATCAGGGCCATTACTCCGGGTTTGTC
>VMBQ01001164.1:210307-232630 GCA_007657795.1 Dreissena rostriformis | reverse complement strand
GGAAAAAACAAACATGCCAATAATGAAATAATGGCATTGAATAATGAAAGAAACTCATTTTCAGATTGGTTCAAGCGTATTGCCGGTGTTGCTGACACTTGGATTGGCAGTCCTTATCGATGGATGCCTTCCTTCGAGTAATTAACGGTTTAATTACGTTGTTGTTAGGAACAACTTAAGTCGTACACATATTTTTTGCAATTATCATCATGTAATTTTCGACTGATATATACAGCTTCTTCTTTAAACATTGTCCACGTATAACTTATATTTTGTAAATTGTATTCATTTTACAATAAAATGAAGCATTAACAAACAATACAACTACTTTTGTCTACACATACAAAATGGTATTACACGGTGATTGTTATAAACTGGACCAGATCTTTAAAAACGTTTACATGTATACTTGCAGACCCTTGTCGATCCGTGAAATNGTAGAAGCAGTTGCAGTAGTAGAAGTAGTGGTGGTGGTGGTCGTTGTTGTTGGTGGTGGTGGTGATGATGGTGGTGGTGGAGGTGGTAGAATAATTAGTTGTTGTTGTTAATTTAAAAGCTATTTGTGTTGTAATAGATGTAGTTGTTGTTGATGGTGGTGGTGGTGGTGTTGGTGGTAGAAGAAGAAGTTGTTGTTGTTGTTTTAAAAGCGATTTGTGTTGTTTTAGGTGTAGTTGTTGTTTTTGTTATTTATACAAGTAGATGTACAATACAGTTTTGCGGACAAGTTTAATGAGATTTGTGTGTGATATATTGCTATATAAAAACCACATATTCGCGACCATTCGTGCGTGTACATATTTACCTAACGGGGTGTGTTCTATCGTTGTAATTGGATAGCCAATCCGTAATGTAAGGTGACTCACAAAGCGTGACAACGCGTCAACAGAAATAAATTAAATGCGTTCATCATGAAATCTAGAGACTAGTGTTAATGATTGACTGTTGAGAGGTCTATATACTTAAAGTGAATAAACATAACAATGGAAGATATCATTAATACATAAACATAATAATGAAACAATAAATGAGCCTCGCTCTGTGAAAAGGGGGCTTAATGCATGTGTATAATGAAGTGTCGTCCCAGATGCACATGTGATGTCCGCACAGGCTAATCAAGGACGACACTTTCCACCTTAAGTAGATTTTTGCCAAGAGAGACTTTCTTTAAACTAAAAAAAAACATATAAGCAGAAAGTGTCGTCCCTGATAAGCCTGTGTGGACTGCACATGCTAATCTTGGACGACACTTTACGCACACGCATTAAACCACTTTTTCCCAGAGCGCGGCTCATATTTATTACGCAAACAACCTTAAAGGAACTGTAAACCACGAATGACGAAAAAAGAAAAGTTCTAAAATACCGTATTTTTTACAATTATTAGTTTGTATTGATTAAAATATCACGACTGGTATATAACATTACTTGAAAAGTTGTTTTTACTGTATTTTTACTTTATTGTTTTATTTATTTATTTTTACTGTGTATGTCTACCAGGTAACTACCAGTTAACTATAAATAACGCAAGTAGATTGATCATCATCGCCACGTGGTAAACCCAGGAATGCAAATTGTGCATGCGTAGCGAATTGTATATATGTTATATATAAAATGATCAATCTACTTGCGTTATGTATAGTGTGTGCATCGTTATGTCACCTATTTTCGCGATGTACTTTCGATTTCACATCGCGAAATTTTATTACCAAATATACTAAAAATATGAACTTTTTTCAAGTAATGTAATATACCAGTCGTGATATTTAAATCAATATTAACTAATAATTGTAAAAAATACGGTATTTTAGAACTTTTCTTTTTTCGTCACTCGTGATTTACAGTCCATTCAAACTGCAAAGTGATAAGCAAGAGTTTTATTCTGACACAAAGTATTTCTATACGTTACGTTTTGAGCTTTTTAAGTCTTAAATAACGAAAGATAATTATGGATCGATTATTTCTAACATTTTACTTTGATTTTATTGCGTTCTTTATTGAACTTTGCCCGCTTTTTACTGGCAAAGAAAGACAGCAACAACAGAACACCCCAATTACAATAGAATATCAACTGTGTCTTGCATATTAACGTATTAATCTCTTATTCTGTGTTTGGCATTTCGTTTCATTTATTCGCGTATTTAAACATCAAACACGCGAACTTATGTCCATCGCAAATATTTCGGGCGTTGTTGTTTATAAGCAATTAAATTTATATTCATCCACGCGTTTAAACAGATAAACCAATCAAAACATTTAAAGCGATTCATTTACATAAATAGTATTCGATCGCACGATCAATCAATTTAACAAATGCGATTGGTTGAGAGGGAACAACCGGGTTATGACTCTATATCAGGTTAAAGTACGCACGAAGATGCCGAACCTTCGGCCCACATCCGGAATGGAAACGTATAAAGTGTGGGGCAAGCGCGTAATAAACTTTATAAACACAACTGGACTATTGGTTAGAGAAACAACAAAGCAGAGTTATGAAGGTAATTACATTGAAATGTGATTTGACTTATTTCCTATAATGGGCTAATGTAGACAATTGAGTGTGTGTTTATAATAAAGAGCTGAGGACAATTTATTATTTAGTTCACATTTATTTAACGATGAATGAATATATCATGACAAAACCTGAAAATGCGATATTATATTTACATCCGATTTTCTCTTGAGTAGAAACAGAAAATTATGTGTTTATAAACTTGGTAGCAAACATTACCGTTATCTTCGTAGTAAAATATTTAAACATGTGGTTAAAAATGAAAATGCCGATATCAGCATTTTACTAAATTAAAAAAAAGACTATTCAAGTTGATGATTTCTCATGTCGTGTTGAACTTTCTTGAGATGTGTTTTCACTCTTAATTATGCAAACCAGTTCTCACAATCAATCCGTTTTATACAATTATAAGCAATCAAATGCATTGAACAATACATTTACGAGGAAAAAACAAACATGCCAATAATGAAATAATGGCATTGAATAATGAAAGAAACTCATTTTCAGATTGGTTCAAGCGTATTGCCGGTGTTGCTGACACTTGGATTGGCAGTCCTTATCGATGGATGCCTTCCTTCGAGTAATTAACGGTTTAATTACGTTGTTGTTAGGAACAACTTAAGTCGTACACATATTTTTTGCAATTATCATCATGTAATTTTCGACTGATATATACAGCTTCTTCTTTAAACATTGTCCACGTATAACTTATATTTTGTAAATTGTATTCATTTTACAATAAAATGAAGCATTAACAAACAATACAACTACTTTTGTCTACACATACAAAATGGTATTACACGGTGATTGTTATAAACTGGACCAGATCTTTAAAAACGTTTACATGTATACTTGCAGACCCTTGTCGATCCGTGAAATGTGCTGAAGTTGACTGCAGCGACTCGTTCATCCCTAAAGGAAAATGTTGTCCGGAATGCCCGAAAGGTATATACATATGTATACATTTTATAAAACAAAATGTCGAAACTCAACGATATTAACGTACATGTATTTTAAATCATTGAAAATGAAGACATCCAAAAAACATTATTGCGCATTTGTTCATACGACAACATGTTTTCCACTTTTTCACAGATGGGCAAAGTGTTAATTAGTTAAATATAGTTTAATACTTATTTCCACATGTAACGAAATAATTGTAACCATTTTTTTTAAATTTCAGTGCCGCTATGCGACAAGAAATTCAAACTGCCGCAGACAATAGGTATGTTCCTTCAATTACATTACAGTAATTTAATTGCTGCAAATGTGCTTATTTTCATGTATACAGTTCTGAAATTCATGAGTAGACGTAGTGTCAACTAAGATAGGACAACGTATTGATAAATCTGCAATTGCAAAATTAATGTTAAGCACTTTTTTATGAATATGTTTTTCAACTTTTGATCATTTTTTGCAGAATACAAATCAGAGAGAATCCCAGCAAACCGAACCCTGGTAGGCACCTGCACCTATGACGTAGGAGCCTGTCCCATGGAGACATGTCACTTAAACATCTTCCGCCATAAATCCTGCCCCGATGGAATCGTTTGTCCTGTGGTAGAAAAACGCAAAGCTGACTGCGGGTTGTTTGGAACTAAAGAAGTGTCGTACGTTACCCGCTGCACTTGCTGTAAAGATACTGGTATTACCGTAGTCGGAACAGTGAAGGACTTTTCGACATTAGCACCACTTTCTGGCATGGCTGCCAGTATCAATACGAATGGAGTTGGTATTACCAACGATCTGGGCTCATTCACGGCCCAAATAGCTGCAACAACACAGGTCGTAATACAGGCAATCGATCCATCAGGAGGCTACGTAGTTGCTGTGAAAATAGTTGACCTCCCTGCTACATACAGGGGTACACTTGATGTAGAAATCAAAATGATCAAAGCGGCTCCATCGGTCACTGTTGACCCCAGAGTCGACAACACACTTTCAATTTCGGGTAACCCAAGTGATGCAGGACAAGGAGTCGCTCAGCTCGTTATTAAAGCTAATTCCATCACGGATATGGCAGGGAATCCGTACAGTGAGGATGTGCAAATCAGCATTACGGCACCTAGCGTTAATGACTCGTTTACAGACGAAATCGGACAGTTTCTTACTAGTGATGGTGAACCGCTGATGTCTGATGGCATCCTCAAAATCGATGTGAGGACACAATCAGGCGATCCATTGAGCGGCCAAGTCGTATTCAGGGTAAGACAGGGTATGGCCCTTTGGTTGCTGGATGATGCTACGGGACGATGGACATTGGCCCCAACAACAAAGGTTAATCGTCGTAAACGACAAATTGGTTTGACTGACGATTTGTTGACACGTATCAATACCGGAAACTGGTATAACATCGATAAGATTCCTGGGGTACCCAGGTGCTATTTTAAGGCGAGGGTCATTTATCAAAATCCTTCGGACGCTGCAAACCCGGCAACTTTCACTCCAGGAGTCGTCGCCTATACGCCAAACAACGAAAGACTGCGACTCTACTTCCCATATACCAGCGATCTTGATAACACTTGCTTTGAGGTTCGATGCCTTCCTTTTGATCCAGCTCTTCCAAACAATGTTCTGCTCGGACTAATAAGTCTTAAATCAACGGAAACAGTTTCTGTCGGCGGAGCATCTATTCCAATTACGACGGACCTGAAACCCAAAGATTTGTCTAACTACTCTCCAGCTATTCAAGTTGCTCACTTAATTGTACAGTACGGTGTCCTTCCGAATCAAAAGGAAGTGTTCGTCAATTTCATCTCCAATCCAACCGGTGGGTTCTACCAAGATCTATCAACTTGCAAGAACTCGACCATCGATGAACCAGCTTTCCATTTTATCAAACCAAGCATTCCGGCTTATGAGCCTGTAACAAACGGTACTGACCTGTGTACCGCCAGAGTCAATTTCACCGCAGGCTACAACTTCTCGGCGACAATAGATGGTCTGTCAAGCATGCCTGGTTTCACTGCCACAAGCGTCTGGTCTTCTGCTGGGTCTAACTTCTACTACACTTACTCCACTACCATCCAGAAGGACAATAACGGTGTACAGGATTTCTACTACGCGTGTATCCAGTACCGATGCAGTGAAGGGCTAGAGAACACAACCGTTTATTTGAATATCGATATTCCAACGGTACAGTACTTCGACAACTTCACCAACAATGTAACAGAAGAAGCGGCGTTCCAATGCTGGGGATCGTGCAGTGGAACATTTTGCAACGAGAAGTTCGCACTACAATACCAGACGAGTATTGAAGGCGCTTTTATCGCTCCGAAACTCATGACGGGACAAAACGGTCCTGATTTCTTCGAACGCACCGATCTTGCGGAGTGTGCCGCAAAAAACGCGACAGAGCGGTTCGCGTATTCATTCTATTGCAATACTTACAACCGCAACCGCGAAATGTTTTGAACCTAAGTCAACGTTTGGCTGGTATGGACTGCGAATTTAACTGTAGCAAATGAGAGTATCCGTGTGGCGGAACAGTAATAAATCAATTATACTACCACATGAATATATCAAGTGATACCTTTTACACCAATGTGCAATCAGGTGTGGCCTTACCTAAGCAAGATTGGTTAGTCATGTGTATCAAGTGGTGGGCAATATCTGATCTGACTCAATATAAGCCACAAAACAAACGTGAAAATCGCATGAACTCCAATCCTTTTTGTTAACAACATGTTTCTATTAAATATTTTATTATTGCGTGCAAATATATTACATTTTGAAATAAATATTTTAAATATATTCAGGTTTGTGAAATATTTATTATCTAAATAATTATATTTTGTATTCAAAACTTAAATGCGTATCTTGTGGATCTCGTCACACTGCAGTTTCTGTAATCATTCGCAACGTTTCTGTTTGAACACAGCTTGTGCCAATATATAGGACATACATCAAATGTATATTTTATCTCCACTCTTGATAAAAACGCGTCAACGTTTTATCATAGAAATTAGCCACTATAATCAATTAAACCAGAAATAATATATAGTCTTGCAACTATGGTTTATGATTATATTTATTACCATTATATAATTACGTCGATCACAAACCGTTCTTTATTTGTGTTGTACTTATGTAATCTTCGTTATACTCAGTATACATGTATTAATTGCTGCGATCATTTCTCCCTGATTTATGTGTGTGTATGTGTGTGTGTGTATGTATTTCGTTTGACCTTGCAGTCAAGGATAACCCATGAAAGCGCAAGCACTTATTTCCAATGGGGTCCTTTGGATTTTGCTGAAGAGACAGCAAGTAGAAGAGACAGTATTGAGATACAAGGAATCCGGGTGCGATACCCTAGCTCTTTGCGAATAGAGCCCTTGGTTCTTTTACGTTCTCCGTGTAAAGCACCGATACACGCGATAATTACCTGGGTTTCATACCAGTACATCTCTAGTTGGGTGGGAAACACTTGAAGCATTTCTGAAATTTTCAGTGCCCCGGCCAGGGATTGAACCCACGACCTCTGGAATGGTAGACCAGAGTGTTACCACTCGACTACCGCACCACCAATTATGTTTAAGTTAAGATTCAATTATTTTCTCCAATTGAAATACTATAAGTATAATCAAAACTCTTTAAATCATGCATTTAAAGCACTAGATTAGCGAAGAAGACAGTATTAAACAATAAGCCAGGAGAGAGCTCGCTTGAGTAGCGTGAGGCTACTCAATTATGACAGGTGACCAATGGTCAAACAACTGTACAGAATAACAACAAACAGATAACACACACATCAATACAAATCGCATATGAACTAGACTTGGGTCACAATAAAGTGACTCATTCCTGCTTTAGATGTATTGTTTAAAGGGACTGTAAACCACGAATGACGAAAAAAGAAAAGTTTAAAAATACCGTATTTTTTTTACAATTATTAGTTTATATTGATTAAAATATCACGAAAAAATATTCCGGTTTTGTCTGTTGTTGTGTTTCGTGCATCAATTTGACAACAATTTACGGGAATGTTACTGGCATGTCCTCTACACAACTTATATACATCTTTTCGGTCGGTTAGATAAGTTGCTAAATGTTTAAAATGTATTTATGATATAAAAAGCACTCTATGAACTGGCATTTTCTTACTTAAAATAAGGATGAATGCTTTTGTTTTGTTATTTCGAGTGGCTCACAAGTCACCATTTTATTAATGATCTCATTTATCAATTGTGTCGTGTTGTGGGAAAACTGGGCATAATGCATGTGCGTAAAGTGTCGTCACAGATTAGCCTGTGCAGTCCGCACAGGCTAACCAGGGAAAACAGTTTCCGCCTAAATTGGATTTTTGCTAAGAAGAGACATCATTTAAACGAAAAATTACATAAAAGCGGAAATTGTCGTCCCTGATTAGCCTGTGCGGACTGCACAGGCTAATCTGGGATGACAATTTACGCACAAGCAGTATGCCCAGTTTTCTCAGAACACGACACAATTGTGTTTCCCTGATCTCAACAGTCAACTGTTTATGGATTGTCAAGATAAATGTTGGTCGATACTATCAAATATAACGTGGTATAATGGTCTAACTTAAAAACGTGTTACTGAATAATTCTTGTTGCAAAGCCTGCATTTACGGAATCGTCTACGGAACCGACAGGAGCAATACGCAATTCGCCGAGGAAGAAAATGCAAACCGGCTTATTTTTTTTAGAAATACAGTTACAAAAGCCATGCGGACATTAACGATTTCGGCAAAATCTTGCACTAATACAAGAAAGCTAGCAAGTCGCAAGATCGCAGCACGCTAATTAGTGTAGAGGATTTATACAAAAATGATTCGGGGAGCCTTTGTGGATAGTTTCAAAGCTTTTATTCCTACTTGCTCATAAATTTTGGTACCTTTGGATAAATGTCTCTTCATATTCTTTTATGAAAAAAGTGCATAACCAAGTTTGCCTTTCTAGGAATTCGAACCCAGGACCATAAGAAGCAAACTCAAACTGGCTAAAACTGCACCATGCAAACTTTGAATTTTGTAAGAGGCATATTCTAAACGCTATGAGTGTAATAAACATATCGATATTTTCCAAAGTATCGACGAAAAGCGTTGCCCACGCTTTACTATTGTACCGATTCTGATGATTCTGATGGTGATTATCCATGCACGAACCGATGTATTTTATCTTTTTTTTGTCAGGAACATTATTAACTTTAATATCATACATACGTTGTTTTTTTTTTCAAATCATTTTCCCAAACTGTTTAACAAGTCTCTGAAAATGATACACACGACTTCTAGATTACTCAAAGTAACCAATTTCATTTTCACTTCTTTATAGATTCAGATAAATCAAAATGGGGTCGTTTAAAATTTGTATAATCATTGCTATATTTCGAATAAGTTTGATAACGATAGATAAAATAAATAATTTTCTATTAACACATATAAGTGCCGACTGGCAGCACGATGAAAAGGGCAACGGTACGGGGTTTCCAAAGCGGCGACCGATCGATAATGATCTAATTGGTGTCAACTGCAAACCTGTAAAGTCCTAGGGCCCCAAATGTATATCTTCTGAAACAGTCTACGCATTTAGGCATGCATTTTTTTAGACAGATGAAAGACAAGACAAGACAAGACAACAGTTTATTTATAAATAAAGGCCATCGGCTCAAAATACAGAATATACAAGAAACAACATGTTATTTTTTAGTTGTGATACATCAATTTTGAACATCAATTTTGATCTTTCTTTTTCATTATTTCATTTAGAAAAAAGGCTATGCTTTTTAGTTTTCTTTCGTCAAAAATTGCATAAGTTTGCAGAACTTTTAGAAATTTTGTTAACCATAGTACCATGGAAAGATATACATTTGCTTTCTTTGTTAAATTTATTTTCGAAAACGCGTTTTCTCGCCCGTGCAGGTCAACGGTACAATCGGCGACTTTTGACACCGAAACACGATTAGGGGCCGTGGGGACCTTAACTAGTGCCCTGGTCTCCATGGTGACCAGTCATACGCCACAGTTAATGCAACAGGTTCGTTTTTCTTTATTCTGTCGCAAAAAAGGAACTGGGTAATCATTAGAAAAACTAAGTGAAAATGTAATGCAATAAATACTTTTCCTATCAAACCTACATATGTTTTTCTTTGACATGTAGTACTCCCTGTATGTATAATTTTCCTCGAGTACACTTTGGTTTATTTTAGCGTATTTTTATGTACGCATATACCAGTTCCTTATTTGATTTGATAAAGAATAAGGTACCAGTTTCCGTTTCCTTATTCAGCCGCGAAAAATGGACAAGTGTTATCATTACATAAAACTTACCAGAAATGTATAACAATAAAACAAATCATATTCAACCTACATATATACAATGATTTCAGTCATATGTGGGGCACGTTTGTTCATTTTATCATATTTTAAGCAACAAAATGCCAGTTCCTTATTCAGCTAAAATTAGTAATAGGGAACTGGTTCGTTTTTCCTTATTCAGCCTCGGAAAAGAACTGGATTATTAATAAAAAGTAATATGTCGAAATCTGCTTAAGTGCTTTTGTATATCCTATATTCTAAATATTTTTTTATAAATTTTAGTTGGATTCATGTTAAGTAAATATTCAAAGTATAAAATGCAATTCGGTTTGAACCAGAAATCATATTCAAGTGCTTAGAAGAAATATGAACTTTTATCGTTATACGTGAAGTACGTGTATTCGAGTTACTTGGCATACAATTTGACCTGTCAATGAGATGAAAAATATTTATATGGCACTATTATGTCATTAACCCATTTATGCCTAGTGGACTCTCCCATCCTTCAAAATTGGATCAATTTATTTCCAAAACTAGGGACGTCTAGTATATTTATTTCTATATTTAGAATATTTCTTACAGAAATTCCTTTTAGCAAACAGCGTCATCATCGTCGTCATCATGCGGCGTCTCATCTGGGTCTATGCTGTTTGCCAAGGCCTTTTTTCTAGACGTTAGGCATAAATGGTTTAAGATACAAATCAATTTAGCGTGCTTTTAAGTCGGACAGTGCGTCTCCTCTCTCGTGCAGGTCAAGGGTCAATCCAGCGACCTTCAATCTTTGGGCATGATTAACCCATTTATGCCTAGCGTCTAGAAAAAAGGCCTTGGCAAACAGCGTAGACCCAGATGAGACGCCGCATGATGCTTGGCAATAGTCTTGTTTATAGAGGTGCTTTTTCTCAGTTTTCTAGGACCATTGTGAGAATTTCGTTGGACCTACGCGTAAATATGATAGTTGTGAGTAAGGCTCAATTGATCCGAAAACAATTGCCGAATTTTATTGTTCATGGAAAGATAACAAATTCTAGCCAAAAATAAACAGAGTGCTCTCAAGTAATTCATGTACGAAAGTTATTACGATCACTGTCAAGCAGTAATCTGAAACCCGATGGAGTGCGAGTTTTGAAGCTGTTAAAGCAATCTTTGAGGGATTAAGGGAACTGGTGGAATTGCTAGAGAAACTATCAGAAAATTTGAATCAGTCAAAATGATACTAAAACTTATGCAGAAAAGTTGCTTGCGAATGTTCTGGAAATCAATTTCCTTTCGTTAATCTATTTCTGGGACGACAAGAGTTGTGTCGTGTTCTGAGAAAACTGGGCATAATGCTTGTGCGTAAATTGTCATCCCAGATTAGCCTGTGCAGTCCGCACAGGCTTATCAGGGACGACAATTTCCGCTTTTATGGAATTTTTCGTTTAACTGATGTCTCTTCTTAGCGAAAATCCAGTTTAGTGATAATATATTTCCCAATTTGCGCATTGTTCTGCAACTTCTTTTCACAATTGCAGTATCAATAGCAAGTTGCGACCGTTTCTATAGCAAGCTGAAGCTCATTCTCTCGTATCTAAGGGCATCGCATCGATGGGACAAGATCGTCTCTGTGATTTTGCACTTCTCAGTACAGTGAAGGAAACAGTTGAAAAATAGACTTAGTGCAATCATTGACAAATGTGTCGCGTTTTGAGAAAACTGGGCATAATGCATGTGCGTAAAGTGTCGTCCCAGATTAGCCTGTGCAGTCCGCACAGGCTAATCAGGGACGATACTTTCCGCCTAAATTGGATTTTTGCTAAGAAGAGACTTCATTTAAACGAAAAATTCATTAAAGCGGAAAGTGTCGTCCCTGGTTAGCCTGTGCGGACTGCACAGGCTAATCTGGGATGACACTTTACGCACATGCATTTTGTCCAGTTTTCTCAGAACGCGACTCAAATTTGCGGGCATGAAGGCGAGAACAATTAATTTAGAATGATGAATTGTTTGAATTGGCGCATTGGGTTGCT
The DNA here is from genome assembly GCA_007657795.1 of Dreissena rostriformis. Lineage (NCBI taxonomy): Eukaryota > Metazoa > Mollusca > Bivalvia > Myida > Dreissenidae > Dreissena > Dreissena rostriformis. The sequence goes on along the minus strand of VMBQ01001164.1, from coordinate 220,831 downwards.
GTTGATATAGGCTGACCGTTAATATCATTTTAGATATCGTTGTAGAAGTTTACATTCAATTTGCTCCAAATTGTCTTCCTGATGTGTTTTTTTAGCTCATCAACGTGCTCATGGTAAGCTTTTGTGATCGCCTTTTGTCCGTCGTCCGTCGTGCGTCGTCAACATTTACCTTCTTTTGGGATAGTGTTATTATGTTATATTGAGCATCGACCAATGTGCTCTTATTTTTAAATAGCACCGAATACTGTACTCCAATGTGTCACGGGGAGATTGGGGGCGCACAATTTATACATTGTACCCGGGCGCCGAATACTGTCGCTACGCCTCGTGGTCTGGAGCTACACTGGCCGCATTATGCATAAGACCCATTTTCGCATAACGCGGCTTATAAATTGCATTATTGAGTTTACCGGCATAAATATCACTAACACATATTGATTGCTTGATGAGCAACACTGAAACATGTTTATGGTTGGATAAATATGGTTTATTGTAATTACGAATGTCGTCTTTACTGAATTGTACAAACAGAGCAGCATTGTGATTAAAGAACTGTTAACTAAGAGTGTATATACATAGTGTACAAACAATACATGGATAATACTTTGTTAAAACGATATAATACGATATAGAGAGCGAATCTATTTTTACACAATTAAATTGCAAAAGTAATATTCTAGTAAACATATCTTTTTGATGGAACGCATTGTGAACTATGTAAACATTAAAAACAGTTTTTGATTTCCTTTTAATTGCAATCAATAAACATCGGCCTGTTTTCTTTTCTTGTAATGCCGAGTATTGTTGGACCGTTTCCATTTTGTGTTTCCGGCATCGCACGCAGCATGGTCCATTTTATTTCCCGCCATTTACGATGACGAACGCGGAAGCGCAGGTCTCGGAGTACTGGTTCCAGATGAGACCGGCCGGGCAATTGTTCACGAAAAGGTCACCCCAAAGGTCACACTGGATGAACTTGGAGGGATCAGGGTGTGGGAAAAACAGCTTGTTAGCGGCAATGGTCGCAGCTGTGCAGGGGTTAGAGAGATTTCCTCCGGTACCGGTGCCAGTGCCAGTGCCTGGAATGGCGGAGTAATGGTAGAATATGACATAGAATCAATTGTGTGATGAAAAGTTTGTGTAAGATATTCCACAAAGAACAGCAAACCTACAGATCTTACTGAAAGTGTGTTTGTCTTATCAATTTGACAGCAAAGTTATTGTTATTTAACACGCTTACTCTCATAATTTTAAGTAAAACCCTACCAGGTGCCAGTGTGACAATTCCGGTGCCTGTGCCTCCGCCGGTACCCCCGACGTTGAAGTTGTAGACACAGGAGAGGCGGCCCTGGTCCCACACGAGGCTCGCTGGGCAAGGGAGAATGGAGGGATTTCCTAGCATGTCGCACTCGATGAACTGCCTCGGGTTGCCTGTGGAAATCAAATTATTTGAGCTTCGCTCTGTGAAAATGGGGTTGAATGCATTTGCGTAAAGTCTATTCCCAGATAAGCCTGTGCAATCCACACAGGCTAATCATGGACGACACTTTCCGCCTAAACTTGATTTTTGCTAAGAAGAGACTTTCTTTAAACGAAAAAAAATCAAAAAGCGGAAAGTGTCGTCCATGATAAGCCGGTGCGGACTACACAGTCTAATCCGGGACGACACTTTACGCACATGAATTTAACCCAATTGCCACAGAACGAGGCTCATTTTATTTTACTTTATGCAAGTTGGTTTCCAACGTTCATTCAGTATTCCAGCACTTTTACCCCACTGATATTTCTGTATTTCATTGTATGTCATTACTTAGAATCGAATGACAGAAACAAACTGACGATATAGGTTTCAGTGTTGCCTAAATTTATTGAAATCATTTTATCAGCTTATATCTCTCCGTAAAGGGATTTGTTCAAAGTTTGGCAAAATGACAATGTTAAGCAAAAAAGTCATAGATCTAAAAAAGAATGTGTATGTTATACATGTTGTATTTAAACAAGTGAAATAACACTATTGACTAAGAAAATGTTAGAAAATGCCGGTTCGTTTATGATTATCATCAATAAAAGTAAAACAATGTATTGCTTTCATGGATACGTTGGAAAACAACTAGTATAACTAACATATGGTTTAAAATGCGTTTTCAATGCAAAAAAACCCAATGGACTAGTGTAAACGTCTTAGGTTTTGTTTCTACAGTTCGAATCCCGGGGCAGGCTAGATATTTTTTAATCAAAAGCACACATTTTGTGTCGCTGTCATCTGAATAATTATTTATATTTGTGGGATTGTGGATGAGACTAATAACAATAATACAATCAATGGAATCATACATTATTTCACACACTATCTCACTGTTAAATATTCAAGGTGCAATTTGCAGCTCAATTTCCACTTACCAGCTACAGCGAAGTAAAAGTGTCCGGCGGAAATTGCCGCCGCGGTACATGGGTTGCCTCCCACGTTGCCGGTTGGGCCTGGGATAACTGGCGCATTGGTCGGGACGTTGCCGGTGTCAGGGTTGTTGCTACTCCGGCAGGTGGAGGTCAGGGAACTGCCAATGGTAGTATATAGTAATACACGAAGGGGCTTCAAAAGGAATATATGATTAAAGATCAATTTTAATAACGACATCGAATTCGGGCTTATAGTAGGGTATTTTTTTCACAAACATGTGCGGTATCGTAGTTAAAATGTTGCGTTTAAGAATATTGCGGCTTTCCGATATATAATAAGTATTTCTAGTTATACTTGTAAAGACAACAGCACCTCGTTTCCAGTAATAATTTATATTTCAGAAGTATGCAAATATCTCTGTACGACCATTATGGAGTTAAAAGAGAGACAACCCGAACGTGCACAAAGAGCAACCACTTTGTTACCTACTAGATGCAGAACAGCAAAAATACGTGTGAAGTCTATATCAAAGTGCGACAATCAGTATCCATGCGAAACAACGTGCTACGAATCACAACTCTGAGTGAGAAACGAGTTGTGTACCCTTACCTGTACTGGAGATTCTCTGGGCACTGGATGATGTACATGCGGCCATATCTGTCACACTGGATAAACTTGGAGCTGTCGCTGGGGTGGGGGAAATACACCTGACTGCTCGGGTTGTTCGTGCAAGGGTTCGGCACGTTCTTGAAAGAATCTGAAACCAGCCCATGACATTCAAAACAAGTTATAGCTCGCCGAATGGAAAGTATGTATGTTTCCTTTAGAACATTGACCTGTTATACTGTATGGGATTTAGCTTGCCTCTTATCGGTTTATAATGTTGCGTTACAACCCATTTATGCCTAGCGTCTAGAAAAAAGGCCTTGGCAAACAGCGTAGACCCAGATGAGACGCCGCATGATGCGGCGTCTCATCAGGATCTGCGCTGTTTTCTCAAAGGAATTTCTGTAAAAAAAAATCTAAATATGGAAATAAATATACTAGACATCCCTAATTTTGGGGAAAAAAAATGATCCAATTTAGAAGGATGGAAGAGTCCAGTAGGCATATATAGGTTTATAATTAAGCGTTAATAGTTATAGCACATGATTGAAAGATCCCGTCCTTGTACATTATATCATTGGTCAAACTACTTAGGAAAAACAGAAAGGCGATCAAATGCCTGTAATACAACTGTGGTTTTTGAAATGATTTTGTTGCTAACTAATAGAGCCTCGCTCTGGGAAAACGGGTTAATAACGCATGTAACGTCAAAATGTCGTTCCAGATTAGTCTGCGCAGTCCACACATGCTAATCAGGGACGACATTATCTGCCTAGACTGGATTTCTGCTAAGAAGAGACATCCTTTAAACGAAAAAAAAGAAAAAAGGAAAGTGTTGTCCCTGCTTTGAGACGACACTTTACGCACATGCATTTCAATCGGTTTTCCCATTGCGAGGCTAAATTATTAGTGTAGTCCCTAACAGTCATAAACACGACAATTGCCGTTTCATTACAATCACCATTTTACAAACCATGATTAACTCTGTTTAACAACATAAAAAATGCGTGTGAAAAAATGTACTTACCGACACAATTCGCCTGACCTGAAAAGAAACGAACTTTGTATAGAAAAAGCTATCGAAGCAGTGCTATTAAATAAAAAGTGTATATATGTTAAATAAATATTGGATAAAAATAATGATGTTTCAAAATAATTGCCGTTTTAAATAATGCGAAATACGAAATATCATTTAAAAATAATCCAAATAGCAAGTGCTCTGGCGAATGAGTTCTATTAAATAGTGCAAACTGTGATTACATTATCATGTGCTGGATTATATAATATCATATTGACAACCGATGTAAAATAAATGACGAATAATCACAATGTAAAGCATATACAGTGTAGTTGACAGATTAAAAGTAAACAATACTATTCCCACACTTAAAACGTACTTTTAAAACACGACATTTCGGAAAATACAATGCCTCTATACCCGGGTATTAATATATTTGTGTAATCTCTTTTCAAATAAAGTCAAATAAAAATATCTAATCGGTTATATATTCATTAAGAAAAAACACCATACAATATAATACTCAAATAACAAATACCGTTTTGATTAAAATACACTTACGTCTCTCTCGTGCAGGCCCCGCCGTTGCCAGGGCAACAAACACGCTAAGTATAAGCGCCGTATTCATGATAGTGTCAGTTTACGTGTCCGTGTGTGCGCCGCAGAAGTCGATCACTGTTTGCGAAGTTACCAGGGTAGCCTGATCCTTAAATAGCCGTTGAGACGAGCTACGTGCGAGTAGGGCCTTATCAGGGTGATTTGAGTAAAAAGGTGTTGGTGGCGTGGTGTGTACTAAAGGGCGTTACAAAAGTTTTTCAACGCGCATATACAAAGAAAAACGTGAATTATGCCGCTAGTGCGATGTATACACATTTTATCTAATACCATTACAATTTAAGTGACGTTGTTGCACAAACTTTACATGTCGGTCTTTAAAATTGGATCAAAAATAAATAAGCGTTTATAGAACCATGTGTATCAATGAATATCATGTTCGACAAGAGATTCTCTCTCGCACCTTATGGACGTCTGAATGAATTGCGGACAAAGAATAGATTTTTATTTTAAATAATTGTTTAAAAGTAATATTTTAACTGATACTATTATAAAAGGACAATGTACGTCCTGAATTAAAATCAAGGCATGTATATAGTAATGGCGCAAGTGGTTGCATACGTCATTCGGAACTTTTTGACCAGCCCTCAGAAAAACGTCTAGTCGGAGTGGCCTGTACGATGTTTGTTCTAGCATTTCCTGACTAAATACAAGTACCCGGGGTGTTCACCGTATACAATCATATCATTTTGAGGACAAACATTGAAATCGTCGGTTCATTCTAAATACCATCACGTTTCCGTGTCCTATTTGGTTCAGCCTCAATATTACCAGTGTTACCATGTATTATCTACCGAATAAATTAATCGAGAATAAAGACGATAATAAAAACCAACATAACACGTTGATGGAAGTGTTTGATTAATGGAAGCTCGTTAACATCATGTTTCACAACATGTTGCACAGCGCTAAATACCTTAAAATCAAAAGTATGGTTAAAAGCCTTGCTTGATAAGTTATGGCGAAATATCAAAGCAGGCGATTAAATTCCAATATGAATTTAAGTTGGGCCTTTATAATTAACTGGCATAGGTAATTGCCGTCGTTAAGGAATAACGTAGGGCGATAGTGGCAAACCAATTAAGTCACGAAAGGCTGATAGGCTGTTGATAGGTTTCAAAGCTGGTCTAAACGACCAAGATATTCGGCTGTTCGCCGGATTAGCAACGGGCAAGCCGATCTTGAGAAGCGCTGGTTCCCGTTTCATCTAACGCAACGAAAGGTGACTTTATACCTGTCATCAAAGGTATTATTTGGCATAAACTGGCTTAAGGAGAGCTCAGAGCGAGACACGTTTTTTTTGCTGGATGACGTTATTTCAGTGTATACTATATGACTCACAATATTTCAGCATGTACCAGATCGCATGAGGATACTGTTACATCCTCGACAAACAAGTTTGAACTCGCTGACTTTAAATGCGACAGTACATGACAAATACCGTCCTGGCTATAACTATGCAATATTGACTTTCAAAAATGTTATATCATCAGTAACATAAATAAGTTAATACATCCTTTTTAAGTTGTTTATAGTATATACATTAACGAGAACTGTTTGCAAAACCGTTTCTCGGTCAAATGCAGTCCGAAGACTGAAAAGGGAATTGCAGTTTATTCAAGGCGATCACTCATCAATTCCTGAGTCAATTAGGCAGATCATCAAGACTGGGTTTGATAACTATTATGATCACCCACATTTCATGGAGTTAGAATGGATTCAACCAGTCGTGTTATGTTTCCCGGCTATGATGATTCGTTAAATCGTGCCTAGAGGCTGTACGGCATATTACTGTTCATTTTGCCTCTCCGCTCTGTAATACTAGTAGTCGTTTTTTTTTTAGTTCGTCTGCCTTTTTGTTTCCAGGCACTCTATATTCGACGGGTTACCCCTGAAGGTTCACTCTTCAGTTGTCGCGGAGTACTCATTGGTACTTTTGAAGAGTGACTTAAATAGGATTTGCGTTGTGTTTGGCTTTATTGACGAATACCGTTTTTTGTTGTTGTTGATTTTGGGAGTCAATCATCGTTAGGTTGGTTAATATGGTTGGGTATGGAATGTCTATAGGCAATTTCGTGTTTAAGTATCAACAATGATAGTTAACGCTGACGGTGCTAGACGAAACGGTAAAATCTACTTAACATGTTGCGGACGGAAGGACAATCACTGAGTGCATCGCACATTAAGTTGCCGTGTTTGTTTCATTTATGCTTGGTGCAAATTAGTGAGGTTTGATGATATTGGTGGATTTTTGATGACCATACACAAAAACTGTGTACATATCCAAGTGATGCAGCAAGCGGCGTTTGTGATTGACAAAACTGCAAACTATTACCCCTTAACCATATGAGGTAAAGTTAAACGTGCGGTTTGAGGATATCGTTGGATTTGAGATGATTACAAGCACTGAGTATATAGTATCAAAGAGTTGTATCATGGTGTTTTGAGTTGTGAAATCTATTTAACCCGCACGGAATAACATGACAATGACTATATGCATCCCGAATAAAGTTGCCGCGGGCCTAATATAATAAAATATTTTAAAAATACGGACGCTTCACATTGTTTCATAAAAGCTTCGGTGCAAATGAATATATTTGGCACCTTTAATGCGACGATAACACAATTTTTCATAAAACCTTCATAGCATTTACCTCCTAATGCTTCTATTAGTATAGTGCATTTGGCACTTTAAATGCGACCACAAGACATTGGTTCATAAAATGCCTACATATTTGAATACATATTTTATTGTGCGTATACTTATTTCATTACACGCACTTTGCTGGTCATTTTTGGTAGTGGTTTGTGTTTTTCCGCAACAAATTACGTTCGTCCTGTATACGACAAACATTTGGACCAAAACTCGAGCACGCGAGCTTTGAAGATTGTTATTTTCCCGATAGTTATCTCCGCACCATGAAAACAGCCGACAAGGCGAGGTTAAGTGTGTATATTTGCTATCTAATGAACTTGTTAGTTTAAGTCTTTGTGATTAATCCGATTTAAACGTTGCAGCCTAACCAACATACAAAATCGAATTCCAGAACAATCGTAAATGTGACTTACGCTAATGAGTTAATAATTGTGCATGTTTAAAGCTACCAATACATGCGCGAATCATTTTATAGTAGCGCAAACGATTGTTAATATTTGTTCGTGTCTGAGGAAGGCAACGCGATATTCGAAAACTGAAATATGTGCCATGGACAAACAAAAAGCAATGTTTAATCTTTCTGACAGGAAAGCAAATTTAATTCCAACATTATACATCTGTATTGACAGAGTAACTAAATAATAATTGGTTATGCATAATCAAAGGCATGGCTCCAAATAACTGTCAAAAGACAGCGTGTCCATTTATTCTTCTTATTAATTTTATAGTGTATTTAACATGTCCAGTCAGTGACCAAAATTAAAGACTCCGAGCACGTAATGTAGTTTCTTTTAAATTTATGTAGCAATTACAGTACGTGTTCACTTTAACCTGCATTTTCTACGTTCACTATTGACGTTATTTTTCTTAATAGCACGTAGGAGTGATGGACCATGATCAATGATCTCACATTACGACCCTTTAAGCGTCCCAATGGAAAACCTAAGTGAAAAAATATTAATTCTTCGAATTTTCATCGATTTCAAAAATGGTCACGGACACTAAACAAATCCGCACAATTGCGCGTGTTCGCGGAAGAGTGTCACCTCCGAAACTGTTACAAGAGATATATGTGAATAGCCTTATAGCTGAGATTTGAGATTGCCCGTGATTTGACTGGCAACCTCGGTGCAGTTGGGTGGAAATTTAAATATCATCTTCTGAGTTGAGTTATTATTATATTAAGAATATTCATGATACTGGGCAAAGAATTTCACTCAAACTAAATTAAGGTTTACGTTAATTTTTCGGTTATAAAAAAAATATTGCATTGAACAAGATTTAAAAGTTGTGCTAATTCACATGTCTGCGGTGGCTATTTCTACCCTGACTATTTCCCTGTACGAAAAAGTTGACGTTTACAGCGGATGTTTCCATCACTCGGTGCATCCACCAAAACTGCGATCGAGGCGACCTACTTACAACTAGGGTCATTGATATAACTATACTCAATATTATTAAATTATCAGTGTGGAGCATTCAAAATATTATGTAAGACCAAACAGCACAAGAGCTAATCTTGACATACCTGTACGAAGTATGATAAAATAGCGAAACTGTTGACATACCATATGATAAAATGCGAAAATGTTTTCTTTAATGTGTTGGATTTCAAGTTAAGATTGATATGGGCGTTGGTAATAATAGTACATTGTATTTCTAAACAAGCCCAAATAACCCAAACACAGTCAATTCTCTAACGGTTTCCCGCAAGTTCCCATCGGTATCTCCTATTTTCGCGCATCAGTTTAAATTTAAAAACAAAACCGACTGTGTGCATTATAGTGACCCTTAAGCCATTGTGATGCTGTCATACTGTTACCGCATCAAACAGAAATCAAATAACCAATCAGGTTAAATACAATTAGAAGAAACGTGTTCACACAGGTTTGTTAAAATCATGCTGACGCATTGCTTTCCGTCATTGTTTCATTGTAAGTATCAATTACGACACAGGATATAGCTGTCAATATTTACCTGGCACTGATATTTATGCATAAATAAACAAGTGATGTGTTTGAGAAACACTATGTCCCCTTTTGAGCGATTTTGGCCCATATATTTGACCATTGACCTTGAAGGATGACCTTGACCTTTCACCACTCAAAATGTGCAGCTCCATGAGATACACATGCATGCCAAAAATCAAGTTGCTACCTCGCCAAGTATACTATAATGGTCCCATTCAACTCGTGCAAAACGTGCCCAAACAAAATCGAATGAAAATATCTTAAACAATCAAAGCGCATAATGTATGCTAATATAGTTCACTAGGTCCAGGTTAATATTGTCTAGCTAGATAGTAACAAAATATGTATCCCGGAAAAAGCAATTTTTGGGAAAAACCCACTAATCTGCTGGTACAAATAAAGCTAACCCATTTATAACCCTTTCAAAATCACACACCGTATCAACCGTTTTTATTTAAAGTAAGCTATCATTGGGTGATATAATGGACCAGCGTTGTTTGTACCGGGGTGATTAGTGGATTTTTCTAAACTCGTGCTTTTCCGGGATACCGGTAAGTCTATTTACCCATGTATGCCTAGCGTCTACAAAAAAAGGCCTAGGCAAACAGCATAGACCCAGATGAGTCACATAATGCGGCGTCTCATCAGGGTCTACGCTGTTTGCTTACATGAATTTCTGTGAGAAACAATCTAAAAATAGAAACAAGAGGGCCATGATGGCCCTTTATCGCTCCACTGTTTTTTTTATGCGAAAAAAGCGTGCAATGCGCATGGTTTGAAATGTACTCAAGCATGTGACTTTCTCTTTCCATCCCTCGTCCCACTGGGCGCTTAAAGTTGGAAGGGTGAGCATTTTTATATATGGAAAACGTTCCTACGGTGTTAACTAAACAGACTAAAAAGCCCGGAAATTGTCGCACAGGTCCTTTGCTTATAACGTAGGTACATTTATCTCTCCAAAAGATATTGTCGTTCTTTCTATTTCACATATTTTTAGATGCTGAAGATCAAATCTACGCATGTTCTACAAGATTAATGAAAGTTCCTTAAAAAACGACTTCCTGTGGCCATGTTTTTTGACGAATCAAATTTTTTAATGGGAGCCTTCGAGGGATAAATTTGGCCATATTTGACATAATTGCTGCTATATTGTATCACTTTGTTTCATGATCATAAGCATGTATACATTGTATGTCTTATATTGAAAAAAAAACAATCTGAAAAAAAAAAGAAAAAAAAAAAATGGTAAAAAAATAAAAAA
>VMBQ01001164.1:121111-209210 GCA_007657795.1 Dreissena rostriformis | reverse complement strand
TATAAGCATATGTTCATTTTTGTGACCCCCGGGGCAGGGTCAAATTTGACCCCAGGGGCATAATTTGAAGAAATTTGGTAGAGGACTATTAAATGTCACTACATACCAAATTTGGTAGCCCTATGCCATACGTTTATGGACAAGAAGATTTTTCAAGTTTGCACAAAATAGGCCTTACTTAAGCGTATGTTCATTTTTGTGACCCCTGGGGCAGGGTTAAATTTGACCTCAGGGGCATAATTTGAACAAACTAAGTATAGAACTATTAAATGTCACTTCATACCGAATTTGGTAGCCCTTGGCCCTACAGTTATGGACAAGAAGATTTTTAAAGTTTGCACAAAATAGGCTTTATATAAGCATATGTTCATTTTTGTGACCCCCGGAGCAGGGTCAAAATTGACCCTAGGAGCATAATTTGAAGAAATTTGGTAGAGGACTATTAGATGTCACAACACACCAAATTTGGTAGCCCTAGGCCCAATTGTTATGGACAAGAAGATTTTTAAAGTTTTCACAAAATTGGCCTAATATAAGCAAATTTTCAATTTTGTGACCCCCGGGGCAGGGTCAAATATGACCCCAGGGACAAAATTTGAAAGAGTTTCACCCCAGGAACATTCCTGAGAAATTTCATCAGAATTGGACCAGTAGTTAAGGAGAAGATGTTTAAAGAAAAAGTTAAAGCACGGAAGCACGCACGATGAACACAGGACCATGACATAAGCCCCGATGGCCTCTGGCCAGTGGAGCTAATAAATATACCAGACATCTCTAATTTTGGAAATAAATTGATCCAATTTAGAAGGATGGGAGAGTCCTCTAGGCATAAATGGGTTAAGAACGCATCAGTCATTGGACATAACACATGTACCATCAAACTATACACAAACAATAAAACAGATTGTGTATTCACATTTTATTATTCACAAACCTACATATATAAAATGAACCCTAAACATCAACCATCAAACATATGCATGACACTCTGCGTTTTCTTCTCATACACAACCATAGGCTTCGGCGGCCGGATCTTTCTCCCATTATATCCAGTCTTCTTGTGCCAGAGTCCCGATTTTGGCCGAACACCAAACCAACGGTTTCTATTTGGCGACCCTATTGGCAGTGTATGAGTGTTGGGTACGTCCACTTTTCCAACGGTCGCTTTACACCGGACGTCCAACTTTGCCTCGCGGCCTGAGGGCATCTTTATGATAACCGAGTGTGCAAGTTTTTGCTTTATCGTTGCCGAGGCTCCAGCGGCCCGGGCGATTCCGCCGCCAATATCTGGGTACTCTTCCACGTTGTGGACGATCGTACCGACCGGCAGCGCCCCAAGCGGATGTGAATCCCCATCAACCGGGTTGACTGCAAAGAAGATTTTTAATGTTATTATGAATACATTTTTTTATCCGTTATTACTAACGATAAAATTCGCCTCTCATTGCATGTCAACGAAGTTAATCTCTTGTCCAAATAATCAAGCCACCCTTTGGCTAACCCCTTTATTTATCAATTGCTGGGTAATGTGTTGAAAAAAAAAAGATTGTATCAGGTACATGTGATTCACACCACACACAGAATTATTGCACACACACACACACACAATTATTGTAGTGGACACAGTCATTTCAATGTTACAATACATCTAACTATATTATAATGCCAGTGCATATGAATGTTTCAGAAAGAGTGAGTTAGTTAGCAGTGCAAGACATTCCTTAGTTTTAAAACCAACAGTCAAGCCAAAATATCTTTAAAAAAAAAGACTTTTGTTTTATTGATAGGGTGATTAATGCAAAATATGAAAACTGGGGTGCTCATTCATTTTTTGTGTGAGAGAAATTTGATTAACACTGTCTGCAAAACAAACTTGCCATTGTACCCAAGACGAAGTTGTGGTAAATTCATGGGAAACAAGAGATGTGTTCGTCAGAAACACAATGCCCCCTTCTGCGCCGCTTTGAAGGCATATATTTGACTTTTGAACTTGAAGGATGACCTTGACCTTTTACCACTCAAAATGTGCAGCTCCATGAGATACACATGCATGCCAAATATCAAGTTGCTATCTTCAATATTGCAAAAGATATGACCAATGTTAAAGTTTTCGGATGGACGGACAAACTGACTGACGAACAGACAGTTCAAAAACTATATGCCGCCCTTTGGGGCATAAATTATGTAAAAGCATTGTGGAATGTCGTCTGCTGGTGGGAAATGGTTCAACATTCACTGCATAATTCCATTTGATTATCGCAAAAGTCACGAGACAAATTACTTCTGTGGGATGGCATTGAGATTGATTTAAATTTAAGAACTACAATAACATGTAAAATTGTATATCAAATGATAACTGTCAAAGCAGTATGTGCAGTGTTAAATGAGCAAGCATCATGGTTTCTGAGAGAAAGGTTAGTCAAAATACATAATAATGCACACCACATTTAAATGATATGAGTTCAATCAATTGTTCATTTTGTTGTTTCTTTTTCATTGTTGGTTAATTCAATTTGATACATTTCTGAATGTGGAGAATTCATAATTTAGTTTTTGTATACAATATTTTCTGATGTTAAAATAATGCAACAAACAAGAGATGTGGTTGTCAGAAACACAATGCCCCCTACTGCGCCGCTTTGAAATATAATTTATATTTATCATTTGGCAGGTATAGAACTTATCTCCCTTTAAAGCTTGTTACTTCCCTTGGATTTTGTTTTTTGACCTTTGACCTTGAAGGATGACCTTGACCTGTCACCACTCAAAATGTGCCGCTCCATGAGATACACATGCATGCCAAATATCAAGTTGCTGTCTTCAATATTGCAAAAGTTATGGCCAATGTTAGTTTTCGGAAGGACGCACGGACTGACAGACAAACTGACGGACAGTTCAACTGCTATATGCCACCCTACCGGGGGCATAATAAGACTTTGTTTTATTGATAGGTTGATTAATGCAAAATATGAAAACTGGGGTGCAAATCCATTTTTTTGTGTGAGGGAGATTTGATTAACACTGTCCGCAAAACACACTTGCCATTGTGCCTAAGACGAAGTTGACTTAAATTCATGGGAAAAAAACAATTTAAATGATAGGAGTTCTACCAATTGTTTATTTTGTTGTTTCTTTTTCATTGATGGTTAGTTCAATTGCATAAATTTATAAAAACGGAGAATTCATAATTTAGTATACAATATGTTCAGGTGTTCAAATAATGCAACTAAAATTACAAGAGTATATCATATAATTAAAGAAAAAACGACACCACTTCTTGATTTCTCCTGACCACCTCAATCCCACTCAAGGGAGAAGTGTCTTCTTAAAATTTGACCCTAGGACTACCCCTGATTACAAACATGAATTTCAAATGAGTCAGGTTAAAGACCTGTTTGAAATGTCTTGCCTGTTAAACATCTTTATGCCAAATAATGTACATGTGAGAGTTGTGTTACACCTCTAAATATTTTTTTAAGAACTATGTCCAGGATTTCTGTGATTTTCCTGTGTCCAACAAACACTGTGAGAGACAATAAAGAATAATTTTAAATGGTGTAAGTAAAATATGTCAGGACCAAAAAACCCTTCTTTGGTGTAGCCGAATATCGGCTGCTTCCNCCCAAATAAGAAAAAATCGCGCTATTTTTCCCCCAAAAAAAGGCTGAGGCCCCTTCCCCAAAAAGGGTGTTTTGGCCCTGTATGTGAAAATTCTATGTCAAAGGGTTCTTTAACTTAGTAGATATGATTAATTAAAAGGTATGTAAAATGATGTCAAAATGGTTTCTGTTGTATCTCAATGTCAAGTGCAAGTGTTGAAGGATTTATGTTAACTCCTGTCCGAATAACCCTTTGAGCGCTGGAACCGGATTTTGAAGGCCTTTGCAAACAGTTTGGATCCAGATGAGACGCCACAGACCGTGGCGTCTCATCAGGATCCAAACTGTTTGCTATTCTGATAGTATTCTTTGAATTTTTTTTGAAGAAAATGCTAATTTTAGCAATTCAGCAGACAACATTTTAGCAGACGACAAATTTCCCAGCATGCAAAGGGTTAAAGAGATGAAACAGTTGTGTACATTGTTTATTTCAAATGATACTCAGTAAAATGATTTAAGTGAGAGATTTTGATTCCCATGTTTTACTTTTTGACTGAGATAATATTTGGTATAGCGTTTTTAAATTCAATTTAACCAAATTTTAAAGAATTTAAGTAAAAGATTTATAATAGAATGTGCAGCACAGTAAACAAGTTTCCCATTAAGAAAACATTATCCATTTACTTCAAGAGAAAGGGAAACAACTAGGGTAGGAAAAAGGAGCATTGAATAAAAGACTGATTTTAAACAGGGATATAATTGTTGCAATTACACAAATTCTTGACCCTGTCAGAATAACCTTTATAAGGAAATTCTCCACTTAATAAGAGGGCAAGATATTATTATTGATTATTACAGTAATCTATATTTATATACATGTATTCATATAGGCCCAACAGGGCAGTAAATAGTTTCTTAGCAAACAGAGTGGCCTCCCATGCTCTGCAATTATTTTGTAAACCTCTATAGGTCAAAAATGAATAAAAAAAGAAATCAAACTCAATCTAAAAATTATTAATTTATATTTTAAACTTTATCAAGGTTTCAGCCATGTTGAACATCAGGTGTGTACCGGTAATTATAATCTCATTAGACATCAAAGGCAAATTTAAATATCACATACAATTTTGTGCAATATTTGTTAAATTTTATACAATTATCACACAGCAGTACTGGTCTGATGGCAAATACAAAATCAGAAATGTTAAGGCCTAATATAAACTAATAATATACCTGGCACAGTAGGAATGTCATTGTAGCTCCTGACGATGTCTCCAACCTTCACCTTCGCCGCTGCTAAAATCCACCGCTTGTGAGTTCCACTGGCCACCAGGGCAATGGCGGCTGATCGCAGAGGGTCGTACCGTCTCTGTATGACTTTCTCCTCTAGAGGTTTATTCTCAGCAATACCAATTCTTGTGAAGTCGAGCATTCGGTAACGCTGTTTATGACCCCCGCCAATTCGAGCATTCATTATATGGCCTATGAAATACATTTGATAATATAAGAAGTAAATATTCTCATTCATTCATGATAATGTGAAATTATTTATTGACAGTAAATTTTATCATTTTTATGTTGCAAAAAGTGTTCTTGTACTGACACTACAAGCAAGTGTATTTATTACTACATGTTTGTTCAAAATTGTTTCAGACTTTCTTTCATGTTTATAAATTATAATTCTGTGACAGTCAAATGGGAAAATCAGCCCATTTTCAAAGAAATCATGAGAAAAACAGCAACAACAAGAGATGTGTTCGTCAGAAACACAATGCCCCCTACTGCGCCGCTTTGAAAAAAAAATAAAAACAAGAGCACCATCGAGCAGATGCCAACGCTCGGCTGTGGGTGCTTGGATTATTTTTTTTTACCTTTGACCTTGAAGGTCATCATTGACCTTGACCATTTCACCACTCAAAATGTGCAGGTCGATGAGATACACATGAAAAACAAAAAAAAGTTTTTTTGACTTTTGACCTTCAAGGATGACCTTGACCTTTCACCACTCAAAATGTGCAGCTCCATGAGGTACACATGCATGCCAAATATCAAGTTGCTATCTTCAATAATGCAAAAGTTATGGCCAATGTTAAAGTTTTCGGACGATGACGACTACAATGACAACTACGATGACCGTCGACTACGACGAAGCGGCAGACGAGAGGGCTATGACAATACCTCGGGTTTTCTTGGAAAATAGCCGAGCTAAAAATGACCTTTGACCTTGAAGGATGACCTTGACCTTTCACCACTCAAAATGTGCAGCTCCGTGAGATACACATGCATTTAACATTTATTTATTTTTTTAACCTTTGACCTTGAAGGATGACCTTGACCTTTCACCACTCAANACTCACTGCGGGGAATCACGTGATCACAAAAGTACATCGTACGCATAAAATGGCGGAACAAGCTCTCGCTTAATGACGAAAATCAAGGTATTCTCATATTTTATAATATCAAAATAAATGCAAACTATGCGCAAAGTACCCGCGTAGTCGCCTTATGTACTCCGGTAATTGTCGTTTCTCTTAGATTTCTGAAGTTTTCTTAAACATTCAGGAACAATAAACAATGAAAATTGTACATTGTCTGAACACACTTTATTTTGACGCGTTTGCTATTCAAGATGACAAACAACGCAGAAAATACAACATTTTTTGCTTTATAACATGCTTTGAATATGTCGTACAAGGTTTTGCACGTTGTGTAAGCTTCTTAAGATCTGTGGCGAGGAATTTGGAAAAGAGTACATCGTCTGAACGGTTTTTGTTTGACTACATCGTCTGAACGGTTTTGAGTACATCATCTGAACTGCTTCTGTTTTCTCTTTTAATGTGATGTTTATCATAAAAAGTGTTACTTGAACGTCTCCGGAAACGTATGTTGCGCGTTAAATCCTCGCTCGGGTGATAAAATTTCTAGCAGACCAATAATTTCTGCAAATTAAACGTTTAAGTAACAAGGACATATTCTCGCTCTTTCTTCTATCTGGACGTCCACTGGGGTAGGTGTTTAAAATAATCAAATCGATAGGCGCTTCGCCGTCCAGACAGCGAGCATGTGTGGAACATACTGATTTAAACAATAACAATTAACTGGTCTATAGGCATTGGCTTCCGTCAACTTCCTATAAATCAGTATAACTTAAACTTCGCAAGGGAAGTGTGTTTTAGCTTCAACCACAAATAATTAAAGTACAGTAACGTGGAAATGATCGTACATCCTTAAGTGGTGAACAACAACCTTTTAGGTCAGGATGTACATCCTTGCTCAAATGGACTCATCAATCAATCTGTGTTGTCTGAGTTAATATAGATAAACAAATCATCTCAGTATGAGTGTCTTGTATATTTGTATCGCATCTTGACATATGTTAAGGATGTCAAAGGAAACTAGCGACCCCGTAAGCCCTTGCTGTACTTATAGATTCGTGTAACTCGAGTGTTAAGTCGGTATAAACCATCACATTAGGAAGTAAGATCACTCTGGCCAAGTCAAAGATCCGTGTACAGTAGGATATCGGCCTTCCTGTGTAAGCATTGATAAACTAAGGTCACATTTCAGTTTTAAATACGACACCATCCTAGCTGTTTTACATCTAACAAAACACTAAGAAAGGTCAAACTTGAAAAATATGTTTCTTTCGTTAAGCACGACAAACCTGTTCATACAAATATAAACGTCTTCATAAATAATGTATTAATTAAATTATGTGAAATCTTCGCGATATATTGTAAACCATGCGACTCATTATAAAATAATCTGAGTTGTTATATTTTATTGAATAGTCGATATTACGGACTACCGGTGTAGTGGTCCATTTTTTCCCCCGGCCAGGTTTCCCCCTGGGAAAAAATTGGCCTAGGCTATTTTTTCTTCGGGAAAAGATTGGCCTAGCCCGTCCCCCCCCCCCCGGGTAAAGAATGGCTCAGGCCAATCTCCCCCTTGCCATATCCCCCTCTTACTTAAAAGAATTAATTGCAACATGACTCTCGGCCATTTTTTCTCCCCTCGGCCAATTCCCCCCTACACAAGAATTTATTTTAACGTGACTCTTGGCCATTTTTTCCCCTCGGCCAATTCCCCCCCCCTACATAAGAATGTATTTAAAAATGACTCGACCATTTGTCCCCCCTCGGCCAATAATCCAGCCCCTCCCTACTTAAGAATTTATTGCGAAATGACTCTCGGCCATTTTTTCTCCCCTCGGCCAATTCCCCCCATACTTAAGAATTTATTTTAACATGACTCTGGGCCATTTTTTCTCCCCTCGGCCAATTTCCCCCCAATAATATTGATGTTTGAAAACATGGGTTCTAACAAAAATGAAATGTAATATATCACAGAAAATAAAAGAGGGGTGGNTGAAAAACAAAAAAAAGTTTTTTTGACTTTTGACCTTCAAGGATGACCTTGACCTTTCACCACTCAAAATGTGCAGCTCCATGAGGTACACATGCATGCCAAATATCAAGTTGCTATCTTCAATAATGCAAAAGTTATGGCCAATGTTAAAGTTTTCGGACGATGACGACTACAATGACAACTACGATGACCGTCGACTACGACGAAGCGGCAGACGAGAGGGCTATGACAATACCTCGGGTTTTCTTGGAAAATAGCCGAGCTAAAAATGACCTTTGACCTTGAAGGATGACCTTGACCTTTCACCACTCAAAATGTGCAGCTCCGTGAGATACACATGCATTTAACATTTATTTATTTTTTTAACCTTTGACCTTGAAGGATGACCTTGACCTTTCACCACTCAAAATGTGCAGTTTAATGAGATACACATGCATGCCAAATATCAAGTTGCTATCTTCAATATTGCAAAAGTTATGACCAACATTAAAGTTTTCGGACGGACACACAGACTGAAAGACGGACGGACTGACAGTTTAACTGCTATATGCCACCCTATCGGGGGCATAAAAACGGTAAATTTCCATTTACTCATACCATCTACAGGGTTTCGTCCTCCAGTTTTAGGGAACAGCAGTGGTTTATGCGTATACTTGTTGAAGTCTATGCCTTGTGCCACGAACCGGAGATTGGGCCTCTTGGTTCTGCGAGCGTGTGGGGGAATCTCATCCAGCGGTTTATCTGTGGCTGAGCTCGACTTGCATGCAGCAAATGTCAGCCTGGAATTAAAATATTTTGAGCAGACCATCCTCTAGTGTAAGCATATGAATGTTATTCACTCATCGTTTTGATTTTGATAGTCAAGTTTCAAGTTTAATTTTTTTAAGCTTAGTTCATGCATAACATGACAGTATGAGCAGTCATTTTTTTTAGTCAAAAAGTTATAGGTGAATCCAATGTCATCTTTGACACTTTCGAAGAATCTATATCGCCAACAATAAGCAGGCTTCAATTTGTTTACCCAAAGGACAATGACTGATATGAATGGAAAGCTTTTATTCACCCTCCAAAAACTAAAATTGCCCATTAAAACTGATATTTACTTTTTTTAGATATTAAAACAACACACAACCTTTTGAGCAGTGCTCCAGATAATATTCCTGCAATTAGTTTTTCACTTTTGATTTCGTTGCACACATTTTTATTCACTTTCAGAATTGACCTTTAATTAATCTTTTATATTATTAAAAATATCAACACTAAAAATACTGTTTGACCCTATTACAAGTGTATACAGAGTTTGAAATAACTCCTCTTTTATATGGCTGAGTAATTCACATAACATTAAACCTATTGAAACAATAAAAACATTTTATTTAATAAATGAACTTTTCTCTAAATGTCTAACCTAAAAATTTCACATCTGATAATGACTGTTTTATTATATAAAACTATTTTTAAAATGGTCTTATTTCATTTACTCTTTTATTAACAGATATTATTTAACAGTTACAAACCTTGTTTTGAACTATTAAAAACACACACTTCACGTTTATTTACACCATATTTTCACACTCTCAACGCCATCTTTGAGTTGACCCAGAAATAGTAGACAGGAAAGCCACAACCCTGTTATTAACCAATGAGAGCACAGCCTTATTTAATTAAAACTATTTTAACTTGAAGATGGCATAGCGAGTGTGAAAACAGCCTGTTGAATAGTTGGAAAGCTGATTCTCGCAACAGATTTGATTTGGAGGGATATATATGTAAGTAATTGTTAACTTTGATTGTATGAGATGTGTAATTACAGTGTGACTGACTGTCAAACTTAATTTAGGATGCTTGCAATGTGTCAATGTGGCAAGATCGATTCTAGTAAATGTTTTTGCAAGTTTGCTGTTTGATGACCGCTTTAAGGTAGACTTTTGTGAACAGGCATCGATTTATTCCTTCAGTAGGAATTCGTCTGTGTTTTTTTATATAAAGGTTTAGCAAATCAGAAAATTGATGGAGCAGTGAGCTTAGGAAATGGGCTGTTGTGCCGAGATCAGAATTTCAATGGTCAAGTCACATACCTTGTCATATATAGAAGTAATTAAAGGGGCCGTCCAACAGATTTTGGCATGTATTGAAGCTTGTCATTAAATGCTTTAAATGAATTATATTGATAAATTTAAACATTTGAACTAAAAATCTCCAGTAAAAAATAACAAAAATACAATTTAAAACAAGTGATGTGTTTGTGAAACACTATGTCCCCTTTTGAGCGATTTTGACCCATATATTTGACCATTGACCTTGAAGAATGACCTTGACCTTGACCATTCACCACTCAAAATGTGCAGCTCCATGAGATACTCATGCATGCCAAATATCAAGTTGCTATCTTCAATATTGCAAAAGTTATGGCCAATGTTAAAGTTTGTGCAAACAAACCAACAAACAAACAGATAGGGCAAAAACAATATGTCCCCCAGTATAGACTGGGGGACATAAAAAGGAAAAAAAGTAACCCTCAACAGGGCTCGATCCAATGACCCCTGGAGTAAAAAGCTACCCGCTTAGACCACTCGACCATCCACGCTCATGTTTGTAACGGATGTATTTTTTAGCTATAAAAGCAATCCTGGTAGTTTCCCAAAATATCATTTTGCGTTGTGCGATGCTTTATCTGTTGGACAGTCTCTTTAATAAAAAAAAATTAAACTAACTTTTTTGTCTTGTTATTGTGTATAACAAATTGATAATTTTGAGGGTTTTGGGAGAGCGTAGAAGCTGGTAGAGGGGGGTAGCAGTGTGGGAGGGGGGGTTGTAGCTGGGGGGGGGTGATAGCAGTGTGGGAGGAGGGTAGTAGCTAATGCTGATAGCTTGTGACAGACATTAGAACCAGTATGTGAGTTTTGGACTATTTTCAAAGCTTATTACAAAAGTTCAAGAGGCAAATTTGAAAGAATTGCCTTATTCTGAAGAGTCGCTTTTCTCTTCTGAGAAAAAGCGATTGCACCCATGGTTTTTGTATGGTGTGTACCTGAACAGTCGACCATTTTCGGCTAATTTTCCGAATAAAAAGCTTGTTACACCTCTTTTTAATGATGACTGGATCATTTTAACGAGAAATCTAACGAGAAAACCCTTCTTCACATGGAGGCCGCCATTGTTGAGACCTTGAGGGAGTAGTTTTTCAAATGTTGGATAAGAAAACAACAAACGACTAAATACATACAAAATAATAATACTTAAAATATTTATACAATTATATTGTATAATATCAAATAATAATTTATTTTCTAATTCATCATAAAATTCAACTTGAAGCAGTTTTTTTAATTACTGCTCAACGATCCGAACAACAACAACAATACGACACAGAACAGCGCTTCAACGTTTAAATAAAATTACCACACACTTTAAAGCCAATTAATATGGCATCGGCTCTGGAATCATATGTAAACAGTATCCTTTTTATTTAAAACGTGTGTACCTATTGTCAAATATATTTATATGTAAAAGTCTACTGTCCTATTACAACTGTACGCATTTTCGGATATGTTAATTCGGTAATGTAACGACTCGCCCCCTTAATGACTCGCCCCATAACGACTCGCCCCGTTTTTTATAACGACTCGCCCCACATGTATAACGACTCGCCCCACATATATAACAACTCGCCCTATCAAAATAAAATGTTATATTATATATGGTAATATAAATGAAATCAATTCAGAATATGAATTTAAGGTTCGGCTTAGTTTGATAACCATCGTTCAGCGGTTTTATGCCTGATACCTGACCTTATATACGTTTAATGCAGGCATATTCTGAATGAAAAAAATTGTGTCAAACTGACAGACGTCGGAGAAGTGATCTCTATATGTCGCAGTTTGTACTTTGAAGCAGGTGACACAACATTAGAGATCATGTAACGTCAATACTGATTAAACATATACTAAATGTCAAATTAAGATGCTAGTATTAAGTTTTATTTTATGATTTTTTTTTACATGTATGTCCAGTGACAATATTACCATAAAGCATGAATTTTGTGATAATTAAGGACTATTGGATATCGGCACATTTGTCTCATGTCATACTTTCCTTTATATTTATAAAAAGAAGCAAAGGCTAAGATCATACCGACAATTAAAGATTCCCCGGTTAAATTACTCAAGAATAGAGGGATTATCGTTATAAAAGAGACCGATGAATAAACAACATAATTGACACGTACATTACCGCGGGCGGGTGATGACAATCAACAATACACGTGTCATAATCGCGAAAGCGTGAATACCTTGCTTCGTGGTAAAGATATTTTCATATATACGGGTATTGAAAGGTAAGAAAAATGAAAAAAGGTCTTTGCCGAAATTTAATTTTTGCCGAAATTTTACGGACACAATTCTTATGTAAGATTATTTTTTATTTATAATCTTAAAATTACCATTATAATCTTAAATCTACCTATTTATTACCTGTTGATCTGAATACACATCACACGTGTTAAAAATCTTATTTCATATTATAAATATGCGTATTAGTCCTTTTGTGTTTTGCACACAAACTTTACTTTAAAATGCTAATCAAATGGCGTTTCTTTTAATTTGTAGGTGTGAACAATTAGCGCGGAAAGTTTGCAATGGTTTCAAATAAACATTAAAATGCTAATTAAATGGCGGTTCTTTTAATTTGTAGGTGTTTCTTATTAATTCAATGTATTGATATTATTATACACCCTGCGTAACTTTCTGTTTTTGTGGCAAACAAGCATTGTATAATTATAAGTTGTTGTTGTTGTATTTAAGTACATAAGTATCTAATAAACCATCAACACAAAAATAGTTTTTCTTATATATTTCTCTTTCTATTCATCTGTACTGTTTACATTTAACATAGTTGCTAAAAATGTAACAATAAAAATGATGGGGCGAGTCGTTATATATAATATATGCAAAAACATAGTTATGTTACTGTGGTAATGCATAATATTAATTGCAAGAATTAATAAAATTCCAGGTGTAGAAATCTTGAACATATCATGCAGGATGCGATACAGTATCCCAGTTTCTGTTGACACTGTGACGTTCCTGAAAAAGGTGAAAGTTAAAGTAAAGCATTTTAACAAATTTCATCAAACTTCTAATTTGCCAAATCTTAAGATATTGTTTCAATACCCCAACAGTTTTTACCGACTTAAAACACAATAAAATCGAAGTAAAGCATAAACATGACCGAAATTAAATAAAAAATCCTACCATAAAAGTAATGATGGGGCGAGTCGTTATACATGTGGGGCTAGTCGTTATAAAAAACGGGGCGAGTCGTTATGGGGCGAGTCGTTAAGGGGGCGAGTCGTTTGTAATTCGTTAATTCGGGGAGCCAGACAACTCGCCCCAAAGCCAACTCGCCCCAGGACAAGTCGCCCCAAAAAAATAGTCGAGTCGCCCCAAATATATTGGACAACTCGCCCCAACCAAAAGACAACTTGCCCCATTTTTGTTTCTTTATATATTGTATTATAAATATTTTGTTCATGAAATATTTGTTAAGTTTGATGTATTATATTTGTGATTATTGAAAAGGAAATGTAGTTGTATGATGTTATTTTTTCATTTCATATAGTAAAACTTTGGAATTCTTTAATTGTTTACATACAGATTCTTAGTAATAAATTGTTATTATCTTTTTTACAATTGTGTTTATTAAAATAAGCGCCATTTAGTCCGTCTTGTTTTGAAAACGTGTGAATTGTTAAACGTTGATTTTTACGGCATGCTTTCACTTTCTGTTCAAAGATTGTTTAATGAGACAGTTTGTATGATAGTTTGGTTTAATTCAAGAATAATGGAATGCCTTTGTGTTAGTTATGTTTTGAAAACGTGTGAATTGCATGATGTCATTTAATTTTGGGCGAGTTGTCTTTCAGTTGGGGCGAGTTGTCTTTCGATTGGGGCGAGTTGTCCGAAAAAATTGGGGAGAGTTGTCCAGATTTTTGGGGCGATTTGTCTTGGGGCGAGTTGGCTTTGGGGCGAGTTGTCTGGTAACCGTTAATTCGGTAATGTAACGGTTCGCCTTTAACGACTCGTCTGTTATTTCAAGCGCCTCGACCCTTATATTATTATTTTTGAAAATTGTCGTACAGTTGTTTATTTGTTGTAATCTGAGTGCATTTTAATATTATATTGTTTTTGTGTACACAGCTGTCCTAGTGATCTAGTACTGAATTTAGTCCATATAAACGGACTCCCTGAAAGCCTATGATAATTTTTGCTTTGACGGCTCTGGGAGTCCATATGCACCCCTTCATAAACATGGGTGCAGTTCAGCGCATGGAATCCGTGCGCTTCACTAAACAGACGTAGTTCGAGACAAATTGAGGAAAATAATGAATAAACTTCATAAACATGTTAAATTTACCTGAACAGCAACCTACGGATGTTATCCTTTGCATGCTCCCTATAAAAACACGACGATGTTTCAACACACTTCTCTCGCTGACATTTTTATGTTAAAATTTGAAACAGTGTATTCTGTACCGAATACCACATCGTTGTCGACTTTAATAGGCTCCATCACATAACCCGATGCGCAAAATATTGGTGTAGTGCGACCTTACTGATGTTGGGTCAGTAGTGCGACCTTACTGATGTTGGGTCAGTTTTTTCCCTTTTCCAAGATGGTGGATACATCGTGCGAAAGATAAACAAAGTCAATAAAAAGCAATTATTTCTTGCTTTAATGGTACCATTTGCTTGAGTTTGTGGTTAAGACAGGTAAACTTTGATAAGTTCTTGCAGTTTCAATGTTCCTTAACCCTTGCATTGTTGATTAAATTTTGCACCCATGGACAAGAGACAGCGCATTGCAACTCTCAGCAACGCTTTGGGTTGTAAAGCTGAGAGTTGAATTATTACAACTAGTACTGAATTATGATCAAGAATGATTATGCTGGGTTTGTTCTCACCAATTTAGGAATATTACTTATAACAGTGAAATGGGAATTTTAGCAGCAATTAAGTTTAAATTGGGAAAAAGTGTTATTGCTTCATTTATAACTTTCAAATAATATTAATGAAGCTTAGGTAGGGAAGGTAGGTTTTTTTTTTTTTTTTTTTTGGTCTTTGCGATGGCTCACATGCTTTTGCAATGGCTATAATGTTTTAATATATTTTGTTTACCATACATTTTCTTTTTGTTTCAGAAAATGCCCATAATTCCATGATACTAACCTCTAAGTCTAAGACACATCTTCATTCAGTTATTGAAGCATCCATCCACCTGACGAATACGGAATCAGTTATATTTCCAATGTTATGAACGTGTTTTTTTTCTCGGAAAATCCGGAAATAACGCATCGTACCGAATTATGAGCGTCCTAGAAATTGGTCCGTATTCCCTGTTTTGTTGAATTCTCAAATGCGCATAAATAAATTTGTAATCAGAAACACTCTTCCTAATTTAATTTTTACTCGGCGTTATCACATTCTTCAAATAAACTGCAAATGTACAGTGTGTTTCATCCTTTCTCTCGAGGAAAGCGCGCGCAAATTATTCCCTTCATGTACAACGTCACGTCAAACGCATGGAAATCGTGCATGTATTAAATTTCCGTTAAATGTTCCATGGTTAATTTTAACAGAAATATATCACGAATGATTTGGAATTTGACATTTCCTCAAAATTAATTGCAACTCAAACACACTGTATCTTTATCCTTACGGTCGTTAACATAAATCAGTATTCAAACAGTTATTGTACTGTATATTGATGCAACAGAAAATCCGGACGAAACTGGAATAAGTGTTGGGTGTTGTGAAAACACGCTTAGCTTACTGACCTATTGTGTCGACTGCGATGTTTCAACAAACAGTTTAGGCGGAAAGTGTCGTCCGGGATTAGCCTGTGCGGACTGCACAGGCTAATCTGGGATGACACTTTACGCACAAGAATTTTGCCCAGTTTTGTCAGAACACGACACATATGACAAAATAAAAGCTATACAATGCGCAAAAAAACCAACCTGTTATGGTCTTTTTTGTGAAAGCATTTTAATTGCAATTAATGATATTTTTCACTTTTTTGACATGTGATACCTACTCAAGATGGCATCACAAGTATGGAAACACAACTAAACAACGTCTAACTTGATTTTTGCCGTCTTCTCAGCTTGGTTAAGAATGTTTATCTTGACAATATCTAGGCTGAGTTGGAGTCAGGGTCACGTGGGTCCAAAAAGACTACAAATGTAGGTCACCAGGTCAAATCTTAGAAAAATCTTGTTACCACTTAAGAGGCCACAATTATGAATCTTGATGAAACTTGGTCAGAATGTTTATCTGGACAATATCTAGGCCAAGGAATTAGGATGAATCTGGGTCTCATGTGTCCAAAAACTTGGTAATCTGATGTATCTTAGAAAAACCTTGTAACCACTCTTGAGGCCACATTTATGACCCAATCTTGATGAAACTTGGTCAGAATGCTTATCTTGACAATATCTAGCCTGAGTTTAAATCACACGATCATAAATTAGATCACCAGGTCAAATATTAGAAAACGGTTGTTACTACTTTATAGGACACATTTATGACTCAGTTTTCATAAAAATCAGAACGCACGTAAAAAAAATAATATTAATTCCACTGCATTTGTTATGTAGATTACATTCCTATGATTCGGATATAGAATATGTGCAAGTTTGATTTATTACTCTAAAGTGATATAGCATGTTATTTTCTGTTATTATCCTAACCTTGTAAACTTGCAAGTGTATGTCCTTTACTTTATTTATATACATGTATTCACTTTATTGTATTGCCCATGAGATTTAAGTTGCTGTGCAATAAGCTGAAATATATACATGAAATCAATTATATTGTTGTTTGCAGATACCTTGAATCCGTTTAAAAAATGGAGCCCACGTTTATTTTTGGACTGTTGCCATTTGGTGGCCGTTTAAACCTGGGGCCGTTTTAACCTGGGGACTGTTTTAATTTGCCCGGGTTTTTTCCCACTGTCAATGCTAAACAGTGAATGCAAGCAATATGGCGGCTTATGGCCCAGGTTCTAGTCCTAGAGTGACTGCACAAGTATCACCCACCATCTATCAAAATAAACATTAAGTGTTTGTATTATTGTATTAAATTGTTATTGTTTTCCAACTGGCAATGTTCTCATAAAATAGAAAGTAAATATTGATCAAGAGTTAGTTGTCTCAAAACGTGCTTGGTGTCATGGTATGTCAGTATCTTAAAATAAACACTCACTACACTGAATTATTACAATTTAGTAGTTTAATGTTCTCCTTAACAGATGTTTTAGAGACGGTATCAATTGTGACTGCGGATGGGCGAGTAATAGTGGTAAGACCCATTGAAATTTTGATGCTGGTAATTTAGTCAGCATAAAGTTGCATTAATATTTAAAATATATTATTTATTTTATTGTTGTAATCGACAAAACACTGGCACAATAATACAACGTTTATTTATTTGTCTAAATTGTATAAACAATTTAAGCAACTGAAGTTGAGGTTTATCTGTGCTATTGTACCAGTATATTATTTTTTGGATACATGTATGTCATTCAAACTTTCACTTTTTGGGGTGAATTTTGGTCGTGATCTGTTCCATAGAATGAATATTCTACCATATTGCTTCATTTTCTCATGAAAGATATTTACCAAGCTTGTTTCATTAAAGGGTCAACTGAAAGGGTTTGACCAGACTATCAACCTGATCTTGGACGAGAGCCATGAACGAGTGTACAGCAACTCGGAGGGCGTGGAGCAGGTCATCCTGGGACTGTACATCGTGAGAGGAGATAATGTGTAGGTTACAGTCCAATATATCATGTTAATGTGTAGGTTACAGTCCAATCTATCATGTTATTTTGGCAATTATTCATGAAAAGAACCACTGTTAAATATTTTTATTTAAATGAATCTGGAAGTTTGATGTTTATATTGTTTGGCTGATGATGTATGCAAATGCCATATGATTAAGTTATTAATGGTGATAACATCTCTGGAAAAACAATTATCTGTGTTACTTTCTAAAATTTCAGGACTATGAACATTACAGTCATAATCAGGGATCATAATATCATTTCAATGTTAACATATTTAAACAAAATGTACTTTTTTTCTGAAAAAAAAATAATAAAGAGAGCCAAGTAAATTCATAACACAGGTAGAAAGGGTCTGAGTTATTACATGTAGCTGCACAGTACACCAACACCATATGTGGTGAACATTTTCAAAATTATAGTCTCCACAAAAGACCCCAAAAAACATTACTGGCCACATGGTCTGATAAACTCGTGAATATAAATGTCCGGAATTCAAATTCAATGGCTCGTCAACCACAAATAATTGCTTGACCATAATTTTTTTACTGGCCATGTGTATGGAAATTATTCCTTGACCTCATGCAGTTTTATTGGCTTTGTCAAAGGGCTGACAGACTTTTTCAGAGACTGCAATTGTTTTAAAGGGACTGTCCACTAGATTTTGGCATGTATTGAAGCATGTCATTAAATGCTCTATATTGATAAATTCAAACATTTGACCTAAAAATCTGCAGTTAAAAAACAAGAATACAATTTAAAAAGGGAAAAAAAAGTAAACCTCATCAGGGCTCGAACCAGTGACCATCGGGGTCCTGGAGTAAAAACCAATTAGACCGCTCGGCCATCCTGACAAGTATGTACGATAGCCGTATTTTATACCATATATAAGCAATCCTCGTAGTTTTACAAAATATAGCGACAATAACAGAACTTTCCAAATTATTCAATCGTTTCGCGTCGAACGACGCTTTATGATTTTGAGGTTTTCAAATCGTCAAAAGATGCATATAATGGATATTTAAGAGCATTGTAAATGGTCAGTATTACTATTTCCTCAAAAATATCATAACAAACGCGAAAATTTGCGAAAATGAAACAACTTTTTTTAATTTTGTCAATTTACCAATCTGTTGGACGGCCCCTTTAAAGTAATGCATTTGAAAACAAACATGTTAGATATACATAAGGGAGTATGCTGACATCAGCTGCTGAAATGTGGGAAACATATTTTGGTAATCATGTTATAACCTTCCATTTTTAGGGTTTGCATTGGGGAAGTAGATGACGAAGTGGACAGGTCTTTGGACTTTACGAATATACGAGCAGATCCTCTGAATGCAATTAACCACTGAGAGTTTCCTGCTACCTGACTCAATAAATACCATCTTGCTGTCTAAAGATAATATCGGTTGCTTTTGTGGATCTCAAGAAAATACAGACTTGAAATGAAATGATGATTCTGAGTGGATTGCAGATTGTTTGATGAAAGTACCGGTTTTCATTCTGCAGTATGACACTGTAAATATTATTATGCTCCCAGCATCTACTGATGATGGGAAGGCATAGAGTGGTTTGCCTGTCCTTTTGTTTGTTGTTTGTTCTTCTGTCAGTATGAGATAGACCAAAAATGAAATATTTCCCATAACATTGCTAATGCTTCCTACAAAGCTTTATAACTTGAAAAAATGATGTATCGGAACACTATCAAAACGCCACATCACCTGACTTCATTTTGACCTTGGCAATCACTTACTTTTGTATTTAGACTAATTCAGAAGGTCGAAATTCTTGTTTAATTCCAAAATGACTAATTTCTTCTTACATCTATACCATTTGCTTCAAAGCTTTGATACTCGCATGGATGTTATCTATTAACTATCTAATAACACCCACATCTCATGACCTTATTTGACTTTGACATTGACCTACTTTTGGATGTAAATTTATTGTAATAGACCAATGAATCAATACATACAAGGCTTCCACTGGAGGCTTATCAGTCCACATGCTCAATGCCTGCATATTAACATCACAGTTAAACTATTGTAGTATCCAGTTGTTAGAAAAGGTGTAAAAAAGAACTTATTAAGTTATTTCTCATCATATTGTATTAAATTAAACATGTATATACTGCAACCCTTATGAAAAAACTTAAAAAAAGGTGGAATTTTATAATAATTATTCATTGTTAAATGTCACATCAACAGTAACTCGAGGCTTGTCATCAGAAATATGACACTACTCTCCCATATGTTTTCATTCATTTCTTGAGATTCAGTGATCAATATCACATATGGTGATTGCAGATATTTTATTGTTATTTATGGTTAACATACCTTTTGGTATTATTTGTCCCACAATAAGATATTTTATTGCTATTGTAGAACGAAAATCTGTTACCCACATTACACCTACATCTTTGTTGTGTGAGACATCATGTACATTGTAAATAAATACATTTTAATAATTGTCGCTCTTATATTGTGTCAATAATTATTTGCTCATCAAGGTGAGCTTTTGTGTTCACCTTTTGTTTGTTTCTTGGTCATGTGTTCTCCATTTGTCAATTTCTTATTCAAACAAGTAAACCCATGTGAAGATTTTCATGAATGCAACAGGAATAACCCTTGGGTTTTGTTTTTTTAATGTTCATCTGTATAGTTTGATATAGGTTTAAAGAGCATATTTTAATCAGAAACCACAAAGTCAGCAGCATTCGTATTTTGGTATATAACCTCGTATATTGGTCCATCATGTGTATATGTGCTTAAAACATGCAACAGAATGTGCTGATTGCCAATAATGGAATTGTTACGACGTGACTTTTAACACATATTACCACCAGAGGTCGTTCCTATGCTTAGCTAAATTAAGAAGTACAATTAAGCGATATTCCAAGCAATTGTTCATAACTGTATAAATGCCCTGTAAAACGAACTTGATAGAAGTCAACTTAAAAACAACCAAATGTGAACATGTGCATCTGAGCTTTTATCCTACAGCTAAATGATTTAATTGAAAGCATTACGAGCTGTTAAATAAACTTTTGATTTATACAACAGCTTGCATTTGCACCACTAGTACATGTACATAGGGACTTCTGTTTTGCCTTACTCTCCTCGTTCATAAATTGGCACATAAGCATTATTATGCTCCCCTTCGAAGAAGAGGGCGTATATTTTTTTGGTGGATGTCGGTCGATCTGTGTGTCTGTAGGCAGACCAGTTCGTTTCCGATCAATAACTTGTGAACGGACTGACCGATTGGCTTGATACTTCACATGTGCATTGGCCTTGGACAGTGAAATTGGGATCATTAGGGTAAAGGTCAATGTCACTGTCACAATAAGTGTGAAAATCGTTTCCGATCAATAACTCGTCACCCAATTTACCGATTGACTTGATCCTTCACGTGTGCATTGGCCTTGGACAGTAGATGGTCCCTATTGAAATTGTGGTCAAAGGTCAAGGTCACTGTCACAATAAGTGTGAAAATCAAGGCCCTGTTGCAGGGGGGCATATGTCTCCGACCGCGGAACTCTTGTTTGTATAGCTTGAATTTAACATTTATTACAGTTCTAAAAAATTCGGTCAAAACTTCAAAACTGCCAACTATATACCAGGTATTGAGAACCAAATATGAGTCTTGTTCTGTGAAAACGGGGCTTAATGTATGTGCACAAAGTGTCGTCCCAGATTAGCCTGTGCTGTCTGCGCAGGCTAATCTGGGATGACACTATCTGTCTAAACTGGATTTTCGGTAAGAAGTGTCTTCTTTAAAACGCAAAATACCATTAAGCAGATAATGTAGTCGCAAAAACTAACTATGAAACTTATTCAGAATGTTTTTTACCATAACTCGGAAAAGTTTAAAACTGGATCACATGAAGTAAAAAACCAGGTCAACAGGTCAAATCTTCGACATTTGTTTTAACTTGATCTCAGGTTAGCGATGTAGGGCCATAATGGCCTTCTTGTATCAGATTTAAGGGAAAGGTGGTGGGTCCTTTAAAAATGGGGATTCAACAGTAAAGTTTAACATATTACATTGTATCCAGATCTGAGTATTAAGTGATTTTAACATGTTTCAAATGCGCCTCTATTGAGAATGTGTGTTGGGACTGCTGTTGAGAATCATATAATGGCAATGACGATGATTATTATCATATTGGTTGTGTTGTTGATTAGATAATAACAGATGATGCCGATGGTGGTGGTAATAAGATTTACGGCTGCTGCTTCTGTTTATGATGATGATTTATTATAATAATCTGATATAGTTTGAAAATGCCACAATAAGGCTTGCGGTCAGCTGTCCTACAGTGGGACTAACCACCCTCTCTCCAGTTGCGCCGACGCTGAAAGGCCCCCGACGTACCTATTCAGAGGATGTCCAAATTAAAGATCAATGCAGAACAACAAAGACATATAACCATCCACAAAAACACCAAAGGCATATAACCATCCACTTAAAAACACCAAAGTCATGTAAACATCCACTCAAAACTACAAAGCCCCTTGGTTTTAAAATAAAGTACTGTAGTTAATTAATAAAGTAATTACTTGAGTTTATCGGGTCTCGAAGGTGTCTCTATTTTAAACGGAATACCGTTAGGGCCATCGTGGTTACACATTAAAATCCAGAGGGCGATAACGCGAGAGTACGATGACGAGAATGCGACAATACGATGACGACAGTGCGACAATACGATGGCGAGAACGCGAGAGTACGATGACGGGAATGCGACAATACGATGACGACAGTGCGACAATACGATCGCGAGAATGCGAGAACGCGATGGCGAGAATGCGATGATACGATGGCGA
The DNA here is from genome assembly GCA_007657795.1 of Dreissena rostriformis. Lineage (NCBI taxonomy): Eukaryota > Metazoa > Mollusca > Bivalvia > Myida > Dreissenidae > Dreissena > Dreissena rostriformis. The sequence continues at coordinate 186,568 of VMBQ01001164.1, read as the reverse complement.
CAGTACGATATGACCATCGCATTGTCGCCATCGTACTATCGCCCTGTCGCCATCGTATTGTCGCACGGTCGCATTGTCGTCATCGTACTATCGCGTTCTCGCATTCTCGCCATCGCGTTCTCGCATTCTCGCCATCGTATTGTCGCACTGTCGTCATCGTATTGTCGCATTCTCGTCATCGAACTCTCGCGTTATCGCCATCTGGATTTTAATGTGTAACCACGATGGCCCTAACGGTATTCCGAAATTTTATACAACACAAACAGTACCTGTATTTGATATTAAGAAACTTAAATCTTTAGCAATACGTTTTACTTATTCTTCCACTTTGCAAAATCGAAATATACAACGCATTTTTATTATATACTTTTATTGTATTCAATATAGTATTGGCGTAGCTTTTTCTCAACAAATAAACAATGGATACGATTTGATCAGATGATCAGCCTTCATGTACTTCTTTTTTCACTTAGAACACGTGTTCTCGATCACGCCGCAACTCAGTGAATAATTCACAATTTCGAAATTACCTTTGCTGTTCGGTCTATTTTGAGGAAACGTCTATCTAAATGTCTTACTTAATATTCTCACAACCGAACAATTCTCACCGCAGTTTGATTCCCTACGTTCACTGTTTTGACTGTACGCTATCTAAAGATATACAACTGGTTAGAGATGACCTTGCTACATGTCATTCTTTTTCAACTTTGAACTATTACAGGCACTTGTTCACATACTTTGACATTTTTCTGAAGTGTGCCCTTAAAATTAAACAGCTGGATTTTAACATCACGTCAATAAAGCTCAAGTATAATATCAAGAATATAATTTAGGGAAAACAACACACAAAAAACAAGAAAACAGTCTGCACCAACTGGGGCTCGAGCCAGTGTCCTTTTTAATAAAAGGCTGTCGCGTCTATAAAACCCGGCCAACCTGACTGTTGTACTTTATGATGTATTTTGAACTTAACATAAGCGATCCACGTGTTGTAACACAATTAAACGAAAACGAGTGTTTCAACCGAAATTATTTGATAGTTTCACGTTTGTACCGCTTAATTAATAATGTGGTGATTACCGGTACTTATAATAATAAACCAACATGTTTTATAGTATGGGTCTATTTCCTTAGTGTAATTTCGATCCCTGATTTACAGTATTATTTTATTGAATGAATCTCTGACTACAATTCGTGCAATATGTGATCAAGTCACTTTAAGTTTGACCATTTCGTAACTAAATGTTTTAATAAATATTTCGAAACTACCATTCATTCCTCCAGTATCTAACAGTCAGTAAAAGTACTTTATCAACGTCAGAATAATAGCCCTATGACCTAAATATTGGCTATATAAGGGTTTCCAATAGAGTAGCATGTCATTGAGACTCACAAAGCCCTTTCGGACATACACGATGCGAACACTGGTGGTTTTGTCGGTGTTGGTTGCCATGACAGCTGCTGCCCCAGGGGACCGCTGCTGCTTGAATACCACGTACTCGTTTGTGTTGCGGGGAACCACCACCTCTGGAATGAACACCTCGACGCCGACGATTCAATCGGTAAATGATTTCTGTATACATGTATATAAAAGATTTTATTAAAAAACAAACTGCGATTTAAATACCTGTTTACTGTTGACTTTTTTTTAGGGTTTGAACATCGAAGAATCGGGTGAATTTTGATTGAAAGCCATTGGAATAATTTGGCACAACGGTTTTGTATACCAACCTCGTTTATATGATAGGAGAACGGATTTATACTTTCGATTTTTAACATATAGAACGATCAGGTAACACATAAAAAAAAATAGTAAAAAAAGTTTTGCTGTTACTTTTCCTCTATTTGTATTGAAACCATGTGATAAATGACTACACTCGTTAATGTGATTACTATTTAAAGTATTTATTGTTGGAATAATTTGGAACAACCTAATGGAAACTTAGCTAAGGTTTTAAACATAGTGTTCTACATTAAATTATTTTAAAATACGTGAGTGTGTGATACATAAAACACGATTTAAACTTGATACAAAATTATATATATATAAAAATAAAACGAATATTAATGCAATATTTCAATTTTTCTTTCCCGGACTACTGTCGACAGCATTTTTCGTTTATCACATGCAATACCCTGTTTTCAATGTTATACGGACATTACGTTTTTTTTTAATTATATACAAGTTAAATGCTTTTAACAAAATACAGGTTGTATCAATCGTTCAAAAATAATCCCGTAGTATGCTACTCGCTGTTTCCGATTCCGTATAACCATACTAGCCGGACTACTTTCTTCGATCCATTTAATGACGTAAGATTTTAATGACGTCACATTTAATGACGTCACATTTTAGTCATTGTTTTGTTAGTTTTGTTAAAACAAAAAAATACAATTGATAACTGTTTCGCTAGTTGTTGTATATAATAAGAGGAATATTACGCTAGTCAATTGTTCCAAGTGTTTGTATCAGTCTCGTGGCTTGCACTATTTCGTATCACACTCGAGGCTCCTCCTCTCGTGTGATACGTCATCACACAAGCCACTCGACTGATACAAACTCTTGGAACAATTGACTAGCGTAATATTCCGTATATATTACACATGTGTAATGCAACATTTTTAAGCGTTTTTATTGGCTACAGAATCAATAACTAACTAATCGCATGGCTTTATTTTGGTGAAATGACGTCGTCAACGTGAAATGACGTCACGATAGTAAACAACTTTTAGATCTATCAGCATTTGTTTGGTCAATTAAGATGTATTTTATTTAGTTTAAAGGCATGCGATAAAAAAGATCTGACACTCGTTGTCATATCATACCATTTTTTATTAAACTCGTCCAGGAATTTCGTTAGTAAGCTCGCCAAAGGCTCGCTTACTAACACAATTCCTGAACTCGTTTAATAAAAAAAAAGGTATGATATGACAACTCATGTCAGATCCTATATTTATTAACGCATTTGTTTTTATGTTCGTAGCTATATTGAGATTTCGTAAATCTGATTTCAAAACTATTGGTATTCAACATATGATCTCGCCTCTATATAAAAGCGACTGTGTTCTGTGGGTTTCATCCTGATATTAGATTCTTTTTTTATATAAATACATAAGTGACGCACTATATGAAAACCTGGATGATTGCATGTGCGTTTAGTGTCGCCCAAGATTAGCCCGTGCAGTCCGTTAGATGTTTCGACATCATCTATGGTTTGTGTTCTTATTTACCCTGTGTTTTCATTCTAAGGGCTGTATAATGTTTCAATTAGTATTCGTTTTGGATGGCACCGTTGTATCGCCTGTGCAGTCCGTAAGATGTTTCGACATCATCTATGGTTTGGGTTCTTATTTACCCAGTGCCTTTCATTCTAATGACTGTATAATGTTTCCCTAAGTAGTTGTTTTGGATGGCTCCGTTGTATCGCATGCGTAACGTGTCGTTACAGCCGTTAACATTCCCTTAAAACATGGACTTCTTTATATATTGCAGCAAGCGCAGTTGCTTGACTACGACTATGACAGGATGATTCAACGCGTCGTAGTGAACGGAAGTAGCGTCTTCCCGCCATCCTCACTCGGTTACTCAGTGGTGTATATCAACGACTTCAGACACGTGCGTATATGAAAAAAATCATAACTTATGGATCTTTACATTTAAATATGCTCATAGTGAGAAGCATTTAAGTAATTTACTTGTAGCACAACAGGCTAGTAAATGTAGTTAGGTTGATGCGCACCTTTGATTTTAATCGTAACGTCAAACTGATTGAAATATGACCCACGTCATGCGAAAATGGGCTTTATGACATATTTGGCCAGAGTAGTTCCAGAGCAGCCTGCGCAGTCGCTCATTTTGGTCAGGAGCTACGCAGTCCGCTATAGAATCAAGTAAGGTTTCGTGTTATCATTCACGGGCGGGGAAGCTCTTGAGCAAACTGCGCTACCCATTTTCGCATGACGCGGCTTAATGATATCTTCTAGCATGACGATACGAGCATTTGTACAAGACATGTCCTTCATACATTATAATCCCAGTTTTCAGACTGGTTAAAAAAGATAATTAAACAAAATCGCAAAGCAAGTTGCGTGTAGTTTATTATAGACATGCATTGGCGTAGATGACCACATAAATGGTCTCTTTTCGAAAGAGTTAGCATGCATTTTTTAACGGACAGAAACGATTTCTTCTTATGCGTTGATTTTTGTAAATGAAAGTTGGTGGTCTATACTGCAAATTAGATGGTCTCCACGCGTTTGTTTGTGGTTTGTTGCAGTCTAAGGCGTATACTGTACTAAATGGAGTCTGCACGGTGGAGCCTCTGACTGCAGCAAGGCCACCCCATTGTATTCCAGGTACACACTAGTTCAGTTCCAATTTAATTTCGGGCACTACAATGTTTATTTCCGGTTTCCTCAAACTCCGCTATGTTTTTTTTTTATGAATTATAATCTTCCGATTTAAAAACAACACTGAATGTGTACATATAACATGAAGGTTGTATGACCAATATTTTAAGTGGGACTGTCGACTCATTTGATATTGCTTTCATACCGTATATTCATATTTTGTTATAGACTAAACGCATAGTACTGAATGTAATTCAACTGTTGCTCCACATTCTAGACACATTCACGAAGACTGACTCTTACACCGTTGGTCAGGGTGGCGGTTTGAAGCGACTGACCGAGTGGTCAGGAACGGTGGGCGGTGACCGCAATATCTACGATGTAGATGAGAGTTGCATACCCTTAACACTGACTACTATGGCAAGTGGTGAGTAATGCTCGCGACATTGTGGGATACAATCATTTAGGACGAAAATATGTTACATACACCTAGCACGTAATGACGCTCGTGTAGCTACTACTACATCTGATAGAAGAAGTAGCAGTTGTACTACTACTATTACTTGTGCTACGACTACCGCTACCTCTACAACAACAACAACAACAACAACATTATTAAGAGGCTATATCTCAGATACGCTAAAAGATTTCAACATGAAAATTCATGGGTGTATATACATCTATGAGGAGAATTGCAATGCACAAAAACAATAACGCTTCACTTAATTATTTTTTAGGATTATAATCATTATACCGTTTATCAAGGGATTTGCACCCACACATAAACACCATTTTATTTGGCGGGGGATATCAACGAATTTGCTTGTTTTTATAAATATTTTTATGTGCTTCCTTGCTGTGAATAGCAATATATTAGGCGACTCATTGTCGTGTTCTGAGAAAACTGGGCATAATGCTTGTTTGAAATTGTCATGCCTGTGCAGTACGCACAAGCTAATCAGGGACGACAATTTCCGCTTTTATGGAATTTTCCGTTTAAATCATTTCTCTTCTTAGCGAAAATCAAGTTAAGGCGGAAAGTGTCGTCCGGGATTAGCCTGTGCGGACTGCACAGGCTTATCTGGGACGACACTTTACGCACATGCACCATGCCCAGTTTTCTCAGAAAACACGACTCATATGTTTTGATTTTCGTAGGTGGTACACTCGTCTCGAGTTTTCTAATTACTGACATCAAAAATGGCATGCTGAGCAGTGCGGATGCCTTGGAAATTCCGCAAGTATGCAAACATGTACGTAAGTTTTTGCACTTATCAACTAATAAAAAAATGCTTAAAATATCTTTTAATTATGCAACAAGTTATGTATAAAAAATTTAAAACCTGGTTTTTTAATTAACACCGAATTATGTTTCGAGACAAGTACATTTTTACCCGTTTGTATATTCCTGTTGGTGAGATGAACAGTATATTATTATTTGCTAAATTAAGTGATTAAAGACATCTTGTGACCAAAACGCTTTACCATATTACACAACATATATGTTTAAAATGCATTCAATAATGGAAATTCAAATTCGACCCTATGTTATTTTCAGGGCCCAGATGCGGTGGGAAAATAGACGTTTACGCGAAAAAGCAAAACAACGAACACAATACATTCAATAACAACATGTAGTCATATCGGCTGTTGAATCAACCTTAAATACAAATGTTCAAATATCAAATTAATAAATTGAAACTACGTGTGTATCAGTTTAGTTTAGTTTAAACCTTTTTATTTTAGCTCGATTGCATCGAAAGCCTAAGGCTTATATGAAACGCTCTCGAGTCCGTTTCCTGGGACTCAAACCAGTACTTGGTGTCTATGGGGGTGATCGAAAAAAACGCTCCCACAGTGTGAATCGAACCCGTGACCTCCCGATCGCTAGGCGGATCAGTTTGAGTAATCACCTGGGGCGGTTCCAGGATTATCGGTTCTGTGGCGTAAACTTTGAGAATTTTGTGTATGCAACTGATTGACACAATGACGTCATTTGTTGTTGTTTTTTTCAAACATTACGTATATTTTCACTCTTTAGACACTTTGCATTTTTATCTTTTTGAATAAATATGCTCGGCTCGACGGTGTTCGTGCTTCGTGATTTTTTTTTATAAAATTTTACTGAACGCATGTACACATACTGTTTATTATGAGAGGAAATGATATTTTGGCAGCCCATTTCTCAAAGGTCTCGTAAATTAACTACATATTTGTTGAAAGTTTTACTTCAAACACTTTTTTCTACTCGGTTCCGACTTCTACGACATTGTAATAAAATACAAATTGAAGGACTCAGACCGTGCGTAGAGCTGGGCGTATTTGTTTAAGAAAAATATAAAAAATTATATAATTGCTTACTGGGTTAAAATACTTAACTTAATATCATTTACTTGATAGTGTTCTGTATAGAAACCTAAACTTTATCTTAATGTCTTACTTAATATTCTCACAACCGAAATATGCCCACCTCATTTTGATTCAATACGATACATGTTTTGACGTAACGCTATCTAAATAAATACAAAATATTAACGATGACCTTGCCACATGTCATTTTTTTCAACTTTGAACAATTACAGGGACTTGTTCACAGACTTTGGCCTTTTCTGAAGTGTGTCTTTAAAAGCCTTAAACTGCTGGATTTAAACATCACATATAGAATGCTCAAGTATAATAACAAGAATATAATTTAGGGGAAAAAAACTCACATAAACAAGAAAACAGTTTGCACCAACTGGGGCTCGAGCCAGTGGCCTTTGGAATAAAAGGCTGTGGCCTATAACAACCGGCCAACCTGAATGTTGTACTATATGATGTATTTGGAACTTAACATAAGCAACCCATGTTCTGTCACAAAATTTAACGAAAACGAGTGTTTCATCCGAAATTATTTGATCGTTTCACATTTGTAACGCTTAATAATGATATCGATTTTAAATGGTGATTACCGGTACTCATAATCATTAACCAACATATAATTGTATAAATTATGCAGTATGTGTCTATTTCCTTAGTGTAATTTCGATCCCTAATGTACAGTATTATTTTATTGTATGAATTCCTGACTTAATTTTAGCAATCTGTAATCAAGTCACTTTAAGTTGGATCATTTTGTAACTCCGTGTTTAAATAAATATTTCGAAATGATCATTCATTCTTCCATTATCTTTCATTCAGTACAAGTACTTTATCAACGTCAGAATAATAACCCTAAATACTGGCTATATAAGGGTTTCCAATAGAGTAGCATGCTATTGAGACTCACATAGCCCTTTTGGACATACAAGATGCAAACACTGGTGGTTTTGTCGGTTTTGGTTGCCATGGCAGCTGCTGCCCCAGGGGACCGCTGCTGCTTGAATACCACGTACTCGTTTGTGTTGCGGGGAACCACCACCTCTGGAATGAACACCTCGACGCCGACGATTCAATCGGTAAATGATTTTTGTATACATGCATATTAAAGATTTTATTTAAAACAAAATGCGCTTTAAATACCTGTTTAACAGTTGACTTATTTAGGGTTTGAACATCGTAGAATAGGTTGAATTCTGATTGAAAGCTATTGGGATAATTTGACACAACGGTTGTGTAAACTAACCTCGTTTATATGACAGGAGAACGGATTTATACTTTCAATTTGTAACATAAAGTACGATCAGGTAACACAAAATAGTTTAACATAGTTTTGCTGTTACCTTTCCTGTATTTGTATTGGAACCATGTGATATATAAATGACTACACTCGTTTACGTGATTACTATTTAAAGTATTTATTGTTTTAATGATTTTTATCAACCTACTGGGGACTTAGCTTACGTTTTAAGCATAGTGTTCTACTCTAAATTATTTTAACATACGTGAGTGTGTGATACATAAAACACGATTTAAACTTGATACAAAAATTAAATGTTCTTTAATATAATTCAAGATAAATGCAATCTTTCTATTTTTCTTTTCCTGACTCCTGTCGACAGCATTTTTCGTTTATTAACGCATTTTTTTATGTTCGTAGCTATATTGAGATTTCGTAAATCTGATTTCAAAACTATTGGTATTTATCATATGATCTTGCCTCTATATAAAAGCGACTGTGTTCTGAGGGTTTCATCCTTATATTAGCTTCTTTGTTATATAAATATAAGTGAGCCGCCCTCTGGTAAAACCGGACTTAATGCATGTGCGTAAAGTGTCGCCCCCAGATTAGCCTGTGCAGTCCGTAAAATGTATCGACACCATCTATGGTTTGTGTTCTTATTGATCCAGTGTCGTTTGTTCTAATGGCTGTATAATGTTTCACTTAGTATTCGTTTTGGATGGCACCGTTGTTTCGCATGCGTAACTTGTCGTTACAGCCGCTAACATTCACTTAAAACATTGACTTCTTTATATATTGCAGCAATCGCAGTTGCTTGACTACGACTATGACAGGATGATTCGACGAGTCGTCGTGAACGGAAGTAGCGTCTTCCCGCCATCCGCAGTCGGTTACTCAGTGGTGTATTACAACGACTTCAGACACGTGCGTATATGAAACAATTCATCACTTATGGATCTTTACATTAAAATATGCTCATAGTGAAACGCAATTAATTAATTTACTTGTAGTAAAACAGTCTAGTAAATGTAGTTAGGTTGATGCGTACCGTTGATTCAAATTGTAACGTCAAACTAATTGAAAAATGACCCACATAGAGCAGCCTGCGCAGTCGTTCATTTTGGTCAAGAACTACCCTGTCCGCTATAAAATCAAGTAAGGTTTCGTGTTAACATTAAAGGGCTGGGTAGCTCTTGAGCAAACTGCGCGACCCATTTTCGCATGACGCGGATTAATGATATCTTCTAGCATGACGATACGATCATGTGTACAATATAAACAAGTGAAACTCCAGAAGCTGCAGCAGCATTGCATTTCTATCATACACACCTTCGTGGTCCTTTATTTATGTCAAGGAACCAATTGCCAAAACGGTACAATACGACACAAAACGAAACATGAACATCAACAGTTTGCTCAAGAGCTACCCAGCCCTTTAATGATAACAAACCTTACTTGATTTTATAGCTGACAGCGTAGTTCTTGACCAAAATGAACGACTGCGCAGGCTACTCTACGTGGGTCATGTCCTTCATAAATTATAATCCCACTTTTCAGATTGGTTAAAAAAGATAATTCAACAAAATCGCAAAGCAAGTTGCGTGTAGTTTATTATAGACATGAATTGGCGTAGATGACCACATAAATGGTCTCTTTTCGAAAGAGTTAGCATGCATTTTTTAACGGACAGAAACGATTTCTACTTACGTGTTGATTTTTGTAAATTAAACTTGGTGGTCTATACTGCAAATTAGATGGTCTCCACGCGTCTGTATGTGTTTTTTTTGCAGTCTAAGGCATATACTATACTAAATGGCGCCTGCACGGTGGAGCCCCTGACTGCAGCAAGGAGACCCTATTGTATTCCAGGTACACACTTGTTCAGTTCCAATCTAATTTCGGCCACTACAATATTTATTTCTAAACCGGTTTCCTCAAATGTGTTATAGCACACTCTTTTATGTTTTTTAAGAAATTATAATCTTCCGATTAAAAAACAACACTGAATGTGTACATATAACATGAAGGTTTTATGACCAATATTTTAAGTGAGACTGTCGACTTACTTGATATTGCTTTCATACCGTATATACTTATATTGTTATAGACTAAACGCATAGTACTGAATGTAATTCAACTGTTGCTGCACATTCTAGACACATTCACGAAGACTGACTCTTTCACCGTTGGTCAGGGTGGCGGTTTGAAGCGACTGACCACGTGGTCGGGAACGATAGGCGGTGATCGCACGATCTACGATGTAGATGAGAATTGCACGCCCATAACAATGACCACCATCGGAAGTGGTGAGTAATGCTCGCGACATTGTGGAATACAATCATTTGGGACGAAAATATGTTACATACACCTAGCACGTTATGACGCTTGTGCAGCTACTACCACAGGGGGCTGAAACGGTGTTGGGATAGTATATTATAGTGTATTTTGACCGAAAATGAAAAAACAGTTTTTTATATATAATAATAGTAACAAGGGTTTCAACTCCATTTTTTATATTTTCTGACAGCCATCAATCAGAGTCAAGTTGCATAGTAATAAAATAATACAAATCAACAACGTTGGCATGTATACGTAGCTAAGACATAACTCTATCAAAAAACAATAAGAACTTTTAGCACAATACATTGAAAATCCTATTTTGAAGAACATTTACACTCAAAAATTGTCTCTTTTTTTTACTCGACCGAGAAGTCGCAACACGGCGAACACCAACATTCACGAAGTAAACACGTGTCTAGAGCGAATGTACGGTCCATTCCAAACACGCAATCGATAAATAAACATATATTGTACAAGCTTACTGTGTAGTCATATGCGAAGCGTGCACCCGATCTATAATTTCAACTCATGTTCGAAAATCATTATACATTTCTGCTGGTGGCAACCATAACTTGTCACATGGCTGAAAGCCAACACAACTTATAATACGTTTCTTTTAATTGGATAAAAATTTGAAGCACTGGCCCGGTAAGTAGTACGGTGTGATAGAGAACGCCGGGCTAAAGTGTGTTTTGTAAACAATGACATGTGCTTTTCCATTCCCACGCGATACCAAGTATCACCAAAGGTACAACCTGTTTGGAGATTTCGAAAATCATGTGAAGAAGACGTTATTGTAACCATATTGTAACAAGACATCAACATGTTTTTAAACGCTCACAACTTAAACTGACAATGAACAATACTATATTTACAAACTGATCACATAGCATGTGAATTATTGATTTTCTTTACATTAAAGATATTTTCATCCAGTTTGTTTGGTATCTGGCTTCTAAGCAATGACAATTTCCAGACAGGGAACCAGTAAGGTGACTTTGCTAGGCTTAGAGTATCATTGCTGTGTTTAGTATGTCCACTACAATAGCCAATGAAACGATGTGTTACAAAACATCTTTACTGACAGTAATGGCTGTATTGATAAACAAAATTTTAAGTCATCACAATTTATGTAAGATATAAGTTAATCTGACACTTTCGACAGGTAAAAATCAAGTTATTTCCTTTTTTATGTGTTTTTGTCATAGTGCAAGGTGGAACAGTGTGTGAACATGCGCTCCAGACACGTGTTTACTTCGTAAATGTTGGTGTTCGCCGTGTTGCGACTTCTCGGTCGAGTAAAAAAAAGAGACAATTTTTGAGTGTAAATGTTCTTCAAAATAGGATTTTCAATGTATTGTGCTAAAAGTTCTTATTGTTTTTTGATAGAGTTATGTCTTAGCTACGTATACATGCCAACGTTGTTGATTTGTATTATTTTATTACTATGCAACTTGACTCTGATTGATGGCTGTCAGAAAATATAAAAAATGGAGTTGAAACCCTTGTTACTATTATTATATATACAAAACTTTTTTTTCATTTTCGGTCAAAATACACTATAATATACTATCCCAACACCGTTTCAGCCCCCTGTGGCTACTACTACATCTGATAGAAGAAGTAGCAGTTGTACTACTACTATTACTAGTGATACGACTTCCGCTACCTCTACAACAACAACAACAACAACTACATTCTTAAGAGTTATTGCCCTTTTTGTATGATGCAACTTTCCAGGGCTATATCTCAGATAGATTGGTTACCTCCCCTTATCTATCGTTACTCTCTATATAGGGATCGGTACAGGCTAATCTAAACGATCCAAATTTGGACCGTTTTTTCAGGGGAAGTAATCCGTGTACCATTTCCGGTTTATTTTCCCGAACTATTTGACAGCTGATAGGTAAGAATAAAAACTCGTTCTAGTCAAATAAGATTCATAATACATATGCAACATGAAAACTACATTATACATAATATACTCGCGTTACTTAAAAGTGGAAATTCACAAATATTAGTTATCAACGGAATGATAGAGAGATTAAAAAAAATAATATGGGAAACGCCGCGCGCTAACCGTAACATTGAAACGTCACGTTAGTTATAAACCACGCTTCGATTGGTCTTCGCGTTATCCAATATAAATCGCCGATACATTAGCCTGTACCTGTTGTATATTATAGTCAACGGTTATATTCAACGGGGAACCAGTTAATATCTCAGATTCGCTAAAAGATTGCAACATGAAACTTCATGGGTGTATATATATCAACTGGAGAATTGCAATGCACAAACACAATTACCATTCACTTAATTATTTTTTAGGATTATACCGTATATCAAAGGCTTTGCACCCACACATTAACACCATTTTATTTGGCGGGGGATATCAATTCAACGAATTTGCTTGTGTATATACATTTTTATTTGTAATGCAGACGCAATTTGGCAAATCAGTATGCCTTAGCTACGGTAGGGTCCGTATACCATGACTGCCTGTGTGGATAACTCCAGTCAAATTTAGCAGACGCCAAATGCTTTAAGCGTTTCTGTTTATACTTAACTGGTGCACTGCAGCAGACGACAGCCTGTAATTATGTAAACAATAGGTTTAAGAGCTTGTGGGACATATTGGCCAGTCTAGTGTTTAAATCAGCTTGTGCGATGACATTGGTAAGTTTATCATTGAAATCTGTACATATTGGCTGCTTTCAGGGAAAACGGAGCTTAATGCTGCATTAAAAGTCTGTCATGTGGGCAAAATTGTTTCTCAATAATTTAAAGAAAATAGATAGAGTATTAGATACACATATCACAGCATGTACATGATTATAGGCTTGTAATTCTTTAGCAAGGCAACCACAATTCTGAAGATGATTGCCAGTGCAGCGACCAATTGTGAAAATAAAGACATACTGTTGTTATTTTGTCTACGTTATCTCTATAACATAAATATGAGGATAAACAGTCACACACATCTCGACCTGTGCTTTGAGACGCACTCTTTAAAATTTGAATGTGTTGTGTTCAATTCAAACTTGCGATATAAAAAGCTATAACATAAGTTTGAAAACTGAGTTGCTTCTAAGATTATGCAATAGCGAACAAATTCAGTGCCTTCAGCGCTTCGATTATAGGTGGTTCGTGGCTGTATGATATAGTATTAATATTCATATGTGGTTCATTGCTGTACATATCACTATTTATGGTGTTGCATTGCTGAGTATACACACATTTATAGGCGACTCATTGCTTTCCATATGTTTTGATTTTCGTAGGTGGTACATTCGTCTCGAGTTTTCTAATAACTGACGTCAAAAATGGCATGCTGAGCAGTGCGGACGCCTTGGAAATTCCGCAAGTATGCAAACATGTACGTAAGTCTGTGCACTTATCAACAAAACACTTTTACAAATATCTTTGAATTATGTATCAAGCTATGTATGCAATTAAAAGTACTAGTATACGTATACAGAATTATGTTTCGTATTATAGTTGTTTACCTTTTTGTAAACATTGATTTCTAGTTCTGATAAGTATTCTAAGTATGCAATGATCCAATAACAACGTGTATACTATTTCACACGCTCAATTATATTTTAAGTACATTTTTACCCATTTGTATATTCCTTTTGGTGAGATGAACTGTATATTATTATTTGCTAAATAAAGTGATTAAAGACATCTTGAGACCAAAACGCTTTACCATATTACACAACATATATGTTTAAAATGCAATCAATAATGGAAATTCAAATTCGACCCTATGTTATTTTCAGGGCCCAGATGCGGTGGGAAAATAGACGTTCAGGCGAAAAAGAAAAACAACGAACACAATACACTCAATAACAACATGTTGTCATATCGGCAGTTGAATCAACCTTACATACATTTGTTCAAATATCAAATAAATATATTGAAACTACGTTTGCATCAGTTTAGTTTAGTTTAAACCTTTTTATTTTAGCTCGATTGCATCGAAAGCCTAAGGCTTATTTGAAACGCTCTCGAGTCCGTTTCATGGGACTAGAACCAGTACTTGGTGTCTATGGGGGAGATCGAAAGAAACGCTCCCTCAGTGGGGATCGAACCCGTGACCTCCCGATCGCTTGGCGGATCAGTTTGAGTAATCACCTGGGGCAGTTTCAGGATTATCGGTTCTGTGGCGTAAACTTTGATCATTTTTTGTTTGCAACTGATTGACACAATGACGTCATTTGTTGTTTTTTGTTCAAAGATTACGTATATTTTCACTCTTAAGACACTTTGCATTTTTATCTTTTTGAAATAAATACGCTCGGCTCTACGGTGTTCGTGCTTCGTGATTTTTGATAATATTTTACTGAACGCATGTACAAATACTGTTTATTATGAGAGGAAATGATATTTTGGCATCCCATTTTTCAAGGGTCTCGTTACTAAACTACACATTTGTTGATAGTTTTACTTCAAACACCGTTTTTTTCTATTCGTTTCCTACTTCTACGACCTTGAAACAAATACCGAGGGAAGGACGAACAACGTGCGTAAAGCTAGGCATATTTATTTACGAAAAATAAAAATATATAATTGCTAACCGGGTTAAAAAAGTCATCTTGCAAAAGGACAAAAAGTTATAAAAAAAACTCACTAAAACACAGTCATCCTCTGTATACGCATGCCCCTATTTGTAAATTGCTTTTGTCAGAGATCAGAATACAACGTGCTCCACACTGATCCGACATTTTTCTAACCGTTCAAACGCGCGGTTGCACTTTACTGAAAAAATACTTATTTGTTTAAAAAATCGTGATACCTATAGAAAACTCTCACGAATGAGCGGGCTCTCCACTTTATCCCATTAAAAATGGTAAAATATTTAAAAAAGACATCCTTAAAAATGTTACCCGGGTCGCGCTTTTGTTGATAGTATTCTCCCAACACAGATCTAAAAAAGTCACGTGGTATAGGCAACGTGTTATATGGGTTATGAGGCAATGAACCTCGGTAACGAGTTGGTACGTTCTACCACTGCCGATCTCATAAAGGTTTACACCCTAAGTATTGGGGCTTTGCTGATGCTGGGATACATAGGTTTATATTATAAATTATTATTATTATTTTGACAAGTTTAATTAATGAAAATGCGGAAATATTTCTCGTTTGAATGGGTTTATATAATAAATTCTTATCATTATTTGAATTAGCTTTAAATCCGCCGCCCTCCAGATTCTCAAAGCGTCCAGGGAAGCGAACTTAGCAATACAATCGGGATGTTTTTCTGACGATCTGGAACTATATCGTGTCTGATCATTGAGCTTCTGCAGTCATCTGGAACCTTTAGTGCCTGATTACGGTAGATTGCTAATTAAAAAAAATCCATCCTAGTTTTGAAAGTTTCTTCGGACGCCGAATGTTCATCTCGGACGGTCTCGGGATGTTTGTAAAACCATCGGCAATTATTCGGAACGTTTCGGAAGCCATCAATATTTTTTCGGCACCTTTTAAAAAACATTGTGTAAGGCGTCTTAATATTACACATATTATCCACCACGAGAAGAACCTACAGGAAATGACAGAAGAAAGCTCCACGTAGATGTCCATTGGAAGAGTTCATTCTTGTAATGTGGCTATTCAATGGAATCGTTGCTTCAGTCGCCAATACAATTACTATCATCAGATGGCAAGCCAAACAAGTTATGAAATTCCCAAACTATTCCATCTCGAAAGCAGAAGCGAAAACGTCTGTTTACCGACAGTTTACTTAGTGAAAAAAATCAGCATTAATTGAATACTTATTATTTTGCAATGCAGGGGATATGAACTACAAAAAAAAAATAATTATGTCATATACAAGTTGTGAACACCCGAGTTCACTTGGTGTGTAAACTCCTGATCTGAAATCCAAAGTTGGTATAAAAAGAACATCACAAACAACAACAACAAATCCAACCAATGTGATCTACCAGCACATCCCACCTTTATATCGTCATAGAAAACATCAATAGACTGCTATATACTTGAGATAGAACTCTTCCACTCTTCATCTATGTGGCAGTAATCTGCTGTATAGAACTCTTCCACTCTTCATCTATGTGTGGGTAATCTGCTGTCACTCTTCATCTATGTGGCAGTAATCTGCTGTCACTCTTCATCTATGTGGCAGTAATCTGCTGTCACTCTTCATCTATGTGGCAGTAATCTGCCGTCACTCTTCATCTATATGGCAGTAATCTGCTGTCACTCTTCATCTATGTGGCAGTAATCTGCTGTCACTCTTCAGATATGTGCTCTTCCACTCTTCATCTATGTGCTCTTCCACTCTTCATCTTTGTGGCAGTAATCTGCTGTCATTCCGCATACTCCATGAACCGCCCTTGGCGGCTAAAGCGGTGAGACATTTATAAGAAGGCGTTCCTAGTCATCATTGATGTGTTCCAGAACGTTCCGAATATGCTCATTCATGCTTTCCGAACTTTCCGAAACCGTCCGGAACGAAACACTAAAATTTCATAATTTTGGATACATTTGGAAGTTGTTTTTTTTTGCGATTTCCGTTCAGGCATAACGGTTCAGATGAACGCGTTAGGGTTAAAATCAGACACGACATGATCGTTTCGACGAGATAACGACAATTACCGTTTTTATCAAATGTGCTATAGTGAACCATTCTATGGAGCCTAGTGGACGGAAAATTTAAAGGCATTTATTAATAACGAATGTTGTAATATTTGAACTGAATTAAATGGTATGTGGTCTAGGACTGCTGTATATATTTATTAAGTATTTGTATGATGTATGTTTATATACGATGGGTAAAGATAGGAATATTAATCCATGTTAACAGATGCGCAAGATGCGCCCCTCTTGCATGTTGCTGGTAATTAAGTCAACATCGAATTGAATTGTTATTGAAGTAAATATGATTGGTATTTATTGTATTTTTATAACCCCACTATCGAAGTTTATGGGGGTATATAGGAGTGAGCTTGTCTGTCGGTCGGTCTGTCTGTCGGTCGGTTTGTCGGTCTGTCGGGCCGTATTGGTTGTCCGCTCTCTAATTCAAGTAGTTTTTATCCGATCTTCACCAAACTTGGTCAGAAGTTGTATCTAGGTGATGTCTAGGTCAAGTTAGAATATGGATCATGCCGGGTCAAATACTAGGTCACGGGGTCACTTAGTATTAAACATTGAGCATGGTGTCCGCTGTTTTTTTGTGAAAACAACATGCACAATATTCTGTGTCAATGCGGCATGTGGGGTTTTTCGTCACGTCTGTGACAAAGCTCTAGTTTGCAATGGTTCCAACAGGGGCACAGTATGCTTCAACCTTTTTTTCTTCGACTAAATTGTATAACAATTTAAGCAACTGAAATTGAGGACCTGTACTATTTAAAATAATTCTTTGAAACATGAATATAAGTCCAGCTTACAATTTTGCGGAAAATTAGACGTGTTCTGTTCTATACAATGAATATTCTACCATAGTGCTTCATTTTCTCATTGATGATATTTACCAAGCTTGTTTCATTTAAGGGTCAACTGAAGGGGTTTGATCAGACTATCAACCTGATCTTGGACGAAAGCCATGAACGAGTGTACATCAACTCAGAGGCCTTGGAGCAGGTCATAATGTACATCGTGCGAGGAGATAATGTATAGGTTACAGTCCAATCTATCATTTTAATGTGTAGGTTACAGTCCAATCTATCATGTAAGTGTCAATTATTTATAGAAAAAAAACACTATTAAATAAAAAATAAATAATATTTAAATGAATTTCGAAGTTTGATGTATACAGTATTTAGCTGATTTTGTTTGAAAATGCCCTCTATAATTAAATTATTAATTGTGATAACATTTCTGGCAATACGATTATCTTTGTTTCTTTGTAAAATTTCAGGACTTTAAACATTACAGTCATAATATCATTTAACTGTAAAAATATTTAAACAAATTTACTTCTTCCGAAAAATTAACCAAGAGCCAAGTAAATTTATAACACAGGTATGACGAGTCTTAGTTATTAGCTACATCTACACAATATACATGTATGGTGAACATTTTCACAATTGCAGTCTTCGCAAAAGACCACAAAAACATAACTGGCCACACGGTCTGATAAACTTGTGAATATTAATGGCCTGAATTCAAAGTCACTGGCTTATCAACTACAAATAATTGCTAGACATTAATTTTTGTACTGGCCAGGAGGGCCAGTAGTATGGAAATTATTCCTGGACCTTAATTTTGCTAAACTTAAAGACAATGTGTGTTATATATAATACGTGTTATGTTAATGTTAAGTTTTATGGAAACATCTGCATCAAAATGATGCAACGCAGATAATTTGGAGGAGTCAAAAGTGACAAAATTGCAAAATGCTTGCATCAGAAAGCAGCATTCTGCTTCAATTGAAATCCTTGACTCATGCAGTTTTATTGGCTATGACAAAGGGCTGATAGACATTTGCAGAGACTGCAATTGTTTTAAAGTAATACATTTGAATACGAATATGTTAAATATACAAAAGGGAGTAAGCCGAAATCAGCTACTGAAATGTGGAAAACATATTTAGGTTATCATATTATAACCTTCCATTTTCAGGGCTTGCATTGGGGAAGTTGATGACGAAGTGGACAGGTCTTTGGACTTTACGAATATACGAGCAGATCCTCTGAATGCAATTAACCACTGAGAGTTTCCTGCTACCTGACTCAATAAATACCATCTTGCTGTCTAAAGATAATATCAGTTTGTTTTGTGGATCTCATGAAAATACAGACTTGTAATGAAATGATGATTTTGAGTATATTGCAGATTGTTTAATGAAAGTACCGGTTTTCATTCTGCAGTATGACACTGTAAATATTATCATGCCCCAGCATCTACTGACAATGGGAGGCATAGAACGGTTTGTCTGTCTGCTTGTTGTTTGTTCTTCTGTCCGTACGAGATAAACCCAAAATGTAATATTTAGCATAATGAGGCTTGTCATCAGAAATATGACACTACTCTCCCATATGTTTTCATTCATTTCTTGAGATTCAGTGATCAATGTCACATATGGTGATTGCAGATATTTTATTGTTATTTATGATTAACATAACATTTGGTATTTTTTGTCCCACAATAAACTATATTTTATTGCTATTTTAGAAAGAAAATCTGTTTACCACGTCAGTATTCTTACATCTGCTGTGTGAGACATCTTGTACATTGTAAATAAATACATTTTAATCATTGTCGCCCTTATATTGTGTCATTCATTTTTTGCTCATCTTGGTGAGCGTTTGTGTTCACCTTCTGTTTGCTTCTTGGTCATGTGTTCTCCCTTTGTCAATTTCTTATTCAAACAAGTAAACCCATGTGCAGATTTTCACGAACGCAACAGGAATAGCCCTTGTGTTTTGTTCTTTCAGTGATCCTCTGTATAGTTTTATGTAGGTTGAAAGAGCAAAGTTCAATCAGAAACCAAAAAGTCCGCAGCATTCGTATTTGGTATATCACCTCGTAAAGTGGTCCATTATGTGTTTATGGGCTTAAAACATGCATCAGAATGTGCTGATTGCAAATAGTAGAATTGTTACGCCGTGACTTCAAACACATATTAACACCAATGCTTAGCTAAATTTAGAACTACAATTAAGCGATATTCCAAGCAATTGTTCATAACTGTATATATATGCTGTAAAACGAACTTGATTGAAGTCAACTTAAAAACAACCAAAAGTGAACATGCGCATCTGAGCTTTCATGCTACAGCTAAATGATTTTATCGAAGGCATTACGAGCTGTTGAATAAACTTTTGATTTATACAACAGCTTGCCTTTTCACCACTAGTACATGAACATAGGGACTTCTGTTTTGCCTTTCTCTCCTCGTTCATGAATTGGCACATACGAATTATTATGCCCCCCCCCCTTCGAAGAAGAGGGGGTTTATTGTTTTACTGGATGTCGGTCTGCCTGTGTGTCTATCGGTGTGTCGGTAGACCAGTTCGTTTCCGATCAATAACTTGTGAACGCATTGACCAATTGGCTTGCTACTTCACATGTGCATTGGCCCTTGAAGTAGATGATCCCTATTGAAATTAGGGTCACTTGGTCAAAGGTCACTGTCACAATAAGTGTGAAAATCGTTTCCGATCAATAAGTCGTCAACGAATTGACCGATTGGCTTGATACTTTACATGTGCATAGGCCTTGGACAGTAGATGACCCCTATTGAAATTGTCAAAGGTCACTGTCATAATAAGTGTAAAAATCGTTTCCGATCAATAACTCGTCAACGAATTTACCGATTGGCTTGACATTTTACATGTGCATTGACCTTGAACAGTAGACGAACCCTAATGAAATTTAGGTCACTAGGTCAATGTCACTGTCACAATAAGTGTAAAAATCAATGCCCTGTTGCGGGGGGGGGGGGCATATGTCTCCGACCGCGGAACTCTTGTTGGTATAGCATTGGCCTTTCATAAAACTTGAATTTAACGTTTATTACAGTTTTAAAAAGTTCGGACAAAACTTCAAAACTTCCAACTATATACCAGGTACTGAGAACTAAATATGAGCATTGTTCTGTGAAAACGAGGCTAAATGCATGTGCACAAAGTGTCGTCCCAGATTAGCCGGTGCTGTCTGCACAGGCTAATCTGGGACGAAACTATCCGTCTTAACTGGATTTTCGCTAAGAAGTGACTTCTTTAAAACGCAAAATACCATTTAGCAGATAATGTAGTCGCTGAAACGCCTGTGCAGACTGCACATGCTAATCTGGGATGACACTTTAGGCACATGCATTAATCCCAGTTTTCCCAGAACGAGACTCATCATCACAGGTGATAGTAGCACTATTTATTTTAATTCTACATAGTCTGTTTATATCTTCACTTTTAACAATGTTCCTATATTTGTCTTTAAGTTGTTGCCGTGTGCAAGTTGTCCCCAAGTATTCGCAAATCACATATCACATAGTTGTCTTTCAAATGTTCTGCGATGCTTATCTCGACAGTGTCTAGGAAAATTTCAAAATTGTGGTAAAAAAAACTACGTCAAATCTACAAAAAAAAACGTGTTGTCACTCAAGAAGCCACATTTATGACTCAATATTGATGAAACGTAAAAAGAAGATTTTCATCGACAGAAAACTATGCCAAGTTCGCAACTAAGTCAAGTGGGAGCAAAAGCCAGGTCACTGGATCAAATCTTGATTCAACTCCACATTTAATAATATTGATCAAACTCGGGCAGAATATTCATCTTCTCGATATCTAGGCGATGTTCGAATCTGGATGATCAAGTGGGGTAAACAGTTGCGATCGGGAGGTCACGGGTTCGATCCCCACACTGGGGAGCGTTCTTTAGATCTCCCACAAAGACACCAAATACTGGTTCTAGTCCCAGGAAACGGAATCGAGAGCGTTTCAAATAAGCCTAAGGCTTTCGATGCAATTGAGCTAAAATAAATAGGTTTAAACTTAACTAACTATGAAACTTATTCAGAATGTTTTTACCATTACTCAGTAAAGTTTAAAACTGGGTCACATGAAGTAAAAAACCAGGTCACCAGTTGAAATCTTCGACATTTGTTTTAACTTGATCTCAGGTAAGTGATGTAGGGTCATAGTGGCCTTCTTGTATCAGATTTAAGGGAAAGGTGGCGGGTCCTTTAAAATGGGGATTCAACAGTAAAGCTGAACACATTACATTGTATCCAGATCTTAGTATTAGTAATTTTAACGTGTTTCAAATGCGCCTCTATTGAGAGTGTGTTGGGACTGCTGTTGAGAGTCATATAACAATGATAATTATTGAATTGGTGGTGTTGTTGATTAGATAATTACAGATACAGATAATCAGATATAGTTTGAAAACGTCACAATGAGGCTTCCGGTCAGCTGTCCTACAGTGGGATAAACAACCCTCGCTCCCGTTTCGCCGACGCAGAATGGCCCTGTGACGTATCTTTTCAGAGGCTGTACCCAATTTAGACATCCGTTCAGAGCACCAAAGCCATATAACCATCCACTCAAAACACCAAAGTCATATAACCATCAACTTAGAACACCAAAGCCCCATGGTTAAAGAATAGAGTTCTGCAGTTAAATTAAGGTTTAATTAACAAGGAAATTACATGCACTTTGGTTTATCCGGTCTCCAGCCGATGTTGTCTCTATTTTATGCAGCAAAAACATTACACGTATTTGATTGTTTTCTATTAAGAAACGTGAATCTAAAGAAATACTTTTAATTTATTCTTCCACTTTGCAAAGATGGCCATCCGACATGCAATTCTTTTTTCACTTATTACACTTGTGCTCGATCACGCCTCAACTCAGTGAATTACTAGTGCTTCACAATTTCGAAATTCCCTTTAATGTTTGTTCTACTTTGTGGCAACACAAAAACTTTACATTTACTTGATAGTGTTCTGTATAGAAACCTAGACGTAATCTTAAAGTCTTACTGATTATTCGTACAACCGAACTATGCTCACCTCAGTTTGATTCAATACGAAACATGTTTTGACGTAACGCTATCTACAGAAAAAAAACTTGTTAGAGATGACCTTGCCACATGTCATTCTTTTTCAACTTTGAACATTTACAGGGACTTGTTCACAGACTTTGGCCTTTTCTTGAGTGTCCTTAAAAGCCTTTAACTGCTGGATGTAAACATCTCATATAGAATGCTCAAGTATAATAACAAGAATATAATTTAGGGAAAAAAACTCACATAAACAAGAAAACAGTTTGCACCAACTGGGGCTCGAGCCAGTGGCCTTTGTAATAAAAGGCTGTGGCCTATCACAACCGGCCAACCTGAATGTTGTACTTAAATATTATGATGTATTTGGAACTTTACATAAGCAATCCACGTTCTGTCATAAAATTTTACGATAACGAGTGTTTCATTCGAAATTATTTGATCGTTTCACGTTTGTAACGCTTAATAATAATATCGATTTTAAATGTTGGTAACCGGTAATCATAATCATTAACCAACATATAAATTTTGCAGTATGGGTCTATTTCCATAGTGTAATTTCGATCCCTAATGTACAGTATTATTTTATTGTATGAATCCCTGACTTGATTTTAGCAATCTGTAATAAAGTCACTTTAAGTTTTACCATTTTGAAAACTCAGTGTTTAAATAAATATTTCGAAATGATCATTCATTCTTCCATTATCTTTCATTCAGTACAAGAACCTTATCAACGTCCGAATAATAGCCCTTTGACCTAATTACTGACTATATAAGGGTTTTCCAATAGAGTAGAATGCCACTGAGACTCACAAAGCCCTTTCGGACATACACGATGCGTACACTGGTGGTTTTGTCGGTGTTGGTTGCCATGGCAGCTGCTGCCCCAGGGGACCGCTGTTGCTTGAATACCACGTACTCGTTTGTGTTACGGGGAACCACCACCTCTGGAATGAACACCTCGAAGCCGAATATTCACTCGGTAAATGATTTCTGTATACATGTATATTTATTTAAAAACAAAATGCGATTTAAATACCTGTTTAACTGTTGACTTATTTAGGCTTTGAACATCGTATTATCGGTTGAATTTTGATTGAAAGCCATTGAGATAATTTGGGACAACGTTTGTGTAAACTAACCTCGTTTATATGACAGGACAACGGATTTATACTTTCAATTTGTAACATAAAGAACGATCAGGTAACACATTTAAAAAAAAGTTAAAATAGTTTCGCTGTTACTGTTCCTCCGTTTGTACTGGAACCATGTGATAAATGACTACACTCGTTTACGTGATAACTATTTAAAGAATTTATTGTTTAAAACTCTGTATCAACCTACTGAAAACTTAGCTTACGTTTTAAACATAGTGTTCTACTCTAAATTATTTTAACATACGTGAGTGTGCGATACATAAAACACGATTTAAACTTGATATAAATGTTCGTGTACTTAAATAGTATGCAAGATTAATGCAATATTTCTATTTTTCTTCCGTGGACTCATGTCGACAGCTTTTTTTCGTTTATTAACGAATGTTTCATGTTCGTAGCCATAATGCGATTTCGTAAATCTGATAAAAAAAAGTATCGGTATTCATCATGTGACCTCGCCTCTATATAAAAGTGACTGTGTTCTGTACTGAGGGTTTTATCCTGATATTAGCTTCTTTTTGTAATAAACATAATTGAGCCGCGCTCCGGGAAAACCGGGGTTAATGCATTCGCGTAAATGGTCGCACCAGGATAGCCTGTGCAGTCCGTTAAATGTCTCGACACCATCTATGGCTTGTGTTTTTAATTTTTAACTTTTTATTGATCCAGTGTCGTTCGTTCTGATGGCTTTATAATGTTTCCCTTAGTATTCGTTTTGGAAGGCACCGTTGTATCGCATGCGTAACGTGTCGTTAAAGCCGTTAACATTCGCTTAAAACATTGCCTTCTTTATATGTTGCAGCAAGCGCAGTTGCTTGACTACGACTATGACAGGATGATTGAACGCGTTGTCCTGAACGGAAGTAGCGTCTTCCCGCCATCCTTAATCGGTGGTTACTCAGTGGTGTTTTACAACGACTTCAGACACGTGCGTATATGAATGTTTTTTATCACTTATGGATCTTTACTTGTATATATGCTCATAGTGAAAAGCAATTAATTAATTTACTTGTAGAACAACAGTCTAGTAAATGTAGTTAGGTTGATGCGTACCGTTGATTCAAATCGTAACGTCAAACTAACTGACAAAAGACCCACGTCATGCGAAAATGGGTCTTATGACATATGTAGCCAGCGTAGTTCCAGGGCAGACTGCGCAGTCGTTCATATTGGTCAAGAGCTACGCTGTCCGCTATAAAATCAAGTAAGGTTTCGTGTTAACATTAAAGGGCTGGGTAGCTCTTGAGCAATCTGCGCGACCCATTTTCGCATGACGCGGCTTAATGATATCTTCTAGCATAACGATACGAGCATTTGTACACGACATGTCCTTCATAAATTATTATCCCCATTTCATACTTGTTCAATAAAAAAGATAATTAAACTCAATATCAAATCTTATGGTGTTTAATTTATTATAGACTTGTATTGGCGTAGATGACCACATAAATTGTAAATTTTCGAAAGAGTTAGCATGCATTTTTTAACGGACAGAAACGATTGCTAGTAATGTGTTGATAGTTTGTAAATGAAACTCGGTGGTCTTAACTGCATATCTAGATGGTCTCCACGCGTCTTTATGTGGTTTGTTGCAGTCTAAGAAGTATACTGTATATGTAAGTGGCGCATGCACGGTGGAGCCCCTGACTGACGCAAGGATACCCCATTGTATTCCAGGTACACACTTGTTCAGTTCCAATTTAAATTCGGCCACTAGGATAGTTATTTTTAAATCGGTTTCCCGAAATGTGTTTAAGCACACGCTGTTATGTTTTTTCGGCGTAGCTGTCTAACCTAGCTTTTCACCTTTACCTGACCTTTGTAAGTGTCCAATAAAATTCAAATAAAATTTCCCGCGGCTAGATACGAATGAATACACTTCATTTATTCCATTGGCTGATTTGAGCATAATCCCCCAGAACATGGGAAACATGACCGCGTCTTTATAGTATAGCATGTAACTCTGTTTTACTGCGTGTTCAGCATGAAACAATTTTATCTCTAATGAAAAGGCTTGGTGGATAGAACACGTTTACACTCAACTCTTGACATCAATACAGTTTTGTGTGCCCCTTTATATTCAGAGGATTGTCAGCACCAGAGCGTTTGTACTTAAAGGATATGTTCTCATATTGATTCATAACTACCATATTGCTGTCTGTGTACTAGTAGTATATTTTAGTTCATAAATGTATCGTTTTTCCCTATCCTGATATTCTTTTGGCCAAACCATTTTTAATTGTTTTCGAAATTGAACATTAAACATGTAAAAGTTTAATGCATTGCATTCCAACCCGCATGGTATCAGGGTCAGTTCGCGGTCAGTAAACGGATCGTTATATAATATAGACGCTATCGCGTTAACTAGGTGAACTGAAATTGTATTCAGATCAGAAATATGTTAAATGAAGATATTCGGCGATATAATTATGGTATGTCAATCATAGATTCTCAGTGAGTTTTCAACAATACCATGATAAATATTATTTTTTATTAATTTAACATGCATTATTCCACAATTTTGACCAACTTATTAAGCATGAGCGCGATGATTCCCGATACTATTAATAATCGAATCAAATACCAATGCCCGACACACCACTATATAAATATTAAAAATATGTACGGATACTTCGCGTGTGGCCGGTTAACTTTTATGTTTGAATTTCACTTCAATTCTTCTTTTGTTTTTCTGTTTTGTATCTATAGATATATGATATGCAATATGTAATAATGTAAAATAAGCCGCAAAACTCCGCGTAACATCCTGTTCTGCGTGTGATGCAGCTAAGAACTGCATGTAAACTCTTTACCTTTTACCAACTCCAACCACAATCAACGCCGTATATCTTTTTTAAAGATATTTCTTGTTTAAGGAATTATACTCTTCCGATTACAAAAAACAACAACAATAGAAAGTTTATATATGACATGAATGTTTTATAAACGATATTTAAAGTGATACTACCAATTCATTTGAAATTACTTTCATACCGTAATATATATTTAATGTTATACACTGAAAGCACTGTACTGAACATAATGCATTCGTGGGTGCATATTCTAGACACATTCACGAAGACTGACTATTTCACCATTGGTCAGGACAGTGGTATGAAGCGACTGACCACGTGGTCAGGAACGGTGGGCGGTGACCAAGAGATCTTTGATGTGGATGAGAACTGCACGCCCATAACAATGACCATCATTGGAAGTGGTGAGTAGTGCTCGCGAAACTACTACTACTACTACTACTACTACTACTACTACTACTACTACTACTACTACAACTACTACTACTACTACTACTACTACTACTACTACTACTACTTATGTTGTTGTTGTTGTTTATTTTGCTACTGCAACTTCTACTACAACTACTTCTATTATATATAAATATTTTAGATCATTAATTGCTGCACACATTAAAATGTATAGGCGGTTTCTAGTCGTAGTACATATAACTATTTTTAGGTGGTTCCTTACTGTATATATTAATGTTTATAGGTGGTTCAATGTTTTTATCTCCCGCCTAAGGCGAGGGGATATAGAATTGGCGTTGTCCGTCCGTTTGTTTGTCACAAAACTTTTCAGGGCTATATCTCAGAAACTATATAAGATATGAACTTGAAACTTTATGGGTGTATAACTATCTATGAGGAAAAGTGCCATGCACAAGAACCATAACGCTTGGTGGCTATTTATCCCACTTTTACAGCGAATTCGACAAAGTGACGTCATAAATCCAGCAAAATAAAAAGGTTTACTGAATAAAAAGTGGGATAAATAGAATAATAGGTAAGTTTTGATTATAGATCAGGTTTATCATGCTCGGCACGAAAACGAAAAAGCACTCGCCAAGGCTCGTGCTTTTTGTTTTCTAAGCCTCGCATGATAAACCCGATCTATAAACAACACTAACCTATTATTCTCTCTATCTCAGATACGATCCAAGATTTCAACATGAAACTACATGGGTGTGTAGAAATCAATGGGCAGAAGTGCCATAAACAAAAACCATAACGCTTCACTTTCTTAGATAAGATTTATTGCCCTTTTTTGTATGATGTAAATTTTCAGGGCTATATCTCAGATACGCTACAAGATTGCAACATGAAATTTCATGAGTGTATATATATCAATGAGGAGAATTGCAATGCATAAAAACAAATACCCTACACTTAATTATTTTTTTAGGATTATACCGTATATCAAGGGATTTGCACCCATCCATAAACACAATTGTATTTGGCGGTAGATATCAATTCAACTAATTTGCTTGTTTATACAGGTATACATATTTAAAGGTGTTTCCTTGTTGTACATATCAATATTTATGGTGGTGCATTGCTGGTTATACAAATATTTATAGGCGACTCATTGCTTTCCACATGTTTTGATTTTCGTAGGTGGTACATCCGTCTCGAGTTTTCTAATAACTGACGTCAAAAATGGCATGCTGAGCAGTGCGGACGCCTTGGAAATTCCGCAAGTATGCAAACATGTACGTAAGATTTTTCACTTATCAACAAAACACTTTTAAAAATATCTTTGAATTATGCATCAAGCTATGTATGAAATTAGAAATACATATACCGAATTATGTTTCGTATTACAGTTAATTACCTTCTTATAAACATTGATTTCTAGTTCTGATAAGTATTCTAACTATGCAATGATTCAACAACAACGTTTATTCTATTTCACACACAATTACGGTTTTAAGTACATTGTTACCCGTTTGTTTATTCCTGTTGTTAAGATGAACAGTATTGTATTATTTGCTAAATAAAGTGATTAAATACATCTTTAGATCATAACGCTGTACCATATTACACAACATATATGTTTAAAATGTATTGAATGGGAATACAAATTCGACACTATATGCTATTTTCAGGCCATTCAGGCAGGTCCGGTGGGAAAATAGATGTTCAGGCAAAGACACAAAACAACGAACACAGTTAACTCATGAACAACATGTAGCAATATCGGCATACGAATCAAATTTAAGTTCATATGTTCAAATACCAAATAAATATGTTGAAACAAGGTGCGTATCATTTTGAGTAATCATCAGGGGCGGATCCAGCATTTTATTTTCGGTTCGGGGGCGTTGTTGTTGTTTGTTTTGTAAGAAGAGAACGTAAATTTTAACTCTTAAAAAAAATTGACTAAATACGTTCAACTCTACGGTTCTTCGTGATTTTGGTCATAGTTCACTCTACGCATGTATGCATACTGTGTATTATTAGAGGAAATGATATTTTAGCATCCCATTTTCAAAGGTCTCGTTACTAAACTACACATTTATTTACAGTTTTACTTCAAACACCGTTTATTTTCTATTCGTTTCCGACTTCTTGAAACAAAAAGCGAGGGATTGACGCACACCGTAAAGCTGTGCGTATTTTTTTTTATGAAAAATGAAAATATCTAATTGCTAACCAGGTTAAACAAGTCATATTCTTGCAAAAGGACAAAACGTTACAAATAACCTCACTAAAACACATTCATCCTCTGTATACGCATGCCCCNCCCCCCCCCCGTTGTAAATTGCTTTTATCAGAGATCAGTGTATAACGTGCTCCACACTGATCCGACATATTCTAACCGTTCAAACGCGCGATTGCACTTTACTGAAAAAATATATACTTATTTGTTAAAAAAAAATCATGATACCTATAGAAAACTCTCACGAATGAGCGGGCTCTCAACTTTATCTCATTAAAAATGGTAAAATATTTTAAAAGACATCCGTAAAAATGTTACCTCGGTCGCGCTTTTGTTGATAGTATTCTCCCAACACAGATCTTAAAAAGTCACGTGGTATAAGCACCGTGTTATATGGGTTATGAGGTATGAACCTCAGAAACGAGTTGGTACGTTCTACCACTGCCGATGTAATAAACGTTTACACCCTAAGTATTGGGGCTTTGCTGATAATGGGATACATGTCTGTGGAAATGCGGAAACATTTCTCGTTTTAATAGGTTTATATTATAAAATGTAATCATTATTTTGACATGTTTTATTAGTGAAAATGCGGAAACATTTTTCGTTTGAATAGGTTTATATTATAAAATGTAATCATTATTTTGACATGTTTTATTAGTGAAAATGCGGAGACATTTTTCGTTTGAATAGGTGTATATAATAAATTCGTATCAGTATTTGAATTTGCCTTTAATCCGCCGTCCTCTAGACTTTCAAAGCGAACTCAGCAATACAATCGGGATGTTTTTGTGACTATCTAGAACTATATCGTGTCTGATCATTGAGCTTCCGGAGTCATCTGGAACCTTCAGTGCCTGATTAGTGCAGATTGCAAATTGACAAATGTCCGCATCCAAGTTTTGAAAGTCGGACGGTTTCGGGATGTTCGTTAAACCATCGGCAATTATTTGGAACGTTCCGGAAGCCATCGATATTCACTCAGCAACTTTTAAAACATTCTGTAAGGCGTGTTTAATATATTCTCCATCGCGAGCGGAACCTGCCGGATATGACAGAAGAAATGTCATTGAATATGTGCAGTGGAAGAGTTCTGTCTTGTAATGAAATGTGGCGATTACATGGAATCGTTGCTTCAGTCGCCAATAAAAGTATTGTCATCAGATGGAAAGCCTTACAAGTGATGACATTCCCAAACTTTGCAAACTCGAAAGCCGACTGTTAACCGATAGTTTCCGAAGTGGAGGAAAAAATGCATCAACGGAATGCTAATTATAATGCAATGTACGATTTACATGTATATACTAAAATGAAGTTAAATGTGTCATATACACGTTTTGCACACTCGAGTCAATGTCAAGGTCAGACTATGGTCAAGTATTGTTGGTATTTTAAGACTGGTCACATACGACATCCGTCCAAGTTTCAAATCTTTGTACAAAGCGATATTAATGCCGGTTAATTTGGGTTAACCACGAAAACTATCTTCTGAACTGTCCAAAATTAACTCGATGTAATGGCCGAAATGAGGTCATGTGATGTCGGGTGTTGCGAGAGTGTTCATCAATAAGTATCAAAGATTTGTAGCAAGCATTATTGGTGTTGGACGAAACGCACCTTTTGGGTTTAATAAACATCTGGACCTTCAGAACGAATCATTTTGGGTTAACCAAGAATTTGTAAGCAAGTCAAAAAGTTGGTCATTATCAAGGTCAAAACGAGATCATGAGGTTGTCTTCATAGTCAACATTCACGAAAGTATACAATAATTGTAGGGATAATTATTAATTTTATACGAAATGTATTGTTTATTGGGTATATCTCGAACGGACGAACGAACAGATGATCAGGCCAATCGATATATGCTCTTTGCATCAGTATATGCTGGGAGCATAAAATAACATGTATGTGTGACTTACGTGACAGGAAATCATTAAGCCACACAGAGGCATAACGGTAACACAGAGATTAAATATTTTGTTTTAATTCAACAAAATAAATGTTCACAACTCGAATATGAATCAAAATGTCACTGATTATATAAAATATATATTAGGAAAGAAGTCGTGCAACATTCGGGTATTTGACGTCAAATATGTTCAACACATAAGAGTATGATACTGGTAATATTTATTAGGAAAAAAACAAAATAACAGATCTACTCGGTTTTGACATGGTGATAAGCATGGTGTAAAACAATTTGAAAATTTACCATTTTACTTATAGTACTAGATACTTAAATATACACAAGCTTTTTATCAAGTGGGTGGCAATATGTCTACCAACCATAAGAACAATAATTCACATTAAGCTAGTATGTCAGCCTGATGTTGTTTTCTCAATAAACGACTGTGATGTTTTTTTAATGTAAAACAAAAAACACAACATCACATGGAGCTTTAGTGTTAGTACATAACATTAGATTAATAATAACATCAAGCCTGTAAGAGTTGTCTTGTTAACGACAGATTTTATAAAAATTCACATGGGGGTATCTCTTTCTGTTACTGTGGACTTCGGATATGCCAACTGAACTTTGGGTATCCATTTTTGTTTATATATACTGCATATATATATGCTAAACGGTGGGTATCCTTTTTTGTTTTTAATCATTGCGAATATGCAAACTGAACTTTAGATAGTTTTTCGGTATGACGACTGTTTGTCTTTTTTATGAGTGATCTTGACATGTCACACGTGTGTTACTACGATTTATTGTAATGCTTTTTTAAATGAGTCATAGTTTTTCCAAATTCAATGTTTGTTATAAGAACAGAAATAAGAACGTTGAGGCATGGTTCTGAATATGTTGTATTATCAGTTTAAAAGAAATCAAGATCAATGGTTCACAAGTGAGTTCATATATAGGTTATTTACATGGTCTTTGAATGAAATCTTTGCAAAGTAAAAAAACAACTCGCGATTGTTATTATAACTTACAAGGTGTATGTCAAAGGAGTAAATTACTTAACGTTGATCGAATTGTTAGTATAAATTATGACCTGTTCGTGAAATACATTGGGAAAAAAGTGTTATGTAAGTAGTGCGAACACAAAATGAAATGCAATTCACAGCCTTTATGTCTTTTTTATTCACGTGTTCACAGAGAGTGTGTAAAAATACGATGTTCAAGTTATGTGTAGTTTTTATGCTAAAGGCTATTTCGATGTTGGGTATTCTATTGTAGTTTAAAATGCTTACTTCATGAATGTGAACAGAGCCAGTTGAAAGGATATAATCTTCTAGCCACCCTGTTGTAATAGGCCGGTTATTTTCAACAACGGAATGGCCAACTCTTATGTATTTATTTAGTATTTCTACATGATGATATTGACGCCTCCGCACGTGTAAATCATTTCAAACGTGGTCTGAAACAACCACCGATCGTCTCACTTGGATATTACACGTAAAGCGGTAAAACTGCTTAACAAATAGTAAAATAGCCCATGGAATTTGTGTGTGCTTTATTCCAAGAGCATGTGGTAAGGTCCGTCATTTTGAATGAATTGAAATGAATAATATGCAACCTCTAGTTAAGTTTTTGAACCATTAACAAGTAGACGTAAATTGAAGCAACGCTTTGTCAGTGATTTTCCGACGATAAACATTAAATCGATTGGATTATGAAGCCGCTGCTACAAATATACACCCATGATTGGTCATCTGACTCATTGATAAACAGGCATATAAAGGTTAATTTGTACCTCTGGCAGATAGAGTATTTGTCCATATGTTAATGTGTACCCGTGCTTCCTTTCCTGAACGAAAAATTGCTTATTTCACACCATAGTACAAGAAATTACAGGCTTTTAAACAGTTATTAAATTGTATTAAATAACAACGCAGTGTAAGTTCATACTGACTCGCCTAAAAGCTAAGATTTTGTTTGGAAAAATGCATTTATCAAAAGTAAAATACACTATTCATGTTATGTATTTATCGTGCAAATACAATACCTGGTTATAATACATTGTTTATAATACAATAGATATATAGTAATTGCGGGTCAAGGTTGACTTGTCCATTGGCAATATGTATCTGCCACGCGTTTGGTTTATTTACACGTTTCGTTGCTATAGATACCAGCTGCCATCTTCAGTGCTGTACCTCGTATGTGTGCAACAGTGTGACATATTTAACGAATTCCACCGTGACCAAGACAACACTGACAACATACGCAACTACACCATGCGCGTCGGACAACAAAACAGCATACACACATATAAACAAACGACTATGCTATTACAACCATCTGTATCATGCAAATAAAGCATATTTGTTTGTTTTGGTGTAAGATTGCTGCATCATTTTAAGATTGGTCATATAGCAAAAATGATATGATAATACGATATTACACTGAAATCAACCTTTTGTTCTTTTTAGTTCATGCTCTTGTACGATGAATTTATACAATGCGAGAAATTGTGTTGAGTGTCATAAATATGATGTGATATAAATACAACAATGTCGCTTCTGTTGTGTGGAAGGCGTTGTCGCTTACATATATTTGTATTGAACGTCCTCATTGGTTTTCCATAGTTTAATAATTGGTTATTCACTAATATAACCGAAAATAATAAAACAAATAGCTCCGTACAATTGTCATCAAGACAGAGTGAAATCATCAGACCTTGTCATCTCATTTGAGCTAGAATGCAATGATCAGGTTATCATTTACATGTATTCTCAACTAATCACCAAAAACCACATAATGTATTTAATTGCATACAATATATACAGAAATAATAATAAAAATACTAATAAAAACAAGTTCAAAGATCAAGACATTCAAAGGGTCAACATGCATGCGTGTGGGAACTCTTCGGGGGCTTTACGGAGAGAGCGCTGTCAGCGTTTTCTGTTTATAGAAGAAGACGGTATTAATTTACATGCTTGCGTTAGATTTAGAGATCTTAATTATTCCCATTGCAGCCGCTTTTTTCAAACCATTTTGCTAGGGGTGTTATAGAATAAGAATCGAACAGTAGCCCAATCATACATCATTCCTGGCTTGGCCATCGATCCGCACGACTCGATCGCTTATTGGCAACAACAACAGATAAACTCCTACTGGATTCACTCTCCCAGTCTGCTTAAAAATTCACCATATTATTGTATAACCTTACTTTTATTATATGACTAAAAGTGAATGCAAAGGATGTGAAAACAATCGTGGTTTGACGGAGTAAATTTAAATTCATGTTTTTAACTAAAATTTGTACATAGAATAATTTCCACAATTAAAACAATTTCGTCATTCAATATTTGAACATGTTATGTAAAGATGATTAAACGCGTTGTCATTGTACACCACTTCTTAATAAATAGGTTCATGATTTGTGAAAGTAGCGGAAACTTTAATGGCATACTCAAATAGCGGAATAATTCAACTTCTATTTTAGGAACAGACAAAAAGCAGTGCCGGGTATTTCGTTTAAACCAGGGCCCGTATTGACCAACCCATTCTTAGACTTAAGAATAAAGAATAGATTTAGAACCAAGAAAAATACTTCCAGCGTTTGAATATCTACTTACGACCACAGATGATTAAGTCATCAACAAACTATTCTACATGAAGAATGATGAAGATATAAATATTCGAAAATGTGTATAAGTACATGATTAATGCTTGAATTCTTCGCAACGTTAGTTGTTTTTTTTCCGCAAGCTGAGCGATGAGAATATGCATTGTTTCGTTATGTTGATCTCAGATGATTAGCATACAGTGTCCAAAGTACGAGTAAATACTCAATAAACAGAAGTACAGTTCACCATATTTATTTTTTAAGCCTCAAATAAACAAGACATTATAAAGGCATTGAAGACAGCCAATACATTTATTATGCGAAGAATCCAAAAAATATCACACTTTGAATTACTTTTTTTTTAAGGTTTGCTTAACATTTCGTGATGCAGTAAAGTTAAGAACTGTAAATTTACGGACAAATCAAGTTGGCCACTCTCTGGGCGTAGTTCGGCATCTCGTCTACCGATGACAGGTGGAATCGGTGGTTGGAATCCTTGGTAACAAGGGACAGTGTCCTGTCGCTGATTCCTGGGCCAATCCCTAACCAGATCACATTGTTGCTCTGTCTGGTTCAGAAATATCAATAAATAAAAAAATAACATATTAAAAGCTATAGTTCAACGTGAGACTCCTTTCAAATGTTTAACTTATTTGGTGTATTAATTTTAATTTGTCTCACCGTATTCGGATAAGAATGTTCTTATCTGTTCAATTAATATGAAAATGTTCCCACAAACCTTTGCAGTCTCGCGATAAGATCATAAGGGCGTTCGAGTGAATGTACGTGAAACATTGGTGAATAATGTTCCGGTATCTCGACAGTCGTCATGATGATCACAACGTCTTTTTTATCGGGTCTGTAAAAAAAAAACAAAAAAAAAACACAAACACCAATGAATAAACATCAACTCATCGCCTCGGAACAGTCAAATGCGTAACATAGCATTGGTATACACTTGCCTGTTTCCCTGTTGCCCGTTAGCGACGCTCCACAGGTACACCCGGATGCCGTCCAATGGATCAGGCTCTGGCCGCTGTGGGTGCCATTGTGTCAGTTCAATAGCCTGCAGAAGACTGGTCTTTGTCGGATACCTGGTAATATGTAATGTGCCAATGGTATGCAGCAGTGTAACCAAATAAAAACAATCTGTTTGTTTACAATGGTGT
Source organism: Dreissena rostriformis (assembly GCA_007657795.1). Lineage (NCBI taxonomy): Eukaryota > Metazoa > Mollusca > Bivalvia > Myida > Dreissenidae > Dreissena > Dreissena rostriformis. Next base: position 150,498 of record VMBQ01001164.1, on the reverse strand, counting down.
TTAGAAAATATGCAAACAATTACATTGGGTAAATTATGTTTCTTTTTTCTGTGGTATTTAGATAGATATTTGTCCGAAAGATTACACTAAGTGGCGTTGACATTTGACAAAGATGCAAAACGACGGTACGTTAGTTTGCTTAACTAATGAGGATCATCGAAACAATACACGTGTTAGAAACAGGCGTCTTGCTAACTTGTTCAGAGGCCATCCAACGAGGTTGTAATAGTCGTTGTGGCTCACAAGCGCTACGAGCGAGGCGCGTGGGCTGATATCCAAACCAGTTACAATGGCGTGCATGAACTGTTTATTTGGCTCAATACTCGGCACTCGATTCGATTCCTCCATAATAAAAATGATGTCCTTGTTGCAATTTGGAACAAGTCGGGCTGCAGAAAGAAAGTGACCCCATTATGTTTTGTCTCGTAATGCTTTGCACTGACACATCCAAAGTTTACATCCCAGTTTTATTAGTGTGTTACTGTTGTGTTATTTTTTCCGGATGTAATTGTTGTTCGGTTGCACGAAATTAATGTATTATAACGACTTCTTCTTCGAAACTAGAATTTACCTTATATATTTGAAATCACTGTTCATATTGTTTTATGGTCTGTATAAATAAGTTTGTGTTCCATAAAGGCTCATGTCGACGAGAAAATATAAATTAACTGAGTGTGTTTCGTTACGCATAAAAACATGGTTTAATTCAAAATTGAATTTCGTTGTGTTTGTGTGTTGTTTTTTTTATTCATATCTGTGTTTAGTATGCAGGCGCAAAAGTTATGAATCTATATTTTTGGCATTTTTTCGAACAAACATGCATAGATGGATATCTTTTTTTATGGGGTGGGGGTCGAAAGAACCGACGTTAGGGCTTAACTTTGTCGTATTGTACGAGTTTGAGCCGCTTCTCACTGGCGGCATAAGGTGATTTCTAGACGACAGGGCCGACATTCATGGTAAGCGACATTTTGTCATGAATCTGATGTTGTCATTGTTCCTTTACCTTGGAATGAACAACATACCTGTGGAGATTGTTGACTGAACCATCGCTGGTGTTGTCATGGTTACAGGTGTCGTCAGAGTTGGTAGGGTGTTACAGAAATTATCGGCACAGCAAAACTTCTGAACATTACGTTCATCTAGAGAACGTTTACTGTCACATTCCTAAATCAATTTGTAAAGGAAAGCCGTATATCGTCGATGAAACAAGATACATTTATGATGACTTCATAACGATTTATCATTTCATGTATACATAAAAGTAATAACAAGAGATTTAGTAGTAGAAGCGGATACATTAGCATTGGCAGTTTTATACGCAACATTTTCAGCAGAACTTTTAGCATAATTAGTATTCGAAATCGACAGTTTTAGAGTACATATTAATGGAAGTATAGATTAAAGTATAACCGGGGTATAGGTGAAACAAACACAAAGACATTACCGAAAGTAAAGATAATATAAAATTGTTCTTATATTAATATTTTTTTACTGTTCAACCATATGACGTATAACGTTTTTACCGCCTTATCCACGCATTGCATGGTGTATTCTTCGTGACCATCAGCGCTCGACGTTACTTGTTTGAACATGCATCTCTGTAAATAATAATAGGTTATTTACCAGTGTTGTGTACAAAAATGTGTTATATTTAGACGAGTACACAGCTGACCACATTTGGCGACCAGAAAGGCAATGTATGTGAGTACCCGGTATGACAGCTGTGTACGAGTACAAACATACTACAGTATTGTACACAACGCGGTTTAAAAATCTTCTTTATTAACTTACTAAATTATCCTTGAATCATTTATATAATTTACTTGATTTGAACTATTAATATAATTGACTTTATATATATAAAAAATTATAGTCAAGTCCGCAAAAGAACGCCCACGTCATCTATTACTTTGTGAGACGTCAGTTGAAAGTATCTTTTGTGTCCAGAAATAAGCTCTAAAAGACTAGTTGGAAAACAATGTTACGTGTGTCTTGAAAGGCTTAATTATTTTAACGATTTTTTGCAGACATATGCAAAAGTTTGAGAAATATATAGAACGCACGCGCGTCCAATACGATGACATAGTGGATGGCCACGAACGTGGTACTAATGAAGATAGGTGATAATATTATAGGTGTAAAATAATGTGCTATAAAATAATGTGCTATATGTAAATAGTAGCATTACCATTCACGTCGTATTTTTATTATTATTATTAATACACTTAAACGTGAAAACGTTACATATTATATACATGTGTCGCGTTCTGAGAAAACTGGACAAAATGCTTGTTCGTAAATTGTCATCCCAGATTAGCCTGTGCAGTCCGCACAGGATAATCAGGGACGACAATTTACGCTTTTATGGAATTTTTCGTTTAAATGATGTCTCTTCGTATCGGAAATCCAGTTTAGGCTGAAAGTGTTGTCCCTGATTAGCCTGTGCGGACTGCACAGGCTAATCTTGGACCACACTTTACGCACATGCATTATGCCCAGTTTTCTCAGAACGCGACACATATACATATCCATTTAAATACCATGTCTGAAGGACACGTCGTTATGTTTGTGCACGATGTGGCATTTATGACGGAATTGCAGTTATAGCAGTAAACCGCTGAAAACAACAACAGCAAGAAATTATACATTTTACTTGTATTATGATGATGGAGAACTTCTTTCATGCTAGTTCCATAATAGGACGGCAATAGGTAAAATTGTCACTATTGCATAACATTTACCTTAGTGCTTCTTTAATTCAATGAATTTTCAAAGACAATCACTTCTAATGAAAATAAATAGCGTTTATTTAACTGAAAATAATGTCGTTTGTAAGAAATGTATTTAATAGTATTCGTGTTTGAAATCTTGTTTTTCATATGTAATATACACTTCATTGTATCTTTTAATCCATCGTATTGTACATGTCAAAAAGCAACAACTGTCTATTGTGTAGAAACGGTGCTGTTGATAGTTATAACCAAACCTGTATTATTCGACCGATGTCAATGCAGTGTGTTCTATTTGTTATTAAGATGTCCATAATAAACCATTTTTGCCAAATAGTGTTAGTTTGCAAGTATCTGGGGATAGGCTCGTCAACACATACTACGTGTATGATTTAATAATTCTTATATGTCGAAATGTATTATTTCATTTTCGTATATACATGTAAGCTTATGTTATTATGCTTTATTTTCTTCTTTTTTTGGAATGTTTCATTCAATTAACTCATTATGATGATATGTTTTATTTAATTGTTGCAAAAGGTATCAACATTTTCTGTAATTATTCGGCTTGACTTTACAAAATGCTTAAACACGTTTTTTGTATGATAGTTTCTCAGGAATTTGGTCGTATTGAAACTCACGGCACTTGTGGCATGTATTCGGACACGTTGCCACAGAAAGGACTGGATCCTGACAAAGACTAGGATTGCTAACACAACCGTGAGTGTCGAAGTCGTCGCAAGGTGGCGCCACATCGCCCGCTGCTGCAGGAATCAGCAAGATGAAACCTGGTAATGATGCGTATGTAAGTACGCCTTTTTCAAAACAATATGTTCCTAATTAAAAAGAAAGCGTTCGTTTCCAAATTTGCAAGACAATGTTCCTATTGTAAAATATGTTGTATGAAATTCCCATAATCTGAATAGAATATATAGCAAATGTATGTTGCATATGTGTGTGTTGTTTACTTCAACAACTGCATGTTCTTATAAATCAGTCTGTTATTTGATTTTTTCTCTCCAAGTATGACCATCCAGCAAGTCACATTGTTTTTAACATATATTCTGTCTCATATAGTTCAAAAAATTATTATTATGGACGAACCCTATTTTGACAAACAAACAGTTCTACTTTGAAATTTGGCCTCTAAAAACTATTCTGGCCTCGAAGGTAATATTGTGGTTCTTGTACGTCACACACCAACTCATATAAATAAAAAAATGCATTTTGAAATCTTGAATTAAAAAGTAAGGGAACGGAAACCCTATGCTTTGACAATAAAGTGATGGTTTTAAACTTTGACATTAAAGTGAGACTATACGATTTTGTCAAATATGTATGCTTTTTATAAATGTGTGAAAAACTGATTATACATATTTTTCAATATAAATTAAAATAAAAGTTAAGAAGAACATGTGTTGAAAAATGCGAAATAAGCCAGATATTTAAATCGGAAATCGAAAATGGCTGTTCAGCCAAATTCGCCAGCATATATATCATGCATGTACAATGTGAACCTAAATTTAGCTTTAGTGCAGATTAGTTCATACGACACAAAGACACAATTTTGTTTCCTAACAAATACGAGTAAAAGTGTCGGCATCGGCTTTAACCAGCGCAAACTTGTCTTTACTGAATTGTATGAAATTCGTCTTCAATGTATAATTTTTCTTGCCTATTTTGTGTTATTGTAACATATTTGTATCAATATATTAAAATTTGACACATATAATAATCGTATAGTCTCACTTTAAATAATTGCATTGACCTTTAAGTTATAGGCCGATAACTTATTCATATGTATGTTTAAAACACACTTACCCCATAGAAGGATAAACATCATCTCCTTTTAGAACTTGTTTGGTTTGTCCTTTAGTCGATGTCTAGCCTGACGTTCCATAAGATAGAAGTGCACCGATGGATGGCATGATAAAGTTCACTCGATAGAAAAGGTCGTACTATATCTCATGAAAGTGCCTCGTGGCTCGATGAATCAGTTTGTGCTCAATTACTTAAGTTTGCACAGAGGTGTTATGCTGAACGTTTGCGTATTGGGGCTTACTTGCAAACCTTACTTGATGTCCGATGTCAAATATCTAAATGTCTTCAGCTGCACATTCAGCTTGAACTGTCAGCTTCACTCAAGTCAATCATTTCACCATAGGCTCGGGAAGCGACAAGAAGCGGCTAATGACTTTTTTCAACGCTGAATAATTTTCCATTTTCTTTTTAATTGATTTTTATTGAACAAAACATATTTCTTTAAATATAATTTAGACAAAATGACTCATAACAGTTCTTAACATGTATTGCCTTTTTGAATTATTTGACGTGTTCAATTTCTAAAACCAATTGCATTTTGCAGAAGCCATGTGCAGTTGGAAAGTGGACGTTAATTACCAATCTCACATGCTATAGACGATGCAAAGGAAATCGGTATTGCTGCATTAGTGGCGTCTGTTTATATGCCCATATTCATGTATTTAATATATAATCATTAATATATTTATGATGTGCGCATATTTGTTGACATTTATTCTCACTATATATCGAGTTTATGGCTTAAAATATCCTTTTATTGGACCTCAGTTGTTGACATCGTAAAATAAAGTTACTATGGTCCGTATGCCCATTGGACCTCAATCTATGGTTACTACGGTCCGTATTCAAAAACCTCTTTAGCGAAAACTTTAGCATATTCCTTCAATTTATAAAATTACCCTGTCAATTTAAGTTTTTTTTTTATATTGGCATGTTTAAAACAAAGAAATATTGCTATAGTGATTAATAATTTATCTTATTTTTGTAAGCAGACAAAAATATTGTTCTTATAGAAAATCTGATCTGAAAATACAAGTTCAAATTAAGTTAAGATGTTCCTAAAGAGTTTTTGAAAACCAGCCCTGTAGGCTGTACTGATAAAGTTCATGTGTGCTTTGCCGAGGACAAATCGAATCGGAAAATATGGCAAATTGTGTTCTCTAAGTATAGAACATCACAGACACGTGAAGTGATAATAAGACTAGAACACATTGAAAATTATGTTGATTTCAAAATGTTCACTCATGTATACAAACTGATTTCACAAACAGCACAAGTATCGTCTCTTATCGTTAAACTGTTCTCGCACTGTAGAATAGACATGATCGCAATTAAGTTCAAACCATAGCAAGAACTCTTAATAACTGTTTCGGAAAACAACGCCCTTAACTCGTTCTCAGATGCCATACAATTGTTTAGTTGGCAAAAATCATAATGTGGTTGTGTTTAAAATATATTAAGAGACTATTCCCGTCCCACACTTTTCAACACATGCCGTGCGTGGATGCGCTATTTCTCGGAAAGTACGCACATTTTATCTTTCGATTCCAGTAGATGTGTCGAAATTATCCGCCATTCTTTATTTTTAACAAACCGGTGAGCTGGCGAGTCTAAGTCAAACAATCGGTGTTATCAAATTTAAATGAGCCTACTACATAATTTATTTTAAACTCTCGTCTTTTGTGCACATTGTTCAAACTTTAAGGTTTTCTTGTTACAAAAAAAAAGTAAAGGGACATAATTTAAATTTAACCAGTTTGACAAGCTATTTAAATACGAAAGCAATTAATTGTTGTATTCTATCTATCTATCTATCTATCTATCTGTCTGTCTGTCTGTCTGTCTGTCTGTCTGTCTGTCTGTCTGTCTGTCTGTCTGTCTGTCTGTCTGTCTGTCTGTCTGNTCTATCTATCTATCTATCTATCTATCTATCTATCTATCTATCTATCTATCTATCTATCTATCTATCTATCTATCTATCTATCTATCTATCTATCTATCTATCTATCTATCTATCTATCTATCTATCTATCTATCTATCTATCTATCTATCTATCTATCTATCTATCTATCTATCTATCTATCTATCTATCTATCTATCTATCTATCTATCTATCTATCTATCTATCTATCTATCTATCTATCTATCTATCTATCTATCTATCTATCTATCTATCTATCTATCTATCTATCTATCTATCTATCTATCTATCTATCTATCTATCTATCTATCTATCTATCTATCTATCTATCTATCTATCTATCTATCTATCTATCTATCTATCTATCTATCTATCTATCTATCTATCTATCTATCTATCTATCTATCTATCTATCTATCTATCTATCTATCTATCTATCTATCTATCTATCTATCTATCTATCTATCTATCTATCTATCTATCTATCTATCTATCTATCTATCTATCTATCTATCTATCTATCTATCTATCTATCTATCTATCTATCTATCTATCTATCTATCTATCTATCTATCTATCTATCTATCTATCTATCTATCTATCTATCTATCTATCTATCTATCTATCTATCTATCTATCTATCTATCTATCTATCTATCTATCTATCTATCTATCTATCTATCTATCTATCTATCTATCTATCTATCTATCTATCTATCTATCTATCTATCTATCTATCTATCTATCTATCTATCTATCTATCTATCTATCTATCTATCTATCTATCTATCTATCTATCTATCTATCTATCTATCTATCTATCTATCTATCTATCTATCTATCTATCTATCTATCTATCTATCTATCTATCTATCTATCTATCTATCTATCTATCTATCTATCTATCTATCTATCTATCTATCTATCTATCTATTCTGTATAACTCCCCTTGCGGGTATTATTGACAGGTGCGCAGTCAGTGCCAGATAAAAGTGAAAAAGTGAGAAAGATAAAAGTACGGGTGAAGTGATTGAAAGTTAAAAACTGATAAAAACATGTCTCACGGAGTTCAAGGGGCAGAAGGGAAAAGCAGGGAATGCTTAAACCCTTCAAGATCAGGATGGAAAACTGTATTGGCAGGGAGGTTGTTCCACATCACAATAGCACTTGGGAAAAATGAAAACTTATAATAATTTGCAGTGGTATGGATCTGTCTGTAGGAGAGTAGGTGCATGTGACGAGTGAATCTGGTGGGTCTCTCGATATATGATGGTAGGGGCAAAGCCACTAAACCCTGGATAATTTTGAAAAAGATGATTAATTTAGTGTCATTTCGTCTGTCTTGTAGGGTCTGCCAACCAAGTTCCTGTTACATGGAGGTGACACTGTCGTATGGGGAATAGTTATGCTTGACCCAGCGGACTGCTCGACGCTGTACCTTTATAATTTTTTGTATATTTTGTAATGTGTGAGGACACCATACTGAAGAAGCATATTCAACCTGTGGTCTAACAATGGTTTTGTATGCGAGCTGGCGAATGTTGGAATTTCTTGTATGTATGTTCCTGCGGAGAAAACAAAGAGATTTATTAGCGTTTTTTGTAATTCTATTTATATGGGTGTTCCAGGAAAGGTCTTTTGAAATGTCCACACCTAAGTATTTTGCATTGTCAACAGTTTCTAATATTTGTCCATGCAGTCTGTAATTAAAACAAAATTTTGATTTATTTCTGGTTATGTTTAATACTTGGCATTTACTTGGGTTGAACTCCATGGCCCAAAGATGTTCCCATTTCATTAGTTTATCTAGATCTTCATGTAGAGTATGACAGTCATGCATATTGTCGATTGTAAGGTATACGGCAGTGTCATCTGCAAATAAGCGAACTTGAGAAGTAATAGATTGAGGTAAGTCATTTATATAGAGTAACGGACCAAGCACAGACCCTTAAGGTACGCCGGATGTCACTGGTACTTCGGATGAAAATTCTCCATCTAGAGCAACACGTTGAGTACGACCTACAAGGAATTATTTGATCCATGAGAGAGTAGCTTTATCAACACCATGTTCCTGTAATTTGAAAAGCAGTTTAAGATGGTTCACTTTGTCAAACGCTTTGCTGAAATCAAGCAATATTAGATCAGTTTGTTGTCCAGATGTCATTTTTCGTGCCAGGCAATCAATGAGTTGTAGAAGTTGTGTTTCGCAGGAACGCTTTTCTCTGAAACCATGCTGTAAGTCATAAATTTAAGTATGTTATATTTTTTGAAATGAGCTGAAAGATTAGATGAAACTATATGTTCTAAGGATTTACATAAAATACAGGTGAGAGAGATTGGTCTGTAATTTGATGGGTCTTCTTTACTCTCTTTCTTGTACAGTGGTATTACAGTTGAAGATGTCCATACTTTCGGGAGAATTCCCGAGTCCAATGATTTCTGAAAAAGGAGTGTTATTATTGGAGAAATGTGTGAACTTAATTCTTTTAGAACAAGAGGCTTGATGTTGTCGGGACCTGCTGCATTGTCTGGTTTAAGATTGGATAGCAGCTCCTGCACCCCATTGACACTGACTGTGATCTTTGGCATTGTTGGAAATTTTCTGAAAGATGAAGATGAAATTTCATTAAGATTTCTGAAAAAAAAGAGAGACATGATTGGGAAGAGTAATTGGGACATAGGTGTGAAAACGGATTGGAACTGTTGGTTCAAAACATTGGCCTTTTCTTGGTTCCAAGAAGTTTATTTTCCTGAAACAATGTCAAAAAGAGTATAAAATACCTTTAGCGTCTTGTTTGGAGTTTTTTTAAGAGACTATACAGTTTCTTCGGATTAAAGTTGGATCTGTTCTCTTGAACGTCAGGGTCTTCAATGCCTAAAATGGACTTGACATATGTATTATAAGCAATTTTGGTATTTCGTTTGATAAGGTTTTTAATATTTAGGAACATTTTCCTGGTCTTATGAACTCCATTGTTTTTGAGTCTGAAATAAAGTTTATCTCTTTTTCTCATTAGTCGTTTTATCGGTTGGGTAATCCATTGTAATGATCTTCTTGTACCTACAGTTTTTGAGGGAATAAATTGTTTAATACCAGTTGATATCTCATCTGAAAAAAATGACCAAAGGTCTTTTACCGAGGTACTTTCGCCTTTTTCAAGAACCCTGTCACTCACTCCTTTCATGTGGGTTTTGAAAGAATCCCAGTCTGCCTTTCTATAGAGCCGTACAACCCCGGGTTTCTGTTTTGTTATTTTTGGTTTTAGATCAGAAATAAAAGATGAAATATAATGGTCTGAAATGCCTGGAAGAGATTTTACAGAGTTAACAAGAGTATGATAAGAGGTCAGGAAAAGGTCCAATATGTTGTTTCCTCTTGTGTTTTCAGTCACCATTTGAGTAAGGTTAAAATCTGCAAGCAAGTCAATACAGTCATCATAAAGTTTTACATTACTTCATCCAGGTTTTATTGTGGGTCTGTGTTCTGTATCCCATGAGAACTTGGGGTTATTAAAATCTCCGAGTATGCAAAAATTTCCTTTCAGGTTGGCGGTTAGCTCTATGGATTTCCTAAATTCTTCTGAACTTTGCACATCAGCTTCTTTTTGTCGATAGTATGCTGCAATCTATAAAGGTTTACAGGAGGTTAAATAAATTTTAATCCAGAGTATTTCACAGTTAGTTTTTAGCTGTTTCTGTTCAGTTGCCAAAATTGTGTCTTTCACCAACATAAATACTCCTCCACCTTTGCTGCTTCGATCTTCTCTGAAGCGGGTATAACCTAAGGATTTGGGGAACATTTCACAGTCTTTATGATCTTCGGTCAACCAGTATTCCGTACCTACAACAATATCCGGTTTATACCTATCTAATAAGGCATAGAATTCAGCTTTTTTATTTGCTATAGACTGAAAGTTTACACATATAACTTTTAATTTTGGGTACTGTTTAAAGGGTGTTTTAAGAGACCTAGGCTTGGTGGCCGTCTGCGTTTTAGTCCTTCTAGTCTGTGCAACATCATTTAGTGGTTCTATCTATCTGTCTATCTATCTATCAATACTGTCAAAACTCCCCTTCCGGGTATTATTGACAGGTGCACAGTCAGTGCACGATAAAAGTGTTAGAAGTGAAAAGGTGAGAAAGATAAAAGTATGGGTGAAGTGAAGTGATTTAAGGTTAAAAACTGATAAAAAACATGTTTCCCGGAGTTCAAGGGGCTGAAGGGAAGGCAGGGACCGCCTCAATCCTTCAAGATCAGGATGAAAAACTGCAGTGGCAGGGAGGTTGTTCCACATCACAATAGCACTCGGGAAGAATGAAAACTTATAATAATTTGAAGTGGTATGGATCTGTCTGTAGGAGAGGAGGTGCATGTGACGAGTGAATCTGGTGGGTCTCTCGATATATGATGGTAGGGGCACAGCCACTAAAACTGTTATGGGAAGAGATGGAATTATCTGTGAAGTCGAACATACTTTTTGAAAATAAAGATTTGTAACACAAATTACATTTTGTTTTATGTTATAAATTTGCCGCCCGTGCTTTTCATTCACAACAAAGTTTGGAGCTAAAAATGTACCGTCGAATTAATGGTGATCCATAACCTACAATAACGCAAATATTACATCTAAGAATATTTAAAATTAACATGGAGGATAAAAAAAAAAAGTTATTTATCTAATTATTAAAGAAGAATCGTAGGTAAAAACTCATTGCAATACACTTGTTATTTATGAAACGATTCGGATATACAGTTATATATTAAGATTCCAAAGTAATTCCCGTAGTGTGCTTGATTAAATGACATTATGAAACAAAACAGGATTTCGGATAATTTATTTCGGCAATTTGTTGTGTTTTAGTTTGTATTAAGACTACCAAATTAATTCAGTGAATGTTGATTGATCGACTTATTTTTATGTGATAAATAATATGCATATCGCCTTTATAACAATTTATAATTATATGTTGCAAAATGTTTCTTTTTGTCTATTTCAATATAAGGCAGACTTCATGAAACATCAGACAAATCTGACAGAAATTCCAATGTCAGACAAATAAAATGTTTTAACATTCCCATGTAACAAGCACTAAAGTCTGAAAGATTGACTTAATGTCTGGCAATATTCTTACCTAATCAGACAATGTTACTGACATTGTTGTATATAGGCATTCACTACTATGGTAGGTTCTGGTTAATTCGTGGGTTCTGGTTGATTCGTGGGGAACGAGATCGCATGAAATCCATTGATAGAACGTTCGCACACAATGCAGTTCGTTCAGAAAAATGTTTTGACGCATTCACCATCGTTTTTCTGATAAAAAATGCGACAAAAACATGTGAATATTGTAATTTTATAATAACTTGATATGNATGGTTTCCGGATGATAACTCAAGAACGCTTAGGCCTGGGATCACGAAACTTCATGGGGACATTGGTCATGATCGGCAGATGACTCCTATTGATTTTCAGGTCACTAGGTCAAAGGTCAAGGCCACAGTGACCTGAAGCAGTAAAATGGTTTCCGGATGATAACTCAAGAACGCTTAGGCTTGGGGTCGCAAAACTTCAAAGGGACATTGGTCATGACCGGCAGATGACCCCTATTGATTTTCAGGTCACTAGGTCAAAGGTCAAGGTCACAGTGACCTGAAGCAGTAAAATGGTTTCCGGATGATAACTCAAGAACACTTAGGCCTGGGATCACGAAACTTCATAGGGACATTGGTCATGACCTGCAGATGACCCCTATTGATTTTCAAGTCACTAGGTCAAAGGTCAAGGTCACACAATGGCTTCCACTACAACTGACAGTCCATTTGGGGGGCATCCATGTTTTACAAACAGCCCTTGTCTACATGTTGTTGTCCTCTAGAAGGTTTGTTCAAATCATGTCCCAGGGGTCAAAACTCTGAATGCTCCAAGGATCACATGATTTATGTAGACATGTAAAGCAAAATTACTTAAAAATCATCTTTCGTGAAACCACATGTCCCAGAGCTTTGATATTTGGAATTTTACATCAGATAGTGCATGGTTGTTCATCATGTGCGCCACCTCTGTTTTGAGATGCATTCATAAACAAGCCAAGTTTTGAACGAGTTGAGTTTTTTCAACATATTTCACATTCGTTTAAAAATCAGGCAATGTAGATTTGGAGAAAATTAATTCAGCAACAATTGAACAGAAACATACAATCGCAACCCATTTGGAAACATGCGGACCAATTTAAGAAAGATTGCTTTCAACATATACAAGTTGCTGCATTTATAAAAACACTGACTTCCTGTTGATCTATAATGAAATAGGCTCCAAACCGATGCACATTTTATGAGGAAAATATTTATCAAACAGTTACATGTAGCAATTTTGAGTTCGATTCGAAAGTTGAGTGGCCATATATTGCGACCCTGAAACTTACCATACAGTGGATAAGATGGCGACGTTCCCGAAAACCATCGCTGNTGAATACCCTTGACCAATTTCCCAACGTGAATACCTAACAACGCAAATTTTCCAAATGTCAGGTTTTTTTGCACACATTTTTGCCAATTGGACTGGTACCGGTACTTTTCCCAATTGGGCAAAAAAAAATCGCTGACATGTATCCAAACATCATTGATTCGATAGAAGAAGCTGGTTTAATTTAACAATAACAACTGCCAAGAGTGATTGAATTTAGATATAAAATTCTACCATTTAATGTGTTTTATTGTCCACATTTTTTTTTTACATTTCAACATAACATTTTTCTTTCAGATAGAAGATGTCAGGGTTTCTAGATAATTGCAGATTGCCAGAATGTGAGTGCATTCAGATTGGGGAGCGGAGGAACTTGATTGCATCTATTGTTGCTGGAACACTAGTAAGTACATGTAGCAGGGACTTTGGTTTATTTTGAGCACCAGGATATATTATAACCAAAATTTGAAGCCACTTTGTCATCCTTTCCTGGTTGCTTACAAAAACAATCTTGTGCAGGATAAAGTGTAAACATTGTTTTTCTATTTGAACTAAAATAAGATTTCTTTTTCCTTGATCAAAGCTCCGGTCTGTAATTATTTTTTTAATGTTCTTAATTAATGGACATCTAACTTTCCAAAATAAAGAAACAAACAAATTGNTCCGGAAACCATCTGGTGGACCGACAGACCGACAGACAGACAGACCGACCGACATGAGCAAAGCAATATATCCCCTTTTCTTCGAAAGGGGGCATAAAAAATATCCGATTAACACAAACTTACATTTTTCATAACATAACTGGCCAGTATTGACGATAAATGTTTTAAAGAATTTCACAAACATAAACATTTGCCATTCATTCAGAAGTAATCATGCAGGTGACATCGTAAAGTGAATTGTTGGACACCTCTCTATTTGACATCCAATTGAGTCTGTGGTTTTCCGATTGTGTACATCAAAACGTGATATGTGAGCATATGGCACTTATAACGACCAATCAAAAGTGAATTTAAATTTGGTTGCCCAGGGATTTCAATAGACGCAGAATCCTGCGTTTTGACGCAAGCAATTTGAAAATGACTCGTTTTTGATCCGACCATTTTTTCTTCCGTGCGTCATTTTGACGAACCGAAAATTTGACCCGCACATGTATATGTATATTTCATCATGTCCATTTATAGAACTAAAGCATATCATTTTTCTACAGCCACATGATTTGCTGGTACAAATTTCCATCTACAGCGTACACCAATCACTATACAGGAATGCCTTGTAAAACCCGTGTTTTAATAAGAGCGCGAAATTGTTGCTGTCGACTGTCACGCATGGAAAGCGTGCATGTTGCAAAAGTCCTGTAACTAAATTGCAACTCGGTACATGTATTTTTTAGAATGAAAAACTCACAGTGGAATAAATAAACTCAATGAGAAAGTCCCATTGAAACTTTAGAAAAAATACGTAAAAAAACCCAACTAATTCAACAACAACAACTACATTTTTGTTGGCCAATACATTTACCTAGGAAGTGACACTTGTGAATGACTGCACGTAATTTATAAAGAACAAAAGTATTAATGGTGCTAGTAACATGAATTATAAATAAGTTGATACCAGTACTATAAGGGGAATTTAAAGGGGTTAGCAATAGTATTATTCATAAAAAGATTATGATATTACTTGTGTTCCTTTATATGAATCATTTTGTATGCAAATTATGTCATCTAAAAAAATTGAATAAAACAGACAAAAACACAATTCTTGTAGACCTATTTTTGCGCTTCAAAATTGACCCCAACATTTTTCAATTTGACTCCTCAAAATTTCGGGCCAGGGGTCATCGACTCCTTGTTTTTAAAATCTTTTGAAATCCCTGGTTGCAACATGTCCAAACTATTTTCTCAGACAAAAGTGGCTGTTTGTAAAACATGCATGCCCCCCATATGGGCTGTGAGNAGTCCAGGGGTCATTGACTCCTTGTTTTTAAAATCTATTGAAATCCCTGTGTTTGGATTATTTGTAATAAATGCTTAAAACAACATTTGATGCTTGCAGGAATCGAAATGGATGAAGGTTGTGGTGGAGCAAGGCCTAAAAACCTTTACAGTCTTGAGAAAAAGAGGAAGACCAAGGATGGCAACACTACAGAAACCAGTGCCTCCATTAAACCTTCAGAAACATGTTCATCAAATAGGAACAGCCACACTGACAATCGTAAATGTAATGCAAACCCTGTGACTGTCAATGTAAAGAACACAAGTTCTCATTGTAAGAGTTCTTCAACCAAGGGAAGTTCACATGATTTAGTAAAGGCCAAAGAACAAGAGTATTTGACCGCTAAAGAACGGTGGAAAAAATCGGGGCTGGCACTACGTCGTTACATAGCTGAAAAATTAGGTTTTAAAAATGAAAAGAAGATTAAAGTCCCAGTTTCAGAGGATGATATAGAATCATCAAAGAGCAGTAGTTCAGCCAATGGGACAACTCAGCCGTTTTCCACGGCCAGTATTTCTGATAGTCATCTGTACAAGAAACCACTACCCCTAACTGAGATGTCACGATCAAAATCTTTTCTTGAGAAAATGGGTTTTAGACAAGATAAAAGACATGTGGATAATGTAAAGCATAAAGCTAAATACAATAAGGATTTTGAACTGGATGACATGGAAAACAGCTCATGCTGTATGGACTTAAGCACATGGTCGGAGGGAAGTTACGGATTTGGGAGACAAGATTGCAGCGATATCCAATCTAGTTGTGATGGCTTAGTAAAGTCAAGTATTGGGAAAGCTAAAGTGAAAACTGATGGGACCCAACAAAGTGAAACAGGCTGCAAGAAAGGTTTAAAACAGAACGGTAGTAAGAAAGACAAGACGGGGAAAATTAAAAATTCAACAAAGAAGAGAAAAGAGAAGACTCAAGGCAAATGCACCTTTGACTTTGTCTCTGAAGGAAACCTTGCTGGTGGTGAATTTATTTATGGTATGGTAACAACTCATTGAGATAAACTTCGCAGGTTTTTTTTTTGGCCCGATTTTATAGCCGAATAACGGCTATGTTCCCAATGGCAAAAAGTATACTTTTTTCCCCTTTTTTTTTTTAAGTTTCTAATGATTATTTTATCTCAATTACATCTAACAAAGTATATAATTATGATTAATATGATGTTATTCTGTTAATTTGAATTAATATAAGACTTATTATGCCCCCCTTCGAAGAAGAGGGGGTATATTGCTTTGCTCATGTCGGTCGGTCTGTCGGTCGGTCCACCGCAGATGACCCCTATTGATTTTGAGGTCACTAGGTCAAAGGTCACAGGTCAAGGTCACAGTTACTGGAAATAGGAAAATGGTTTCCGGATGATAACTCAAGAATGCATATGCTTGGGATCATGAAATTTCATAGGGACATTGGTCATGACCGGCAGATGACCCCTATTGATTTTCAGGTCACTAGGTCAAAGGTCAAGGTCGCAATGACCTTAAGCAGTAAAATGGTTGACTGGAAATAGGAAAATGATTTCCGGATGATAACTCAAGAACGCTTACGCCTGGGATCATGAAACTTCATAGGGACATTGGTCATGACTGGCAGATGACCCCTATTGATTTTGAGGTCACTAGGTCAAAGGTCAAGGTCACAGTGACCTGAAGCAGTAAAATGGTTTCCGGATGATAACTCAAGAACGCTTAGGCCTGGGATCACGAAACTTCATAGGGACATTGGTCATGACCGGCAGGAAACCCCTATTGATTTGCAGGTCACTAGGTCAAGGGTCAAGGTCACGGTGACTCAACACAGTAAAATGGACCACCACCACCACCACCACCACCACCACCACACAATGGCTGCTACTACAACTTATAGCCCATATAGGGGGCATGCATGTTTTACAAACAGCCCTTGTTTCAAATTAGTTTTCCCCAATTTAGTAGACTTTTTGCGAGAAAAAAAATTCAATCCTGAATTTATTTTCCCAATTTCTTGAAAATGCCGATAAAATTCCCAATTCCAAAGCCATGGGCTATCTTCCCAATAAGTGGAAAAAAAACTGCTTCGGTTAAAATTAGATTCTAAATCATTCATAAGATTATTAAAAAATTAAATTGAGGACTTACTTGTTGAAAATTGTGTTGTTATACCCACCATCAAAGATGACAGATTATATGATACATGTATAAAGTAATGTTGGTCAGTCAGTGGAACACAGTCAAACTTGAGTTGCTTTTCAAGTCCGGCAGTTTTCATGTGTTCTTCAACAGACTTCCAAAAATATTTATGGTCATAATACATGTTTCTAGGCAAAAAAGCTCAAGACTTGTCCTGTTTAGCTGTTACCATTCATCAATTCCACTATTTTGAATCAGATTGTATCCAACTTTGATGATTTAGAGAGGGCATAACTGTTTTACAAACTGTTTTTTTTTTAAAGTTCTGTTTAATTAAGAAATTCAAGTATACATAGTGATTTCAAACATAAAATATTGACTTTTATTGCATATTTTATACATAGATGCTGTATGTTTTTGTGTTCTTGTTCTTTCAGACCCTGTACGAGATGAAATCATTTGTCGTAAAATTGAAAGAGAAAGTCCTTCCTCGCCTTCTCATATAGGTAATTCTGGCTCTTAACTGATAAACATTGAATACATGTGTGTGGGAGTTCTTTAATTTACGTTTTAGCACACTTAATAATATATTTTGGTATGTTTGTTAAATCTTAAAAGGTTACAATAGTTACTGATTACTTTTTTCAGTATTTGTGTATAGATTTTAAAGATTTAAAGAATTTTAAATATTTGTAAGCCTTCAATTATATCACATATTTGACTGGGGAAAATATATGCCAAATAGTTGACTGAAATTGGTGTCCAGAACAGAGTGGCACTTTTTGCAGGACATTTGATAGGAAAGATTTCTACATAGAATATATAAACCCTTTGCATGCTGGGAAATTTGTCGTCTGCTAAAATGTTGTCTGCTGAATTTGTAAAATTAGCATTTTCTTTGATTTTTTTTTTCAAAGAATACTATCAGAATAGCAAACAGTTTGGATCCTGATGAGACGCCACGTTGTGTGGCGTCTCATCTGGATCCAAACTGTTTGCAAAGGCCTTCAAAATCCGGTTCCAGCGCTCAAAGGGTTAAAAATAGGCCACCAGTCTTTGATTTGTATTTCAGGTTCACAGAATCGTGCTAGGTCTGGTGAGCGACACATGAGCAGTGCAATGTCAAACGCTGTAGCTGGGTTGCAGTACGCAATTCCTTATCTGCCGGAGCGTTTTCGTAGATTGGGTTCTACCGATGAGACACATGATAGCAATAACGAACTAAGTGCTCCTACACAGAGTGCCACTAGATCAGATCTACGTACAAAGGCAGAATCAGTCAATAGTAGAAATATTAGAAAAACTAATAAAAAACATGTTCCTAAAAGAAGGGATCATGAAGGTAGGGATTATTTAGAAAAAACTCCAACCAAAGACAATAATCTTCCAGTTAAAACACATAGGCAAAACAATAAGCTTAAAAAAGAAAATGAAGATAAAGATGATTGGAAACAAAGACTAGAAAGCTGGGCCAATGCAGGTGCTTCTGTTAATGAAGTTAGGAGTGATGAACATGAGTTAAATGGACGTTTGTTTGCATTGTCGAGCATAAGAGACGAGAAAAGCGATGATGCGCTATTTGAAAACGAATATGCTGGACAGCTGGAATTCGAGTCCTCGTTAGAAGATCCATTCCATGTGCGAGAGAGAAATAGAAAAAACAGTATAGACCTTTGTACAGGATTGTTAGACTTGGTTAATGATATAGACGAGCCTTTGACAGATCACAGAGAATCGAACTCAGGTACACCTGTGTGTCAAAGGGCATTTGATAGGCGATTTCTAAATAATTCTAGTCATTCTTCTGTCTCAAACCATCGCCTTTGTACAAGCTGTATGAGAGGCATTTGTTTGTGTCATGACGGATGTTTTGTTCCATGTGGGGAGGACGGACTGGAGTGTAGAAGCTCTGACGACGATTTGGACCAGAAATATGTTGAACAGATTCTTGAGAGGTCTAGGCATAGAAGCAGTGGGGACTCGTTTGAGTTGTCGTTTAGGAACAATCTCTTGTCACCGTTGGAAGAGCCAAGTAGCAGAAGCAGAGATTTGTCTGACCAACCTTCCACTAAGTGGTTCCCCCTTGAGGTAATATACTTTTAGTTGGATAGTTGTCAGCATTGTTAATTGAGCTATAAAGCAAGGCCAGGTTGAATATATGGTTTAACATGGGAGTAAGAAAACGTTCCGAATCAGCCTCTTAAAAGCAAAGGTAACAATGCATCCAAGTGCTTCCACTACCTTTCAAAAGTTGGAAGTCTTGACTTCGAGTCTTAAATTTTGGAAGTTCCAGACATAAAGTTTGGAAGTCCCACTTATATTTTAGTGTTTTACTGCGGACATTGGTCATATCAGATGCCTGATTTCATATATTTATTTTACAACACAAAAAAAGGTATTTATTTTTATAAATTTATTTCTATGCATCAATTCAATGTTTATTTCTTTCAATACACATATTACACATAATGATGCAAAAACAACAACATCAATATTTGGTTAATCTATATAAGTGATGCAACAGTTTACAAAAAACAGTAACCTGTTGACCTTTTGCCATAACCGGTTATTAACCAGTTAACCGAAAACCCCTAAGTAGTAAAAATGTTAAAGTATACGTTAAAAATGTNCTAAAATATACTAGTACACAGACAGCAATATGGTAATAATAACTAAATATGAGAACATACAACATGTAGCCTTTAAGCACAAACGCTCTGGCGCTGACAATCCTCTGCATATAAAGGGGCACACAAAAACTGTATTTATGTCGAGAATTAAGTGTGAAACTGCTCTATCTCTCAAACCTTATCACTAGAGATACAATTGTTTCATGTTGAATACGCAGTTAACATCGTTGCTAAACGAACTGTTGTATCCCTTTTCATACCCAATACTTCCCAAAAAATGAAATTCGATGGAATAACATATTAATGTTAATGTGAAATCTGTTTGTAGATTGCACGTTTTCTTCTGCGAAAAGTTTCAGGCCCACCGGCGGGAAAATTTATATTCGAATTGATAGGTCGCTTACAATTAAAGGTCAGGCTAAGGTGAAAACCTGGCGTATACAGCACGCCGAAAAAGTTAGAAGAACTACACAATGTTCATTTTCGTGTGTCTGTATTGTATTTTTGGTTGGGCTGCTTATATAATGTTCGCGTCGTATCACTCACAACAATGTTGTGTTTCTTTGTTCATTCCGTTTAAATATTTTTAACTCAAATTCACTTAATATAAAAAAGAAATGTGTTTTTTTTTCGTTCAGGTTGACGTAAATTACTAATAATAATATTAATTTCTGATAAAACAAATACGACGTTTACTCAACAAGATTTTAACAACGAATGCTAATCTTGATAAAATTATAACTTATAAACACTTTATTTTCGCGAGCAATCAGTGTTGGATATTGGTTAACAAAACGTCAAAAAAAGTCTTTCACTGTCTCAACTGATTTTAATCGTGAATAAGATAAATGTGTCAATGACGTCTTCGCTTATAGGGGCCCCACTCTCCGCAGTTTGCTAGTTAAATATTCGCGAGTTAAACAAAACAATAGTGAAAATTATCAAAACAGACCCCGTGTTTGTAACCACAAAGGTACTGATTTATTGCTTTATTACTTTGTTTGTTGACACGTTATTTATTACCGTCGTTGGTGCGGCATGTTGTTCTAACATGTTGTCAGCATAGGTTGGCAGTATGTCGCGCGCAAAACATAAATTCGTACGAATTATTCCATGAAAAAAAGGTATTTTTTTTATCAGATTAACCTTTTCCCCAAAATGTAACCGGTTAACTGGTCGTTTCGGTAGGTTAACCGGTTAACCTCTTGCATCACTAATATATATAAATAGTATAATAAAACAAATACAATGAATCACTTCAGAGGATGTTAAGCTGTCATTGGATCACAAGATTAGGTATTTAGCAGTATTTTTTATGCATCAAACTAAAATATCACCAATGCAATTAATGAAACAATCCTTGTTCTTGCAAACATATTTCCACAACCCTTCAATGTGGTGCAAAAAATAGAAAGAATACAAATCTGTATTCATAATTTTCATAAATTAATGAATTTGAAAAAAAGTAAAATGAGCCTTAACCATTGCCATTAATAAGTGCTTAAGACCTTATCTGCACACATGAAGTGACATCTTACTATCTATATAAAATGGCTTAATGCAATAGGCATATGTTAAGTTTATAGAACATGTAACAAATGTAAATGTCTAAGAGTGATTTCAATTGAAGCAGAATCCTGCTTTTTGATGCAAGCATTTTGCAATTTTCTCCCTTTTGAATCCTGCAAATTATCTGCCTTGCATCATTTTTATTCAAAAATTACCAGAAAGCTAAATCAATAATACATGTAAATGTTATATAATACAAACTGAGTTAAATCACATAGTATTTGACTAAAATTTACACAACGAAACATTTGCAGCGAATTTAACTAGTATGCACAAACAAAAATACTCTGTTCTTCAGTATTTTGACCCCTGAGAATTTCATCTGGCCCCTGACATTTTCAAGCATGGGGTCATTTGACTCCTGGTTTTCAAAATGTTTTGAAATCCCTGAAGCTAACGTTGCTGTAATTTACAATTGAGGATCATTGGTCACACACAACATGTATGAATCTGTGCTCCAGCTAGGCCTTAACGGAAGGGCAATGTACTCGCATTGTTTAATAATAAAGGAAATAATATATAACAAATATTATATTATGATATGCAACAGGGAATGTCCAGGATGATAGGAGCGCTGGCTCAAAAGTGCCCTTTTGAGAAAAAAAGTGTGCGCTCAAAAGTGCCCTTTTGACAAAATATCCCCCCTGCCCTCTTCTTATCCTAGCTGGAGCACGGAGAATATCTGTTTAGAATAAACAGGATGCATTTCCGAGCTCATTTGTCTTTTATCATGTTGATCAGGACTAAGGTTTAAATCCTGCAAAGCACTGACTTTGGAATTTTAAGTCAGAGATATAAAAAACTTTTTTTTATTTTTTTTACCATTTTGGGAATGGGGCCGGGTCCCTTGGATTGGGAAAAATCACGGCGTTTCGACTAAAATTGAGAAATTAGTGTTATTGTTGTTTTGCTAACAAAATTGAGAAACCAATTGTTTTCAATATTATATTTACTTATGTTGAACGTATAGGAGCTGGATGGGAGATGAACTAAATGTTGAGATCCCTAAAAAAAATTATTTTTTTTAAATATACATACATTTTTTTTGAAACCTTAAATTGGGAATTTTTATGTCCCATTTGGGAAAAATATTTACCTTTTTCCATTGAGAATGGGGCCATTTACCGACCCCGAATTTAAGCGAAAAAAAACACTTGAGTATTGAACAGTCAAGCTTTGACTTTTTGGCCAGCAATTTTTCGTGAGCTGTATTCCAATTATTGATTCTATAAAAATGGTTCATAAAAAGCTTGGTATTATGAATTCCTGCTGGTGTTCAATTTGGAAGTCCTGTGACAAACATAGGGAGAATTTTATCGGTACACCCAAATTTCCATTAATGAAAGCCCTGGTCCTTTATATTTCCCTTTACAAAAAAGAAGGAACGGGGAATTCGAAATAAACTGTTCTAATGCACTCTGTCTACTGCTATTTTATTTTTTTCAAAACATTTTGATATATGCACAAGCCAACATTCGTTTTTTCTCTGTGCTTCTCAAAGTTTATATAGAAGTCAATTTACTGGGGTCTAATTGTACTTCTTAAGTGCCTTTTTATATCCATTTGAATTTGTATTGTGACTAGACGTATGAAGCTCAAATTTAGCTCATCTTCATAAGCAAGATTCTACTGTATCGCAGGGGTGTGATTTTTCCTCCTTTCAGCTGATTTTCTCCCTTTTAATGTCAAACTTATTTTACAAAAGGTTGTAAACTTTGCTGGATCTATTTAGAAATGAAGAGTTTAGTTGAACATTGTAAGGGGGATAGGGCATTTTCCACCCCTGAGGTGGTTCTTAAATCACACCCCTGTGTATGACAGCGCTGTAGTTACAGAATTGCATGTCATAGATTGTATTGATATTCCAATTTTAAACTTATCCTTTCAGGAGGTCAGCTCCCCCGGATCAGGTTTTTCATCGTTGGATTCGAGCCTGGATGCCGATGATGAATTCGAGTGCGAGTGTGAGCACTGTCAGATGATGCGTTCTTCCCACAACCATTTTACTGAACAGCTGGCCTTGACCCAGCCGCTTAGCCTTGACCTTTCGGAAAGGTCACAGGGGGGTTCCGTCGCTTCGACGGGTCATGATTCCGGGGTCCATTTTTCGTTTGGCGACCCAAGCCTGAATTATCGTTTGGGGGACAGTAGTTTTGATTCTTTGAGGTTAATATATATGTGGAATACTCCATGAATTGAATCAAATGGTATTTTATTAAAAGAGCATACTTGTTACAGAATATCAGTAGATATTTTATGTTTGAATTATTCTCTCATACATTACTAGCAGGTAAAAAAAAAAACGTTTTTATGAACATTCTTTAGCAGGAAGGTTTAAATTTGTTCCATCTCTTAGTATCTCTATAATAGGATTCACGAATGAGTATTAATGCAGCTTTATTGTCATTATAAAAAATGTTTTCAGCAAGATTTAATAGAATGAATACGGTAAATTTAGCTGTTTCTAAAGTCATAAACTTCCTTCCCTAAAAATCTCTTCATTACTATGTACTAAGCAGAAGATGTTTGTGTATTTAGCCGAAGGATGTTTATGGATGACTATGACTACCTGCTCATGGAGAGACCAGAGAGTGAACTAGACTGGCATTGGCTCACAATAGACAATACACCCCTCTCTGTCATGCTTGAGGTAAGTGACCAGTAGCGCAGTCTGGACCAGAGTTACGCTATCTGCTATAAATTCTTGCAATATTATGTGGTCTGATAAGTAGAAAGGGTAGCTCCTGATCAGACTGTGCAGATGAGCAGGCTGGTCTGGAATGTTGCTGGCTACATATGGCATTTGACTCTTTTTTACATGATGCGGATCATATTTGCTTTCCACTCAGGCAGCTTTCTCTCAATATCTTCTTGTAAGACATCAAGTTAAGTACTGGTTCTACCTAGGAAACAAATTCAGAAGTGTGAAATTGATTGAAAATTTAAAGGTTTAAACTAAATAAATAGGATAAGGCAACCATATGATATGATTATGGGCCCCTTCCCCCATTATTCTACATCTTTCGTCCCCAAAACCTAACCCCCAGCCCTTATTCTCTATCTTTCGTGGTGCATCTTTCAGCCAGATTATGCCATCTATGTATGTTTAATTTGACCATTTCTATGTCTGTGAGCCAAGAATTAATCTTTTTAACAGTTTTATGGTGTTTGTTCTGTAAGATAATTACCTTCAGCTTAAACTGGTTTAAACCCCCAATTCTTTGCATTGACTTTTACAAGGCGTTGACCCCGGCTTTAATCATTTTTTAGCACGACTATATATATATATATATATATATATATAATTATATATAGTGGAGCTATCCTACTCACGTCGGCGTGAGCGTGAGCGTTGGAATGTTAAAGTTTGCGTACCATCTCAAATATTTTCTATGTCCCGTGACATATTGCTTTTATATTTTGCATACTTCTTTACCAACATGACCCCAATCTATAAACAAGAGCAGACAACTGTATCAAGCATTTTGTAAGAATTATAGCCCTTTTTCACTTAAAATTTGCATTTTATTGATAAATCTATGTTAAAGTTTGCGTACCACCTCAAATATTTTCTATGTCCCTTGACATATTGCTTTCATATTGTGCATACTTCTTTACCAACATAACCCCAATCTATAAACAAGAGCAGACAACTGTAACAAGCATTTTGTAAGAATTTTGGCCCCTTTTTCCACTTAGAATATGCATATTATTAACCAGGTTTTCCGAAGGAAAACACTGGTTATTAGATTGGCGAATGCGGGTGGGCTGGCGGGCTGGCTGGCTGGCGGGCAGGCGGAACAAGCTAAAATCATTTGGCACATTTGTTCACCATCATTGGACGGTGTGTCGCACGAAATAATTACGTCGATATCTCCAAGGTCAAGGTCACACTTTGAGTTCAAAGTTCAAAAATGGCCATAAATGAGCTTGTCCGGGCCATTACTATGTCGTTCATTGTCAGATTTTAAAATCATTTGGCACATTTGTTCACCATCATTGGACGGTGTGTCGCGCAAAATAATGTCATTTATTGTCATATTTTATAATCACAGGGTTCGCACAGGGCTTGAAAAGTGTTTGAAAACAAGTCCAAGGCTTGAAAAGCCCTTGAACAAAGGTACGCCTTGAAAAAGTGCTTGAAAAGTGCTTATTTCATGTAAAAAAGCCTTTAAAATGTTTATTTCTGCTCAAAATTACCTTAACCATCGCTTTAATTATAAACTTAAATCGTTCTTAATAGAAATATTATGAAAATTTATCATAAATTCCTTCGCGCAAAAAGTTGAGTACGAAATATAAGGTTCGTACACTATTGAGTACAAAACGTTATGTGTACACGTCACAGATTATGTGTACTACNTGGTCTGTTTGCGCCAACTTTAACATTGGCCATAACTTTTTCAATATTGAAGATAGCAACTTGATATTTGGCATGCACGTGTATCTCATGGAGCTGCACATTTTGAGTGGTGAAAGGTCAAGGTCATCCTTCAAGGTCAAAGGTCAAATTTATGGGTCAAAATCGCTCAAAAGTGGACATAGTGTTTCACAAACACATCTTGTTTTTAAAGGAAACTAACGTACAGTTCTCGGCCTTGAAAATGAAAATTTGGCCTTGAAAAGTGCTTGAATTTAGGTTTGAGATTTCTGTTTGAACCCTGAATCATGTGGCACATTTGTTCACCATCATTAGACGGTGTGTCGCGCGAAAGAATTACGTCGATATCTCCATGGTCAAGGTCACACTTTGAGTTCAAAGGTCAAAAATGGCCATAAATGAGCTTGTCCGGGCCATAACTATGTCGTTTATTGTGAGATTTTAAAATCATTTGGCACATTTTTTCACCATCATTGGACGGTGTGTTGCGCGAAAGAATTACGTCAATATCTCCAAGGTCAAGGTCCCACTTTGAGAAAATATATTGAATTTTATTGAATTTGACACAAGGGGGGTAACTAGAGGCAATCAGTAACAATGCACATTTTGATTTGTCTCCCTTTATCTTACTTTTTTTTTCAAATTGAAAACCTGGTTTTGTGACAATTTTGTCCCTTGTTGATAAATCTTTGTTTAAGTTTGCGTACCACCTCAAATATTTTCTATGTCCCTTGACATATTTCTTTCATATTTTGCATACTTCTTTACCAACATGACCCCAATCTTTAAGCAAGAGCTGACAACTGTAATAAGCATTTTGTAAGAATTATGGCCCTTTTTCCACTTAGTAACTTTGAATATTTTGTTAAATTATGTGTTTACATCCACTTTACTTCTAAAGTATCAAGGCTGTTGCTTTCAAACTTCAAATACTTTATTACTATCATGAGGGTACTATACCTGGCAAGTTGAATTTGACCTTGACCTTTGACCTTGAATCTCAAGGCCAAATTAATAAATTTTGCTTAAATTGCAATAACTTCTTTATTTAGGATCAGATTTGATTAATACTTTGACAATACAACACTTACCTGACATACCACAATGGACTTCCATCCCACACGCCCACCCCAGATATCCCCCCCTCCAATTTTTTTTAAATATTTTTTCCCTTATTTTTGAAAGATCATCTTATAAATGACCACACCCACACATTATTCCCCCTCTCCAACCCNAGACCGTCTATCCATCCCACCCAAGCTATTGCTATCAAACTTGAAATATAATCTTATTAGTTTGTTTTATGTCTTTACAAATGTTCAATAGATTGTTGAAAATATACCTGAACTCAGAATCGTCTATAATGTACCACTTCTTTAAAACATAAGTGATCAATATGTTTCAATTATGGTCCTCTTCCAGTTAGAATATGACTATATTACCTTGACCTTATTGAATATGAACAATTTCTCCATGATGGCTTACTCTATACTGTCCAGCACTTGAATAGTCGAGCTCGCTGTCTTCTGACAGCTCTTGTTAGTTATTGTGGTCTATGCCTGTCGTTGTGCGTGGTGTGTTGTTAACTTTAAGCGGTTATCACACTAGAGGCCACATTTTTATCCAGTCCTGATGAAACTTTGTCAGAATATTTATTTTGACAAAAACCGATCGGAGTTTGAATCTAGGTCACCAAGTGAAATCTTTGAAAAACATTGTTACCACTCTAGAGGCATAATTTATGACTCAATCTTATCTAAACTTGGTCAGAATGTTAATCTTGAATTTATATAAGTCGAGTTCTTATCTCATTCTTTTGTGTCCAAAAAAATAGGTCACCAGGTAAAATCTCAGAACAACCTTGTTACTGCTCAAGAGGCCACACTTATGACTCAATCTTAATGAAACTTTGTCAGACTGTTTATCTTGATAATGTTTAAGCTGAGAATTGGGGAAATGTGCATCATTAAACACTGTCACAAAGTCATATCTAGAGGCCACATTTAGAACTCAATCTTGATGAAATGTGGTCAAGTTCAAATCTTGGTCACATATGTACAAAATGCAGGTAACAATGTCAAATCTGAATGAACCTTGCTTACTCTCTAGAAATCACATTTATGACTGGATCTTGATAATATATTGTCAGAATGTTCATAATTATTGATAATATCGTGGCCATCTGGGTCACATGTGTTGCTACATGAAATCTTTAGAAAAAAACACTTCTTTTGAAGCCAAGTTTATGACTCAATCTTGATGAAACATGGTCAGAACTTTTTTATGTCAATATAAAGGCCATGTTTGAATCTCGGTCATGTGGGGTCGAAAGCTAGGTCACCAGGCCTGGAACTCAGGTGGGCACTTCAGTGCGATGTCCTTTATTGTATAGGCAATGGTTCACTTGCCCTAAGTAAAAGACAAGCAAATGTTTACAAGAACTTCTCACCTTATAATGTGTTTGGAGTTTCATTAATCCATTATTAAAGACTATTTCTTATTCATTCAACACACATTTATTTTGAGATCATTTGAACTTGGACTGGCAATCATCAACTCTGGGCATCTGTGCCGTGTTGTTTCTTTTAATAAAAAGAAATCTTTGAAATATGTATTTATTAAATTGTTGCTTAAAAAATGTCTTGATTTTATAAACACTAAATACAAATTGTATTGTTATATTCATAAAACTTTGTCCCATGGACACTTTAAGCAGNTTTAAGCGGGGGGGGGGGGGGCAGGAAAATCAGTATCAATAAGTAGTAGTAGCAAAATCGTTATACATTTAATGTAATGATCGAAGTACCGCTATTTGCATGCGCACTACCAAGAACTGAGTCATGGGTATGAGAACCAGTAGGTGATTTTGTCAGTTTGTGTATCAGAATTTTTTTAATTTTTTTTCTAAGTGATTTCAATAATATAAAAAAAATCCAGATAAATATTTGCTTAATCAGGAGGAATAATGCTGAACGTAAAAATGAATGTAAAATGAACGTTTGTGATTGTGTACATTTGTAATGTATCACATTTCGAATATAGGAGTTTTTTGCTTAGCTAGTATCATCAGCAATTTTCCCCAGTGAAAGAATTTAACATTATATATGAACATGTTTTACCACCATTGGCACTTATTTCCCTACCCTGAGTTTGACCGTTTGATGCCTTTAGTCAGTGGGAGTACCAGTGAAGTGGTCTCTAAAATTACCCAATTTTTAGGTTGGTTGAGTGTTGTGAAATAATTTAAACCTGTTTGGTGCTATTTTACTTTGAATTCTTCTTTCAGAAGCAAATCATTTTAACTATCTGTTGTGTGTCTTTAGTCTTATTTAATATGTTTGAGAACAAATTGCCATTTTTTCTTGGGTATTGTAGCTTGTAAAATTATTGAGCGCAAAATAAAGGGAGGTAATTCAAAGTACATTGTATTAAAGTTAAATTGAGAATTGTTAGATGTATACAACTGCAAAGCTTTAATGGAAGAGTTGACAAATGAATATAAAACAACAACTATGAGATTGTTTAGATTTAACAAATTTAATAAAAATTATGTGAATAATATGCAGAAACAAATGGAAAAAAAAATCTACTGACACAAACTGGTGAACTGCATACAAGAATAATTGGACTAAGTCACTACACTCCTACCTAATTAACATACTAGACTCACTAAATTTGGGATGAATGTTGAATTATATCTGCAGGTTTCAGCTATTTAGTTTTTACTGAAACTTGGTCACAATGTTTATCATGGGGGTA
>VMBQ01001164.1:106135-121091 GCA_007657795.1 Dreissena rostriformis | reverse complement strand
GGGGTACTGGAGTGCTCTGAGAAAACTAAACCTGTCCTCAATTGTAAACTATCAAATTCACATGAGCCTGGGGCCTAGTTGAGAAGGGCATGTATTAAGTACTGTGCTAACTGGGCAGCCCAGAATATTAGAAATATTGATATACATGTATATAGATATACTTAATTGGACCACTGTCTAGACCAATGAAATCTTTTTTATTTTAAGATCATATGATAAAAGCATTTGTTTGCGTTCGTAAAAACACTGAGATGATGTTATGTCTTGTTATTCCTGAGACAGGACGTGATCCAACAGATGCTCTCTGTGCAGCCAGACTTGCTGAGTGAACAGGCAGCACCACCGGCCTCCAGCTCTGTCATCGACAGCCTGCCCACCATCTGTCTGACACTGGAACTCATAGGTAATAAAGTACACATTTTATTAAATTTTTTATGTTATCATTATAACATTGTTAAATAGATTCTTAATGCTGTAATCCAATGTGTTAGACGATTTCATGTATTAATATTCTATTTAACAACTTATGAAATTCAATACTTATTACATTTTCATGCTTTTTTAATTCGTTATTATGTTTTGAACATGTATACTTATGGACTGTATGTCTATTGTATATTGGATAAAATAAACCACTTACTGCTATGCAAAGTTGGGAGAAGACAGCAAGCTTAGTATAAACTGTGATTTACATCAATTCTTTATAAAGCAATTTTGCCTGTTGATAATTAATAAGTACAACATTCTCATGATTGGTCAGAAACTTGGTTCGAAGGTTTAAATCCCTATGATATCTCGGTCAAGTTTGAAACTGGTTCATGTGGGATGAAAGACTCAGTCACTTGATCAAATTGAAGAAAAAACCCTTTATTCATGAAATTATGTAAAATTACTTGTCCTTATGATATCTCAGCATAGTTCAAAACTGGGTCCTGTGAGGTCAAAAATTAAGTCACTAGGTCAAATTATGGAAAAAGGGTGTTGTATTACAGTTCTAATACCTTAAGCTTTATCTTGATCCATGTCTATCGAAAGAAACTATTCAATGTTGGATTTCCTGTTTTTGGCTGGATAATATGTGACAGTGTGTATTGTTTACAGAGCAGCACCAATGCTGCGCAATCTGCCTGTGTCCTTGTGAGCTGGAAGAGGTCATGACCCAGTTGCTATGCCAACACATCTTCCATCCGCTATGTATCCAGGCATGGCTCTGCAAGGTATGGTGGAGTGTAGCCTTGCAGTGTGGCTGCTCTGTTACCTATGATACAGGTCTCTGTTTATACATGTTTATTTTAGATTGCTGGCATTGAAAGCATCAGGTTTGTTTGGGGTAGAATCAGTACTTAGTGTTCTTAAAGATCGTGGGATTGCCTCTAGGTGGGGATCGAACCTGGTTGCTTGGTAGACACCATTATCCTATATGCAACAGTGACCTTTCATTACACCTCTTGCTTTGTATTGTGTATAGCTGATATGCCATATGTGGCCAGCGTAGCTGCAGACAAACCTGCCCGATTGCGCAATCTGCGCTAAAGGCTATAGTCACGCAAGGTTTGTGGTCTCATTAGACGTGAGGGTAGCTCCATGTCAGACTGCGCAAATTTGCAGGCTGGTCTGGAGCGATGAAGGCTGCATATGCAATAACACCCATTTTGGCATAATGCAGCTCTTTTAAGTATTGCAATAGAATTAAACCTTCATCTCATTTATGTGTTCAGAGCAGGTTGTGAAAGTTATAGTCAATATAAGCTTTCATTGCAATTAGATCTATCATTGTCATTTGGATATTCTTCAATGTGCATTTAAAATAGTATTAAATCCTTGTACAAAGCATTACCAACACATAATCTTATTGTATTACAAACTTTATTTGTGAGCAGTGAGGTAGATAATACAGGTCATTTATTGAAATATGTAAATCATTTCCAGTCTTCATTTCAATAATTTTTTGATATATTTATATTATTATATGTATACATAATGTCTTGATATATTGCTTTTACAGTCTGGGACCTGCCCTGTTTGCCGCGGTAAGGTTGGTGCACCCGACCAATTGTGAAAGTGCCATAAGTAACAGTGACAACAGCTGAATGATTGGTTAAAAACTTCTGGTTTTATCGAGGGAATTTTGTGTTATATAAAGTTCAGCAATGGGTTTTGCAGACCAATGTTTTCTAAGAGAATGATATCCTTAACTCTTTCAAATCTTTTTAAGTGACTTCAAAAACCTGTAAGTGAGTTTTGTTAGTGTACCGTTTGACTTGGACTGCAACTGTTTTTGTTAGAAAGCTCAATAAAATATCAACAATTACATTTATTTAAATGTACAATAAGGTAAATTGATTAAAAAAAAAACAGAAAGAGGTGGCTAACATTGAATCCTGAATTAAGGCAGAGTGTTATCAATTGATCAAGAAATATTCATATCTGTATAACATATCAATCTCAAAACTGTAAAAACCCAGAAATGCAGAGCCTAAACTGTCTGCCCAACTGTGTGATAGACATCAAACCAGCTGACGCACTTCAGATTCTCGCTTATAAAACAGGCAGTTAGCAACATAACTCTTTCAGTGCTGGAACCGAATTTTGAAGGCCTTTGCAAACAGTTTGGATCCAGATGAGACGCCACAGAACGTGGCGTCTCATCAGGATCCAAACTGTTTGCTATTCTGATAGTATTCTTTGAAAAAAAAAAATGAAGAAAATGCTAATTTTTGAAATTCAGCAGACGACATTTTAGCAGACAAAAAATTTCCCAGCATGCAAAGGGTTAATATAATTGTGATGCTTACAATGACTTTGTTGTTGTTGTTGTTGCTTTACTATGTAAGATATACGATATGTGATTATTGTTAATTTTTTGTTGTTAAATTGTTACTACCATTTTTATAAAAAAATGCTTTAGTAACTGTTTTTTCTGAAATGAATTACAGAATAAACATGTATGATATGGCATTTGTGTAATTGAGTAGTTATTGTACATTGTTGTCACAATAGTATTCACCATTTTAGTGCCAACATTTCAAATTCAAATGTTACATAATGTGTACACATATTTGCATATAATACGGAATGTTCATCTACATACATTTTGTTATGTTGTTAAAACATATGATATGTTATATTATGGATGAAGATTTGTCTGTTATTCATTCAAATTATGAACAATCAAAATGATCATTCAATGATTTGCATTCATAAAAATAAATATTGTGTATTAAAGATATGCATCCCAGATTGCAAACAAATGTTTTTATAAAGTTGAAATAAGGCTTTTGCAAATAATGACTTGATAAGTAAGAATAAAAAGGTAAGTTTAGTTGTTGGAATTATTTCTCTTAAAGTGCTGTTAGGCAACACATTCAACAAAATCTTTTGTGATGTTTTGACTTGTTTGTTTTTACTTACAGTGTACTTGTACTGTAAATGTGTCTTGCTCTGGAAAGACGGCATTTAATGCATGTGCGTAAAGTGTCGTCCCAGATTAGTCTGTGCAGTCCGCACAGGCTAATCAGGGATGACACATTCCGCTGTTATGGTATTTTTGGTTTAAAGGAAGTCTTTTTGAAGTTTCAGTTTAAGCGGAAAATGCCCTCCCTGATAAGCCTGTGCAGACTGCGCAGGCTTATCTGTGATGACACTTTACACACATGCATTAAGCCTCTTTTTTCAGAGTGCGAATCAAATATAATTAGGATATCTGTGATGAAGGCCAGAAGAAGGCACAGTGCTGAATATTGTTCTTAGCATTTAATGTTTTGCTATACATGTTGAATCATGTTTTAATTCTTATTTTCTTTGATATAAATGAATTAAAGTAAATTGAGTAAAACGCTGTTGTGTTTTTATAACCTGGTACTTTTTCTCAAGGAACCTTATACAATGGCCCTGCAGAGGTGACCTTGTGTGTGTTTATTCGTCATGATCAGGATTCGCACAGACCCTGAAAAGCATTTTTCTTATCAAATATATATCTTATGAACAAAGGCAGTGTTGATATAATGTCTAAAATAGGCTCAACAAATGATTTGTTATACAAATAGTGCTTGAATTTCGCTTTTTGACCTTGAAAAAAACCTTAAAATTTCTGTATGAACCCTCAGTATTCAATCATATAATTGCGTTCAATTAATCTTCTTAACTTTCATAGTAAGCCGGTTTACCAGTACTCAGTGCACGTACTAATGCCAGTAACTGTCAGCTGCTCGACTTGCATCAGGGGGCCGTTTCATTAACGGTTGCAGCGCAGTTGCAGTTGCAAGTTGCAAGTTTTTCTCATCGATTTACGGGAAGTTGCAAACGCCCTATACAAATTTGCAACCAGCAGGTGCACGTTGCAACTGCAACTTTTTAATGAAACAGACGCAAGGTTGCAAGTTAGCAAATTTGCAACTGCAACTGCGCTGCAACCGTTAATGAAACAGCCCCCTGAAGTACAGGAACGATCACTGGGGATGTATTCACCAAACTATTCCAAGACTTAAGAATAAAGAATTGACAAAGACTCAATAAAAATATCTCAGAGTTTGCATATATACAGGCTAAAATGGTGCTTACATCATTAACATATTGGTCAACAGGAAGAATTATATGCTAGACTTGACTTTCCATTTGTTATCATACATTACAGTTATAAGAATCTTCTTTATTTTTAGACTTTAGTCTAAGAATTGGTTGGTGAATACGGGCCCTGGAGTTTTTTGTTTTAGAGATGGTTTGAGGAATTTGTCAAATTGCATGTTAGAGAACTGTTTGAACCAGTGGTTGTATTATGGGAGATGCCTAGTGGGCAGACAGGTTGGTGGTCTTCTAAGACTTTAAATTGCTACAGGGCATAACTATGTCCAGCATGGATGGATTTTCAGATAATTTGTCAGAAATGACTAGGAAGCTCACAGGAGCTATGTCTCTACATCAAATGTCAATGTTGCAGTTCAAGGTCAAATGTTGGAATCTACCTCTAACACTTTGGTTAGTGTATAACTTTGTCCAACATTTCAAGCAGGAACAGCAAATGCTCAGCACTTAGTTACATTTAAATATCATCAGTATAAAAATGCTAGTATAGGAATAATAAACAATTATATTTTTCGAATATATTAAACGGCACATTTTTTGTGATATGGAAGACAGCCCGTCTCAACATTTTGTTCACTGACAGTGTTGACTAAGATTTTTTTCTTAATCATAAATGGTATCCTACGATTTTGCTGCGAGAACACAGAAACCCTTTGTTGTAAGCCCACCCCAGTTTTTAATAGCATGAATTATGGAAAGCATACAAAATGTACCATTCTGGATATGTTTGGTTCACAGGCATTCATTGTATGGTACCAACATCAACCCTAGGTAGTCTGGGTTACTTCCCATATCACAACTTTGCATTTTTAGTACAGGAACTAGACAACTACCCTAAGTAGAATACTGTTGCAATTTTATACAGATAGGCCACTCCTATCCCGTATTTAGGCTTATAAGTAGTATAAACCAAACACTATATGTAAACTAAATTTTTGGTTGTAGTTTCTACAATTCAATGTGAAATTAAAATTGCGAAATAAAGTAATTTTAAAGGATAACTAGAAATAAGTTTTCACAACTGAAGATAAATGCAGGATTGTAGAACAGACAAAAAGTTAGTACATGTTAACCCTTTGAGTGCTGGAACCGGATTTTGAAGGCTTTTGCAAACAGTTTGGATCCAGATGAGACGCCACAAAACGTGGCGTCTCATCAGGATCCAAACTGTTTGCTATTCTGATAGTGGTCTTAGAATTTTTTTTGAAGAAAATGCTAATTTTAGAAATTCAGCAGACGACATTTTAGAAGACAACAAATTTCCCAGCATGCAAAGGGTTAATGATTGCAAAATATTCAATGTATCAAAACAAGCAGCTTTATAAAACCGTACCTCGGAAATTATTTCACATGATCCCAATTAAGGTGTGGGCCTTTGTCCTACAAGGTTAATTTATATTCATAAGGGTAAATGCAATTTGGAAAAATAAATCATAAATTTACTTAGTAAAATGCCTTATAATATTTAAACTCTTAAGTTTATGTTTTGTTCAGATTCTGTATTAGGACATTGTCTACATACCATGACATTACCATGTGATCATAATCTGCATGGCAAATGTGGGAGCAGTGGTCTAATGGTAGGATGCTAGCCTAGATATCGAGAGGTCCCTGGTTCAAATCCCGCCCTGACCACTGGAATTTTCCTGAGCAAGAAATTTATCCCACATCTGCTCCTCTCCACCCAGGTGTATAAATGGGTACCTGTGAGGGAAATAAGCCAATGTGCCATGGCTGCATACTGCGCCAAGATGTTAACGGACGACTTATGACCCAGTGATCAGAGGAAAAATGTGAAGCGCCTCTGAACGCACATACTGTATGAAAAGGGCCCTATATAAATGTGGTTAAAAAAATGTTTGCAATTCAACTATTCAACTACACCAATAAATAATCGCTGCATACTAGTGCTGGTTACTGACTGCTGGAATGGTTACCACGACAACCCCATACTAGTCTGTCAATCTACCAACGGACATTTTGATTCAGTCCATAATACAAAATGTAATCGAAGTGTGTAACACCTTCATATTGTTAAGTTTCAAACCGAAAGTAAATGTCATTGTCACATTTCATGTTGGAAATTTAAAATAGTTTGTTACTATACCCATATTGCTTGGTGGTGAATAACACTGGTCAGCACTACCCGATGTGTACACAATTGGGTCATGTTCTGAGAAAACTGGGCATAATGCATGTGCGTAAAGTGTCGTCCCAGATGAGCCTGTGCAGTCTGCACAGGCTAATCAGGGACGACACTTTCGGCCTAAATTGGATTTTTGCTAAGAAGAGACTTCATTTAAACGAAAAATGTCATAAAAGCGGAAAGTGTTGTCCCTAATTAGCCTGTGCGGACTGCACAGGCTAATCTGGGACGACACATTACGCACATGCATTATGCCCAGTTTTCTCAGAACGCGACACAATTGTATGTGGATTAAAGTTTATTTTACTCTAATGTATTTATACACCTCTATATAGATATAAGAGGCGCGTCATGCCAAAATGGGTCTTATGCCATATGCAGCCACTGTAGCTCCATTAGACCCATTTTTGCATGATGTGGCTCACATAATATCATAAATGTATGTACTGATAACATTTTATGCCAGTAGTTGTAATCCCGGCCAATATTGAAAAAGATTATCAGGCTTTTAAATTATACAGTTGAGATTACATCAACATCAAAATTCCTTGTTTGAAACACAATGCTTAAGAACATTTGTATGAAAAAAAATCTTAAATGTTCAGAAGATCATATCTCCAGTAAATAACAACACAATGGCTGTACACAATAACACCATGCAATTAAAATAAATAAAAATGCATGATTGTGGAGCTTTTTAATGCAATAAATGACACAAGTCCAAAAATATTAGTATTCACTTTAATCAATTCTTAGTTTACAATAACACAGTTCATATTGAGCCAACATACTAAGCACCCTTTTAATACATCTCTGAATACATAATATGAGCGGCATAATGCATAATTGGGTTAGTACTTAACCCTTTGAGCGCTGGAACCGGATTTTGAAGGCCTTTGCAAACAGTTTGGATCCAGATGAGACGCCACAGAACGTGGCGTCTCATCAGGATCCAAACTGTTTGCTATTCTGATAGTATTCTTTGAAAAAAAATCGAAGAAAATGCTAATTTTGGACATTCAGCAGACGACATCCTAGCAGACGACAAATTTCCCAGCATGCAAAGGGTTAAAGGCCATGTTCCCATATTAAATTAATATTACCATATTGCATTATGCGCACTTGTATATTTTGTATCATATAATTATTGTTGTTCCCTATCCAGAAAAAAGTATTGTAAATTATTTTCATAATTGACCTTCAAACATGTTAAACCTTTCAGCGCTGGAACCAGATTTTAAAGGCCTTTGCAAACAGTTTGGATCCAGATGAGACGCCACAAAATGTGGCGTCTCATAAGGATCCAAACTGTTTGCTATTCTGATAGTGGTCTTTGAAAAAAAGTGAAGAAAATGTTGATTTTAGAAATTCAGCAGACGACATTTTAGCAGACAACAAATTTCCCAGCATGCAAAGGGTTAAAATATTAAATCCATTACATTCCAACTAGGAGGGTATCAAGGTCAGTGCATGGTCAGCCAGTCTGGAAATCAGCCATTTTGAATAGTATG
Source organism: Dreissena rostriformis (assembly GCA_007657795.1). Lineage (NCBI taxonomy): Eukaryota > Metazoa > Mollusca > Bivalvia > Myida > Dreissenidae > Dreissena > Dreissena rostriformis. Next base: position 112,853 of record VMBQ01001164.1, on the reverse strand, counting down.
TGTTCAATTTTACAACACAAAATTTTATATTCGGACAAGAAATATCTTAAAAGACAAGAAATATCTTTAACAAATATATTTGGTGTATGCAATAATTATGGTACACACATGACAGGTTAATTATAGATTTTAAATGTTCTTAAAACAATTAAATGATTAAAACAATGTATTATGTGAGTTCGGAATAAGACATAAAACTTGGAATGGACACAATTTTTTTGATATTTTCCAACATGTGTTCATTTAATGTTCTGAATATATTTTTGTAATATTGTGGCTATACATATAATAAGCACTTTTCCATAACATTTTCATTTATAGTGATTGTATTTCTAATCATTTTCACTGTATCTAAAAACTGTGTTCCTCTACGCATGAACACAGTTTCACTTTTTGAGGATTAAAAAAAATCCAATTTAACATCCAGTTTTGTTGTAAAATCATTTTAAATGATGTAATTATATATATGCAAGTGTCTATTTTACTTATAATTTAACAGGTTAAGCTGCATACAATGCATGGATGAAAAAAACAGAAAAAGTTAATTACAAGAATGATGTCTTTTTCCAATACGACTAATCATTCAACTTGATCAATATATTTAGCATGATCGCCAAGAATCATGTTTCTATACATAATCAAGTAAAATAGCTGTGTACGTCCAATCACTACAACAGGTCTGTTTGATGAACACACATATAAATATTTGAAATTTCAATGGATGATTCGCTTTTGGCCTGTTACAGTTATTGTGTTTATTTCATTTTTACATAGTATTTCTGTGTTTTATCAATAAATAAATTATCCAAAGTATCTTCTGTAATAGAGATAAATCAGCCATCAAAACTGGCACAGCATCCCGTAATTTATGTGGGTGTGATGCAGTTAAAAACTGCATGGACAAAAATCCCATCTGCTATCTTTGATCTGATTGATATAACTGATTATATTCCACCACCACAAACCAACATCAACCATGTATATCTTTTTTATTATTAAAGATGTTTCTCCTAGGACAGTGTTAAATATCGTTTTTTTTTGTATATGTATTGTTTCTCCTAGGACAGTTTAACACAGATGGTTTTCTCCTCTGTAAAGAACTCAATGGAGTCCTTGGCACTCTCCCGTCCTGTCCCCGACTCCTTCATCCCCCCGAACGGCATGTTGAGATCCCGCACCATCCAGCAATTAGCCCACACTGTCCCCGCCTGAAAGATTTGTTGGTTCATTTGCATTTTTTTGCGTAATTAAAAGTATTACAGTCCTAGAAAAATGTTCAGTAAACCAATTCACACTTTTCCTGGGAAAGCTTAGGCAATTTAATACGTAAACCAGTTTTAAGTGCACCTCTTATGCCAGTTACTGACTACTGCACTATATGAATCAATTCAGGTGGAGAACAGCCATATTAATAACAACATATGTGTAATCCAGAGTTTATTTACAGGTTGTAACCGCATCTTCACGACTTCACAAGGTACAGACCTGCCCCTGTTACCTTTCAGGAGAAAATATGTAATTTTGAGCCAAAGTAGGTCAAATTTACCCCGGCTGCCTGGGTATTCACCACAGAAATAATTTTGATCCAAATAGACCAGTACATGATTGCAAATGAGACCCTAATGTGCACTGGTAGACATTAATAACAACTAATTCCTACACCAGTCATGTACCAGGCTGGGGGGATTGAACTCTTTTTGAGACTGACCACCAGACTCTTCATAAGATAACCACACAAAAAGTGATAGTTGTACAGCTGACATGCGGGATAAACCTCGCAAGCCTGGATAGTTAGTTGTACAGCTGACATGCGGGATAAACCTCGCAAGCCTGGATAGTTGTACAGCTGACATGCGGGATAAACCTCGCAATCCTGATCCACATTTTAACCATTTCCCTATTTCTGTGCTTCACCAGTGAAAACAATTTCAAGTAAATATAATAAAAACTGAAAAAATAAAACCCGAATTCTCAACTTCGCTTATCTTCTAAAATGGCGGACGCGAAAATGCTTGTACATGTGTGATGTCACAAAACAGGAGACAACAGGGAAGATAAGCAAATCAACACTTTGCGAGTTACAATCATAAAAGTCAACAAAATCATCATTTTGTATGTTAAACACAATACAAAAACATTATTTATCAGATAAATCACATTTTAATGTAAATAGCATTAAATATATTAACTTGGATTTTCTTTGAAATTGACCTTTAAGAACTATTTTTGCATAAATTCCGCACTCAAATGTGAAGTGCGGGATTTATATATACTATATTCTATAGGATACCATTCGAGTGCGCAACTAATGCAAAAAGAGTTATGTTTATACTTTAATTCTGATATATTCTGTGTACACGTTTTGCCTGTTTAGCAATACCATACAAGTATTTCCTGTGTGATACTCTTTCATAATTTTTATTTCAATAGTCAACAAAATAATAAAAACCATATAATCGTTCTTTTATAATGATATAAGCATGCATAAATGTTATGGTCAGGTTATTATGTGCACGCTTTATTACTAATATACCGGTATAATATTAGTTACCCATACATGTACCTTTATCTTCTAGTAAATTTGAGTATTGAAAGCTAATTTAAACATCTTCAAAGCAAGGAATTATAGCAACATTTACTTATTGCTAGATACATTAATTTTTTATGAAACACAAACTGGTTCTTTGAAGACTGGTTCTTACTGGTCTTATTCAGTTAACCATTGAGCCAGGTCATGCTAAAAAGGGTCTCATGTCACATGCGGCAAGCGTTGCTCCAGACCAGATGGCGCATTCAAATAGTCTGGAGCTACCCTGTCTGCTAATGAGACCACTAAACTTTGCTTGACTCTAAGCAGACTGGGTAGCTTTTGACCATACTGCGCCAATGTGCGGGCTGATCTGGAGCTGCGCTTGCCACATATACAATGAAACCATTTTCTCACGCCACAGCTTAATGTATACTTTTTAAATGTGAGTATTAATTAATTTATATTTTACTAGAAGCATAATTCAATACTGGGTATATAAAATCTGACAATACATGAAATATGTGATTATATTTTACATTGCTATTAGACTGAATCCTATTGATTATGTACCTTTGTATTTTATCTCAAATACACAGCTACTAACAAAACTTACATGGAGTTTGTGTGACACAGTATGCAGGGTAGAGACATCACTCGACCATACAGTGGCTGCTAGCCCATACTTGACACTGTTGACTCTCTCAATCACCTGGCACCAAACAAGAGATATACACTGCAGAATTCTACTTATGTTATATTGCCATACCTACCACACAACTATATAACGCTCAATTGGCCATTGTTGACTCAGGTACTACTTGAAAGTACCCTGGTACTCTTAAGTATACTACATTATGTACCCTGAGTACGCAAAATACTCTTAAAGACACCAGGCCTTACGCCTGGGTACTTTTTAATATATTTTCTGTACCCCTGGTACTATTAACTCTTACAGTGCTGGAACCGGATTTAGAAGGTCTTTGCAAACAGTTTGGATCCAGATGAGACGCCACAGAACGTGGCGTCTCATCAGGATCCAAACTGTTTGCTATTCTGATAGTATTCTTTGAAAAAAAATCAAAGAAAATGTTAATTTTAGAAATTTAGCAGACAACATTTTAGCAGACTACAAATATCCCAGCATGCAAAGGGTTAAGTATACTACAAAGTACCTGGGTTACTCTTAAGTAGTACCAGAGCTGACAAAGACCAATCGAGCACAACTTACTATCCCCCGTAATAGCATGAAACCAGTACAGTACTGTGTTTGTGATATTAAGACAGTACACTACAAAAAAATTGTTCCAAACTTATATTATTTGAATTTTTAAAATTTTTCATAAATTTATCTTTACATTAACCTTTTTTGGATACGAGATATAAATTGAAATAAATGCTTTGAATTTCAACAAAACGTTTTACACGTCTTGTGATCGTACCTCAGGCATGGTATCAAACGGAACCACGACCACCACTGGTCCAAATATCTCCTCTGTAATCAGTCTGGAAGAATCCCTCACTTCCGATATCACAGTTGGTCTCATGAAATAGCCCTGACAAAAAAAAACAAACAGAAATATGATCAGATGAATTTCACAATTGATCGACTTTTTGACTAAAGATTATTTAACATCTAATCAAAACAGTCATTCAACAAATGATCATGATTAATAATGATGATTCTTAGCGAAAACAAGGTGATATTTGTTTCAATAAAAAAACAAAATCTGTGTTTTGTTTAATCAAACAAAATCTTCTTTCTGTTCAAAAGTCACAGGAGCCAAATATGGGATTTTTGTTACATATATAAAAGGTAACCCCAAATACACATACCAAGAACTGGGGTATACACTACATGTATATGGAATTTGATGGATTATTAAAAAAAAACTCTGAGGCATGCAATTAAGGCAATTAAACACAGTTTACTTGTTTCCATGGTCACCGACCTGTTTGTTCCTTTCAGGAAGGTTCAGAGGCTCATCCCCACATAGAATTGTGGCCCCTTCCTGTCTGGCAACGTCCACGTAACCCCTGACCTTGGCTAAGTGGTCCTTACTGATAAGGGCCCCCATGAAGGAGTCTGGGGATTTGGGGTCCCCTACAACCAATTTCCTGCCAATAAAACGATAAGCGTCAATTTATAGCATTTCTCCTATAAGTACTTCAGCCAAATCAATTTAAAACAAACCATAGCATAAATTTTAGTTTTTTACAATCTCTGTTATTAGCACCCAATTATTCCATGCATCATACCAACTGATCATGTTTTAGTAGACAAAAGAGGGTCTTAAAATTCGAAACAAAATCTTTTTTATTTTTTTATTTTACCCATACATATTTTCATGCTCTTTACAGGATTTATTTCAACAGCCTTGAGTTACAAGTATAATTTTTATTATTAAGAAAATGCTCAAAATACAGGAGTTTTGGTTTCGGTATATTTTTCAAAGCGTAACAAGGGCAATTGATACTGAGTTTAACATTTTCAAGCGTCTAGCCCTTATGCACAAATGAATAAATGTACAATATTAAATGACTTTACCCTTTCCTACTCAGATGGAAAGGGAAAATGGCTATATGAATCAAGCATAATACCAGAACAGCCTGCATGTAACTTCCCGGCATTTCAGGTTTTATGCTATTTGCTGCTTGTCACAATCTTAAAGAGTTGGGAATGAAGCCTTAAAAATTGAATCAATTAATAAATAAATAAAAAATGAGCCTCGTTTTTAGACAAATGGGCTTAATGCATGTGCGTAAAGTGTCATCCCAGATTAGCCTGTGCAGTCCACAAAGGCTAATCAGGGATGAGCCTTTCCGCGTTTAACTGGATTTTTGCTGAGAAGAGACTACCTTTAAACAAACAATACAATAAGAGCAGAAAGTGTCATCCCTCACAAGCCTGTGCGGACTGCACAGGCTTATCTGGGATGACTCGTTATGCTCATGCATTAAGAAGCTAAAATCCTCTGCTTCGCAGCTGACATACTTGGCCTCTTGCACAAATCCGTCCAGGAACTTCTGATAGATTCCACTCTGCACATAGATCCGGCTTGTACACAGGCAGATCTCTCCTTGGTTTGTAAAGCTGGACCTACAAGCAGTCAACTACTGCACTGAAGGAAAACATTGCTTAACACTACCTTGACAGTAAAATTATGTAGAAAACATTGCTTAACACTACCTTGACAGTAAAATTATGTAGAAAACATTGCTGGACAAGTACATTGTACCTTGACATTAAAATCATGTAAAAAACATTGCTGGACACGTACCTTGACAGTAAAATTATGTAGAAAACATTGCTGGACACGTACCTTGACAGGTAAAATTATGTAGAAAACATTGCTTAACACTACCTTGACAGTAAAATTATGTAGAAAACATTGCTTAACACGTACCTTGACAGTAAAATTATGTAGAAAACATTGCTGGACACGTACCTTGACAGTAAAATTATGTAGAAAACATTGCTGAACACGTACCTTGATATAACAAGCAAATTCGTAGAATTGATATCCCCCGCAACATATGCTTTGTTTGAGGATGGGTGCAAATCGGACTGACGAACATACTGACAGATGGACGGACGGAGGACAATAACTCAAAACTAAGACAGAGGAAGGTTCTTGAGCCTTCAATATTTATTTAGGTGAATTAAAAAGTTGTGCGTTTTCCACAAAAACATTCAATGTTAATATACACTAAATTTAACAGATGGTGTACAATGCCATTTGGCGTGCATCATCCTCTTATCCATATATATACTTATATCAAGTTTCAATGAAATCCGTCAATGCCATTTGGCGTGCATCATCCTCTTATCCATATATATACTTATATCAAGTTTCAATGAAATCCGTCAAAGCACTTCCAAGATATGGCTCCGGACACAAAAGTGCCGGACGGACGGACGGACGGACAGCCGGACGGACGGACAACGCCAAAACAATATCCCTCTGCCTCTGGTGGAGGATATATACTCATACCAAGTTTCAATGAAATCCGCCAAAGCACTTCCAAGATATGGCTCCGGACACAAAAGTGCCTATAGTAAAAAGCATTTTTTCAAGATATAAAGGGCCATAACTCCGTTATCAACAGATGGTGTACAATGCCATTTGGCGTGCATCATCGTCTTATCCATATATATACTCATACCAAGTTTCAATGAAATCTGCCAAA
>VMBQ01001164.1:93686-104428 GCA_007657795.1 Dreissena rostriformis | reverse complement strand
ATCGCGTAAACAAGAAAAAGTCTAACGCATGCACGGACGCATGCAGGGACGGCAGACGGACGGTCTGATGTAACCCATTTTCAATAGGGTTTGAGTCCTCATGAATATAAAGACACTGAACAAGTTTGAAAAGAATCGGATGAAAACTGTGGAGTTTATCGCGTAAAGAAGAATAAGTCTAATGGACGCACGCACGGACAGACGGACGGTCTGATGTAACCCATTTTCAATAGGGTATGAGTCCTCATGAATATAAAGACACTGAACAAGTTTGAAAAGAATCGGATGAAAACTGTGGAGTTTATCGCGTAAACAAGAAAAAGTGTAACGCACGGGCAGACCATGCACGGACGGCAGACGGACGGTCTGATGTAACCCATTTTCAATAGGGTTCGAGTCCTCATGAATATAAAGACACTGAACAAGTTTGAAAATAATCGGATGAAAACTGTGGATTTTATCGCGTAAACAAGAAAAAGTCTAACGGACGCACACACGCACACACACACGGACGGACGGACGGACGGACGACAGAAACCACACCATGACATAAGCTCTTCCGGCCTTCGGCCAGTAGAGCTAAAAATTATGTAGAAAACATTGCTGGACAGAACCTTGACATTCAAATTTTGTAGAAAACATTGATGGACACGTACCTTGACATTTATATTATGTAGAAAATATTGCTGGACATGTACCTTGACATTAAAATTATGTGGAAAACATTGCTGGGCACGTACCTTGACATTAAAATTATGCTTAAGTAAAGCAAAATGACTCATGCAATGACTGACTTTTCTATGAAAGAAAATAAATTGAATTCCAGATAATCTTTTATCCCCACATACATGCAAGGTACATTTTTTCCATAATTAACCTGAAGTTTTTATCTTTGTCAGTGGTATTACCTATGAATATGTCACAGACACGGATGATTCCATGACACATGTTTGGATACAGACACACCTCCTAGATAGTCTACAGTGGTCCAAAAGACGAAGCCTACAGTTCTGCCAAAACTGAACAGTAAACACTCTTTTCTCTAGGATCATCTACACATTAAGGTTATTCAGTTGTTAAAGTTTGAACAAAATCCACCAATCCAGTAAGAGCATTGTTCAGTAGAAACACATTTGGAAACTATATATTCTTAAGTAGACAAACAGAAAAGGTCTATAATTCAGCCAAAAAAAGGTATCAGCTAAAATTCCTTTCTTTACGATCATCTTCACATTAACCCTTTGCATGCTGGGAAATTTGTCGTCTGCTAAAATGTCGTCTGCTGAATTTCTAAAATTAGCATTTTCTTTGATTTTTTTCTAAGACCACTATCAGAATAGCAAACAGTTTGGATCCTGATGAGACGCCATGTTCTGTGGCGTCTCATCTGGATCCAAACTGTTTGCAAAGGCCTTCAAAATCCGGTTCCAGCGCTCAAAGGGTTAAGGTCATTCATCTGTGAAAGTTTTAGAGAAATATGGAAGCTACAGAGGAGATGAGTACACACAATTTTTAGGCTTATATATTAAAAAGTGGAAAAGCAGGCAAAGGGAGATAATTCTGAAAACAACATGCCAAGGTTCATAAATGTGGCTTTCCGATTTGTTATATGTTCTGTTTTTAGATTTTACATAGTGACTAAGTTTTCTATGCACATGACCCAAATTCAAACTTGGGCTAAATATTGTCAAGAGTAACATTCTGACCAAGTTTCATCATGAGTGATTCTAAAATGTGGCTTCTAGTGTGGTAAAAGTTTTTTCCAAGATTTGAAAAAATTACAAAGTTTTTAAGTGCACTTGACCCAGATTCAAACTCATCCTAGATATTGTCAATAAAAATATTTTGATCAAGTTTCATCAGAATTGGATGAAAAATGTTCCCTTAAGGTTGGTAACAAGCTAAAATTAGCCCTTTGAGCGCTGGAACCGGATTTTGAAGGCCTTTGCAAACAGTTTGGATCCAGATGAGACGCCACAGAACATGGCATCTCATCAGGATCCAAACTGTTTGCTATTCTGATAGTATTCTTTGAAAAAAAATCAAAGAAAATGCTAATTTTAGAAATTTAGCAGACAACATTTTAGCAGACGACAAATTTCCCAGCATGCAAAGGGTTAGACACCGCATGACTCCCAATCTTGGACATAGACTGACCACAATAGATCACCTTGAGCACTTCTTGCTCAGTTGATCTCAAAATGAAAGTAAGAAGAAACTGAACAATTGTCTTTATTACCTGACTGTAGTGGCAACGCATTTTTCAAAATCAGCATCATTGAAGATCACAGCTGGATTTTTTCCACCCAACTGAAATCGAGTGTAAACATGGTCTGTCAAATTATAGGGGAGACATGTTTTGTACATAGCACTACATTAAGACACATACTAGTACATTTCACTAAGACAGGGTCTCGATAGCTCTAGTTTTTTAAAAAGAATTAAAGGTATGTAGAAGGTCATCCAACAGACACTAATTTGAAATTATATTGAAATCCCGTCTCCTGTTTTAGAGGAGAAAATTTCAAACTTATCTGTACCAGGTAGTATATAATAAGTATATAATGGTATTAATAGGCAGTATAAGAAACCATGCCAAAACTTCTGGCTGCCTTGTGGTTTTTTTTTAACAGAAATAATTAAAGGCATTTTCTTGGGGGCAAAAGAGAAAAACTTACATGATATTTTACTGAAATTTCATCATCTCTTTTGAGATAAAAATTATCAAATTGTGTATACACCCATTTTATGATGCCATGTTGGCATGAATCTTAAAAATATGAACAAGAGTCCATTGAGGACAATATCTTTGAAATTGTTTTTAAATTCTGAGAAGATTTTTAATATTAACAAACATTCATACAACGTTTGGTTATTTTTGTACCAAAGGATTTCAGATCATTTTTTTGTAAATTACTATGTTGACAAAGAAAACCTACAACAATTAACAATTGCACGTGGCTGTCAGGTCAGAATAGCTCACATTGTAGCACTTTATGCTAAGGTCTCCAGTGACAGTGATTTTTTTTGCCCAAAATTACAGCCTCTTACAGGCTGTTTTCCAATGGCAAAATGTAAAAAAAGGCTGTTTTGTTATTGCAAAAAGTAAAAAAAAAAATCCAAAAAATCTGGACAAAATTTCCCCAAAAAGATGCCAATCTTTTTCCATGAACTTAATAAACCAATTGGTTTATTGAGTTCATTTTAAAGCAATTTATTTCCTTAGCAGGTTATAATATATTTTTTAGAAAGCAGTTAAACATGCACTTATAAACAATTGGTATACTGTTATTTAAAATCATATGAATAATGTTTTACTTTTCCCAATTTTATGGTTTATCAAGCTTTTTTCCCAATCAAAAAGGCACAGACTGTAAAATATAAAGCGAAAAAAAAATCACTGAGTGAGCTAAAAACATCATACTGTCCAACGTCAAACTTACCTCCAGAGACAGTTTCTTGCTGAATGGAGCTGCTGCTATCCTTAACTTGACAGCCGTAACTGTTCCACCGGTGAATGACACGATGGGCACATCCGGGTGCTTTACTATTGCTTCCCCTGCTGAGGGTCCTGTGCCAAACACGAAGTTTAGCACCCCTGGAGGTAACCCTGTTGAAAACAAAAACGAGTGTAGTTTCATGAAACCAAAATATGTTTGATAACATTTAAGCCGAATTATACAATCAGAATAGAAACGAGTACCAAGCCAAATAATCTTTTTACAAATATTAACCTACTAAAAATAATTTGAAAACATTTTATTTGGTTTACTGAATTTGATATTCCTTTCATTTGAAGACATAAGTACACTTTAATAGTTTCTTCAATGAGATTTAACCAATGCAGTATGCTTCAAACATTCTTACTGCCAAGATGTCATAGTATTTTCATTATCACCAGTATCGCTATCAAGCAAACATAACCTGGCATGTACAAAGTTGCCACCTTAATTGCTAACTCAATGCCTGTACTGCTACAATCATTAATTGCAAACACAAATATTAATAAACAGACTACCGGATCATAATCGCAAAGTCAATGAATTCAACCAATGAAAACGACTCTTACTTACCAGCAGCGTTACAGACTTCACCAAGTTTCCATGCAGTAACAGATGTCATCTCACTGGGTTTGGCCACCACCGTATTCCCGCAAATGAGAGCCGGGGCTACCTTAAAAGTGAGCAGGTACAGGGGCAGGTTCCAGGGACTGATGAGCCCAGCCACACCAACTGGCATCTTGATGGTGTAGTTGAATGCATCCAAAGCCTGCATCTGACTGGACCTAATGAAGTCATAGTATTTCAGCTGTGTTCTAGGAAAACTGGGCTTAATGCATGTGTGTAAAGTGTCATCCCAGATTAGCCTGTGCAGACTGCACAGTCTAATCAAGGATGACACTATCAGCTTTATGGATTTGTTCCTTTAAAGGAGGTCTTTTCTAAACGAAAATCCAGTCAATGGGGAAAGTGTCGTCCCTGATTCTGCACAGGCTAATCTGGGACAACACTTTACGCACATGTATTTAACCCAGTTTTCCCAGAAAGAGGCTCATTTTAATGTATGTGGGTAGTGCTTCGAAGTGCCATTGTTGCAGTACTGGTAGAGTGCAGATATGCTTAACGCACATCACTTAATTTACCAATGGATAATTGTTTAAACTCATTTGGCCATTTACCTCTATTTATTAATGGTTTTGTTGCACATGTTAACTGCCTTGCAGCTGTGCAGTTGGGGTTAGGGTTACTTGAACAAAAAAGTTTGTTAAGTTTTATACATTTTTATTGCCAATTAATTATATCTATTATTGAATAGATTTTGTTCACTTTAGTATCAGCGACAATAATTATTACACAGAGACTACACCATCTCCATCATGAACAATAACTCATAGTCTGAATGAATACTTGAGTACAAAAAATGGTCATCAATATACATGTTCATGTATCTCACCTTTTTTGCAAGATCATTATAGTTTTATAATTCACCTGTTCAAATCGTGCAATGCACATGTTCCAAAAAATCTGAAGTTGTATACAGCTCGAGGAATATCCATGGACTTGGCCAGCCAGACTGGCTTGCCCTGGTCCTGTGACTCAAGCTGTGCAAACTCATCAAGCCTGGACTCCAAAATGTCAGCCACCTTCAGTAGAATTCTGGACCTCTCCTGAACGGGTGTAGTTGACCAACTAGAATGCAACAAAAATGAAAGTGATCCTTGAACTGAAAGAGATCCTTAAACTTTTAATAACAACAGGACTGCAAATTATAGACGTACATTTTGGTTGTTTGTCCATGGATTTGCAGCTGATCACCATTGAATCATGTAGCCATGTGATTTTGTTTAACATTGTAAATGAAAAAGTTGGTCTTATTCCCTATGCGGCCAGGGTGGCTTCTGACCAGCCCGTGCAATCGCGCAGTCTGGTCAGGAGCTACCCTGTCTGCTAGAAAGTCATGCACGGTTTCGTGGTCTCATAAGTGGACAGAGAAGCACCTGACAAGACTACACAGATGTGCAGGCTAGTCTGGAGCTATGCTGGCCATATATGGCATAAGATCCATTTTCCCATGAGGGGGCTCAAATTTAAGCCCATGTCTAGTCAACAGTCATTGATTGATAAGCATATGCTGCTAAACTTCACATGAACATTGAAGTAAATCACATTCTCTTTTCAACCATCTTAAGACGTTTGATTTTCACCCTTAAGAACTGTGTTCATGAAATTAAATTTAATACAAACAAATATAATATATAAACATATTTGCCATTCATATGTCCTGATCATTAATTTTTAAATTTTATCTTTTGTCACAGCAGGGAACTCAATTTAGACTGCAAGAAATATTGTGTATGCATATCCATGCTAATAAGACTAAAATAGGTTCATGAAGAGTTAAAAGAATATTGGAGACATACCACCACAACTTTGTGCAACTACAAAGTCGTATCGGAGACTTCATACCACATATATTATGTTTGTGGTTAGGCACTTATTAAGAGATGTTAATAACAACATTGACGTTTTATAATGGATGGTGATTAGATAGTGTGATAAACATGCATCAGTGTTGTTGTTGTTTTTCAGCCCCAATTGAAAGTTGCTAGCTCTACGAGTTTAACCTAAAGCAAATTTAATGTAAAAATATAATGTAAAAACACATGTATTTTATTTTATTATTTCATTTTATTTTTATGGAAAATAAAACAATAATTTAATCTAGTTACATTTCATTAAAGTTAAGTTTATTTAATAATTTAATATTTAGTTTATTTAGTTATGTTATTACCTTTATAACAAACAAAGCTCTTGGTATATATAACATATATTTATTCTGTACAACATACAAGGGACAAAATTGTCACAAAACCAGGTTTTCAATGCTGAATGTTAAAAAATGCACTAAGTGACCCCATGACCTAGTTTTTCACCCAGTATGACCCATATTCAAACTTGACCTAAACATCATCTATATACAACTTCTTAACAAGTTTGGTGAAGATCGGATGAAAAAAAACTTGAAATAGAGAGCGGACACAAGCTTGTTCCGCCCGCCCGCATTCCCCAATCTAATAAATCTAATAACCAGATTTTTTTCCTTCGGAAAACCTAGTTAATAAACCAAAAGCAACAGTATTAAAGTCTCATTTAAACTATACATACATTTATGAATATCATCGATGACTTTGCATTCAAATAAGATGATGCTGGACATGTGCAACACCATTAAATAAATATGAACTTTGCAAGTCTGCATAAATTTAATCAAAACAGGTCAATTAAATAACTTCCCGTTTGTAAGAATAATGAATATGTATTCCAAGGTCAAACCTGGTACCTCACAAACGCTTTCCTGGCTGCCTTCACTGCATTGTCCACGTCAACTTGGTCACTGTCCGGTATTTTGGCCCAAACTTCCCCCGTAGACGGGTCAAAACTATCGAGATATTTTGCACTTTCGACGAATACGCCATTGATGAAGTTTTGAACTTTAACTAAGGACATGTTCCTGGTTTAAACTTCGACGTCAAAAGAAGTTGACAATTCCTATTTGAATGAATAACAAGGATAATCTTTTAATCTCAATTGTCGAATTGGCATTGTTTACAATTAATATTTAACGCTACCCTACAGTTTAACGGTTACACGCCACTATATTTCTTGTACACAATTTCAATATTTCGTCTGCAATTCCAAGACGGCACGTGCAAAAATATACCATTGTATGTGGATAATAAAAAAAAGTATACACATAAATTATTCTAGAAACAAGAGATGTGTTTGTCAGAAACACAATGCCCTGCCCCATAATGCACCGCTTTGATTTTTTTGTTTTTTTGACCTTTGACCTTGAAGGATGACCTTGACCTTTCACCACTCAAAATGTGCAGCTCCATGAGATACACATGCATGCCAAATATGAAGTTGCTATCTTCTATATTGCAAAAGATATGACAAAACTTTAATATTTGTTCTGGACAGACAGACAGAATGACAGACAGACACACAGGCCAAAAACAATATACCCCCTTTTTTTTAAAAAGGGGGCATAAAAACATTTTCAAGTCACAATCTTTTTCTGTTTTATTAATGGAATTAATCATATTTTGAATCGATTTTACCCAGGTAATTCATTATCAACAATTTGATTTCCTTAGTACAACATAAAACTAAACATCTTGCTATATAGACATATACAGCATACAATATTGTAATATGCAACATATTTTATTTTACTTTTATAGCAATGCCTGCAAATGAACAATACGCAACAACCATACAAGAAATGCATGAAGAGTATTTGGTTATAGTGGATAGGTTTCATGGGTTTTATCATAATAAAATGATTTCCAAAAATTCAAAGTTTCTTTTTCACAACCCACTGGAATGTCTCGCATCTTGCTTCTGGATTCGTTTTCAGTCCCTCGCCCCTAGCACAACAGTAAAACTGCTTTCCCTTAGTAGGCCCTGGCTTTTTCACCATTCTCAACACACAGGGTTCTTTGTGGCCCTTACACAATGGGGCTGGGCCCAATCCACCGAGAATGTTTTTCCAAGCATTGGTGGTCGAGCTCTTATTGTCGTTCACAATATTTGTCCCCAGCTCTTCCTTTCCAACTTCATTGTTGGGCACAACATCAGCATCATTTGAACCACCATTAAAGTATTTACTAGTTGCTGATAGGTCTGTATTTGTTTCAGTTCTAGCCTCTTCAACTGTAACACTCAATGAGAATGAATTTGATTTGGGGTCTGTTACAATGTTTTTCTTACCTTTTTCTTGTGATGAGTTTACGTTTGTGTCTGACTTGAAAGATGGTCCTTTAAAAAATGACAGGAGGTCCCCTTGTTTTCCCTGGCTGGAAGATTTCTTTATTTCAAGTGTCTTTTGTTTCTTCACTGGTTGTGCCTGAATCTTCCCTGGCGACCTTTTAACACCTTTACTATCACCATTTTCTTTAACAACATTTTGAACACTAGTTTTTTTATCTCCAAAAAAGTTTTCATTTGCATCAGTTATCGTAATGTTTTCATTTTTAATTAATTTTGTAAAAAATGAAGACAATTTCTGTTGTTTACCGCTAAATTCGGGCATAAACTTTGTACACAATGGGGGGCAGGTTCTTGCAGGGATAAAGTCACAAGTAAGCTCCACAGTGACAGGGCAGTGATCGGACCCCTCTATGTGCGCCAGAATGCTGGCGGATTTCAGACACTGCTCTGACAATTCCACGTCTGTAAGGATGTAGTCCAGTCTGCGGCCATAGTTGGTGGAGCGTGCGTTGGTCAATGTGCACCAGTTGGAGAAACAACCCTCCTACAGAGTGGAAAGAAAAATACTACAGTAAGGGACTTATGCCTAGTAATCAAAAGGTAGGGCTTCAACCATATAACAATTGATTCTCATACACTTCAAATAACAAACAAATAACATAAAGCATCATAATTATGATAATTATAATTGTATCTAAGCAACAAGTTGACATGATCCTTGAATATGTTGATGAGCTACTTTTCCTTAACAAATGCATGTTATGCGAAATTAGTATTCAGCCTGTTTATGTATACCTTTTGTAGGAATGTGTTTAATATATTTAAATTTAGTTCAAACATATTTATTAAGTTTGATTGCGCTGGAAGAGTTAGCCTTATTGATGAACTCACGATTTTGATATACATGTATTGTGATATTGCTATATAGGTTTCAGACGTAGATTAGAACACAGTCATCAAATAAATTCAGCAAAAATGCTATCAACTGTCAAACCTTTTCAGGGTAGAAATGCCGGAAACTGTCCACAAATTTGCCGCCAACAGTGTGTGGAGTAATAGCGATGACCTCTTGAGGGTCAAGGTCAGTATCTAGATCGGGGTCACGACCTTTATCATACAGCATCTGATTTAACCATAGTCGACTTGGACGCCTGTTTGACTCCTACAAGACAAATACAATACACTACAGTAATGACTATGTTTTGGGACACTTAATTATCTTTCCTGACTATATTTTCAGACATGCAGATTTTTGTTATAACTTATGACTCGCACATTTTATATGACACATTTTTATCAGCATTCTTACATGTTTGCCTTAATCTGTTGACACTTAACATTGTTTTTACAACCAGATGATGGTAACAAAGCATGTATTAAAAATGCTGTTAAAGTTTTATTTTTCTGCCCATACAGTTACCTATAAGATATAAAAACTCCATTTGATGTAAGGTTGTCTCTGATCGAAACTTACATTTTCTTCGTCATCACATCTGTCCAGCTGTCGATGTGTGGTGTTGATATCCCCTAGTATGATCACATGGCTGAAACAGCATCATGAACACGGATGTAGCATTAGACCTTTTATTTGTATGTTTGTGCAAGCTATTAAGTTAAAGTTGCTTGAAACAGTTGCTGCCACCCTTTATGTAAAAAAGTATTTACTGACCAGGTCCTTCACTCAAAAAGCTCCTAGGGAATTCTATACTTCAATTAAACCTAAATATCAATCACATAAGCAATATTTAATAATTTTAGATTTTTTGTGTGTAAAAAGTATAAACAAACATGAGACAAAGAAGAAGTAACCAAGACTTTTGAGACATTTTATGACTTTCCGGAATTTCATTATGTTGAGGAGATTCATGAAAACAAGCAGAGAACTTAACAGATAATGAAAATGCACAAAAATGCAAATACCTGGAGGTGAAACTTAATTATGAATAACACTTAAGGCTCTTCTTAAAACAAGTCAAATCAACACACAGTTCCCCACCCTACCCACCTGCCACTTGCTAGTATAGCCTCCGCCCTCGTCTGTAGAAGAGCAAAGAAGCGCAGTTTGTACTGATGCCTGTCCTCCCGGTCGGGGTCAAACCGTGGACAGTACACGTTAATGATGGTCAGGTCTTTCTCCTCCCCACTCGGAAACCTGCAAAATATTTGTAAATTGTATAGCTTAACAAGATGTGTTTGTGAAACACTATGTCCACTTTTGAGCGATTTTGACCCATAAATTTGACCTTTGACCTTGAAGGATGACCTTGACCTTTCACCACTCAAAATGTGCAGCTCTATGAGATACACATGCATGCCAAATATCAAGTTGCTATCTTCAATATTGAAAAAGTTATGGCCAATGTTAAAGTTGGCGCAAACAGACCAACAGACCAACATACCAACAGACAGACAGACAGGGCAAAAACAATATGTCCCCCAGTATATACTGGTGGACATAAAAACAAC
>VMBQ01001164.1:74261-93103 GCA_007657795.1 Dreissena rostriformis | reverse complement strand
AAGAAGTATGCAAAATATGAAAGCAATATGTCGAGGGACAAAGAAAATAGTTGAGGTGGTACGCAAACTTTAACAAAGATTTATCAATAATATGCATATTCTAAGTGGAAAAAAGGGCCATAATTCTTACAAAATGCTTGTTACAGTTGTCTGCTCTTGTTTATAGATTGGGGTCATGTTGGTAAAGAAGTATGCAAAATATGAAAGCAATATGTCAAGGGACAAAGAAAATATGTGAGGTGTTACGCAAACTTTAACAAAGATTTATCAATAATATGCATATTCTTAGTGGAAAAAGGGGCCATAATACTTACAAAATGCTTGTTAGAGTTGTCTGCTCTTGTTTATAGATTTGAGTCATGTTGGCAAAGAAGTATGCAAAATATAACAGTAATATGTCAAGGGACAAGAAAATATTTGAGGTGGTACGCAAACTTTAACAAAGATTTATCAATAATATTCATATTCTAAGTGGAAAAAGGGGCCATAATTCTTACAAAATGCTTGTTACAGTTGTCTGCTCTTGTTTATAGATTGGGGGTCATGTTGGTAAAGAAGTATGCAAAATATAAAAGCAATATGTCAAGGGACATAGAAAATATTTGAGGTATTACAAAAACTTAAACATTCCAACGCTCACGCTCTCGCTCAAGCCAACGCCGACGCCGGGGTGAGTAGGATAGCTTCACTTTATATATATATAGTCGAGCTAAAAAGGGGTCACCGCACTTTTAACAGAGATTTTTTTGTTAAACAATCCCTACCGTCTATGTCAAATTTGATAAAATACAGCAATAAGGTAAAACCCAAGTACTGGTACATACATTGTTAGAGATATGCATAAACATAAGAAATTGTTTACAATCTCAACTGTGATCACAACAGCTTACACAAAAACACAACAATACTACATTATTTAATCACAAACATAAGACCATACAGTAACAAACTCGACCTTAATCATCAATCACAGGGACTTGTTGACAGATTTCTGCATGTTTTGAAGTTTGTGATTAAATGCTTTAAATTGATTAATGTAAACAACAGGACTACATGTAAATAGCACCAGTAAAAAACAAGAATGAAATAAAAG
Source organism: Dreissena rostriformis (assembly GCA_007657795.1). NCBI lineage: Eukaryota > Metazoa > Mollusca > Bivalvia > Myida > Dreissenidae > Dreissena > Dreissena rostriformis. The sequence continues at coordinate 92,010 of VMBQ01001164.1, read as the reverse complement.
AAAGAAAAAAAGAAGTAAAAACAGTAAACTGCACCTGGAATCGAACCACCGACCTTTGTACCTATTATGAACCAACTCGGTTATTTGTAATGATTCTGATAACAAAAATATTGGGTTGTGAAAATAGCATCAGGTTTTGCTATAAATATATCCTCGGTTAAATAAACTGCCGCAACACCCCTTAAATGATGCTATTGTTTCCTAATTCCCTTTAAAAAAAAATCATACAAAACTCATTAATAATTTGTCTACCCAAAGTTATTTGGAAAACATGAGATAAAATTTAATCACACAAAAAAAATAAAAAAATATAACAATAATAAGCTATAGTTATACCTGACCCTATGCTGAGTAATGATTGTGCGACCTTCAGCATCCAAATCTTTCAGTTCATCCTCAAGAAAAGATGTTTGGTTGCCATAGCAACCAATGGACCCATTTTTGTTGGTGGTCAGACCCCCTGAGAGACCTTCTTCTGCCTTGACGGGAGTTGCAGAGTCTTTACAAAAATTGGCCACACCTAAAACCATATCAACAATCATGCTTTTATTTATTTAAGATTAAAAGTGTCAACTGGCTTATTCAGAAATAGTTTTGTCATTTTCTTGGTTGAATCAGTACTGTCTACTTGTCTTTTGAGACAGGTGAGCAGGTATTCAACTGATGACTCCCAATTGCAAGGCAAAACTATATTCATTTTTTAAAATGAAACCATTCCAAAAATACCTGAACTAAGTTTAAGTAGTTTAAATTTTACAAACAGGTATACCTGAATATCCACTTCTTTTCCTTGAAAAGCTGAAGTAGGTATTGTATCCTTCCAAGATTGCTGTAGCTTCATCTAGCATATCCCCTAAAAATTAAATCAATTAAATATAATTTTGTTTTCTGTAAGCATGAAGAGACTTTTTTTACATTTTTGACAGTTTAACCTGTTAGATCTCATGTGTTGAATCTTCTTATTCTCTGAATTGCCAAATAAAATCTGTAAAAAAGCAAAAAAAATCCCTTAAAATTTAAAACACATATATACACGATATGATTATATTAATGATTCTAAATATGGGAACAGTGTTTTCCAAATCTCTTGATAACCAATTATTAACTGTTGTGATAATTGAAGTGCGTTAGGACACTGTGTGGCAATGCTTTTATTGGTATCTCTTTGGTATGACAGGACTGATAGCCCCATCAATAAATGTGGCCCATTCTCAATGACTCATACATTTTTAGCTATCACCCTAATCTGAACACCATTCTGATATTGTGCAAACAATGAATAAATGTGTAAATAAATAAAAAATGTATGAGTGAAACAAAATGAAATATATTTTTGGAACTGTGGACACATGTATTAACAACTTCCCTATCATACAAATACAATATTGAATAACATAATATATTTAATCACTTCATTATCACGATATTCAATTGTTTTTGCTTAAGGGTTGTACTTTTCATTGTGAATCACCCTGATTGATCCAACATACAGAGCAATTGCGTACAGTCAATCATTCATGGTAATTTCCATCAGTCCTGTAACTTTGGACAAATCAGGGCAAAAGATAAGATTTTGTGTCAATTAGTTTTCACTACAAGCTTTTTGTAACAATTAGTTTTTTCCCTAAAAACAATTCGTCAATTAGGTTGTTTTTTTATAATTTGATCAAAACTTACATATATTTCTTGATCAGAATGATGAGCGCATTATCTTGGGATTTGATAATGCTTAGCAATTATTATTCAAATTAAGTCATTATAAATTCAGTGTCAATGGTTGTTTGTAAATATAAGTATTAATTGTATATTGACTCATGGATGATGATGAGTCATTTTGTTTCAACCAGTTTCAGCACTCCTGCCTTTCAGTCTCAGAACACACTCGCATTGCCAAGTCCTCTCCATCAACAACAAGCCAGTAGAAATCAAGATCTTATTAGTTTTTCAGACACAATATCGCTGCTATGTTTTGAGCCGAATATTTCAGAATCTGTCACCAACTGCGCTATTAAATCTGATAGTATACTCTTCACAATGTCTTTTCTCGACAAGGTCTTGTAATGAATTGTACCGGTAAAATATTGGGCGCGCACACCATTTTTGAAAGTTTCGTAAACAAGCCGACATTTTGATTTTCCCGAACTTTTCTCGACGGAAGTAAATTTTTATGTAGACACTGTTCGGAACCGTTGTACAAATAAAGTTATAAATAATATTACGACCACACTAAAGGCAAAATGTACTTAAATCAAACACAGTATGGAGGGAAACTTTAAAATAAAACGACAAAGAATCAATTGCAATTTGTTTTTCAATTTCGTAACTTTTTTCTGTACGAACAATTTTTTATTCCAATTCGTTTTCTGTCAAATACAAATCATAAAAACGATCCTTATCTGTTGCCCTGCAAATGCATATGTAGATAAATTGAATTGCACGTTTTCAATTGAGTGTGCCTCACTTTAGAAGAGTGTTCTTTGAATCAACTTAATGTCTTAAATATCATGTTTGGTAAATAAAAGTTTTAAATTAAATATCACCCTGTAAATGTGTTTTTGTAAATAAAGAATCATGGATGCATTCTTACAATACTGTTTGAGTTAAGTTCACCTGGTTAACAAAAAAATATTTGAGTTTCCCTATGTAATTATCAAAAGCAACACTGTTCTTTTCCTAAGTTTCCCAATTAACTCAACTTTGGGTGGTCTCATTTCTAACATAATTGTAGTAATTTTCATAGGGATCGTTAAGTAAAAATATATATATAGTAAATATTAGTATAATGGAGTATTTTTACTTAACGATCCCAGTGGTAATTTCCAATAGAGTGAGTTACATGCTTTTAAAAATAAAACCTTTGGTGGATAGGAATTAACTTATTTAGTCTTCATTAATTATGCATGTTATAGAGCTAGGCACAACTGTTTGGCACTTCTTAAACACAAGTTTATACACTGACCAACCCATATACAATTCTTCTTCTTCTTCTATAATAATGGCTATGTTCATTACTGATACATTATGGCCATGCGTGGGGGTTAAAAAAAATAGGTTGATAGATTACCCAAGTCACTCAATCCACTCAGGAAAATCCTATCAACAGTGATAAAAAAAGGTGCAAAACCTAACACCTTAAGCCCTTAAGACTTAAATATGTACATATACTAGTGTCATACATGCCAGACGTCCCGATCTCGGCAGGACAGTCCTGCTTTTGGGCCCTTTGTCCCGGCATCCCGATATGAGACGATTTGTCCCGACATTCGTAAAAAACGATGTAAAGTCTACAAGTTCCCAATAAAATTTGCTATTCAAGCTCTGTTTGGCTAAAACGTACCACCGCTTATCCCTGTATTGCCCCCAATTAACAACCCGCTTCTGCTACTCGAGTGCACCAGTGTTGTTTTTGACACCTTATCGGCGATTTATCTGCAAATTATTGATTTTATCAGGCATTCACACCACGGTGTTTTTATGATAGGGGTCTCTAATTGCTATCGAAAGATGTATCATACAGAAATAAACGCCAATGACACTATTATCCTGTGTATTTTACCACCTAAATTATATAACATGTCAAAACACCGATTTTGTACATCAAACAAATTGGATGCTGACCAATACGCATCGATGTTTCACATAAATTAACTTTCATTTTCGACTGATTTTCAGAAAATAATTTGAAACAATCTAAATTTAGAGTTAATTGACGATTGGATGAATAAGAAAAGTGCTCGATGCGCTCACATTGCGTCACACGATTAATATATGTTTAAGGGCATGTCCAGCTGTACCGATTGGATGTCAAATTGAGGCATACGGGGAAACCCCACAATTCAGTTTATGGAGTGTGTTAAAAAATGTGCTTACTTCCGGAGAATGGAAGAACGCGAATTTCTGAAACACATGTATCGTCAAAATTGTGCAGAAAATTAGAGTTTTTGCAAGTAATAGACTGACTACCGACTAAAGTAAAGGTTAAATGATTGATCGTTTAAAGTGTCCTGCTTTTTGGTGAAATTTCCCGACAATTTTGTATGGAATGTCCCGATTTGGACCTGAACAATTCTGGCATGTATGACTAGTGTGCATGTGATGAGAATATTAGTAGAGTTAAAAACAGGATAAAAGCAAAAACATGTGAACTAAGGATGGAACACTAAAGTAGGCAGCGCTGATTTAAATCCAGGGATCGTATCAGCACTGACTTCAAAAGGTGGAAGTGTGTTCCATAGTAAAACTGTTCTTGGAAAGAATGAAAATTTGTGGTAATCAGCTGTACTTGGTGGTATTTGGTATGCCATGTGATGGTGATGGCATGTGTGTCTATTGTATGGAGTGAGATAGTGAAGGGGATTGACGTCAACATGGTTATATACTATTTTATAAAACAAGACGAGCCTTGCTTGTTGTCTTCTTGATTGCAAGGTATTCCAATTTAAATCTTTAATTATATTTGTGACTGTGCCCGGGGTATTGCTGTCATTATTTGTTACAAATCTGGCGGCTTGACGCTGAACATTTTCAATTTTATCGATATCCTTCTGATGGTAAGGGTCCCACACACTAGAGCAATATTCCAAGGATGGTCTAACAATGCTGTTATATGCCGCTGCCTTAGTTTTCATTTTAGAAGAGTGAATGTTTCATTTTAAGAAGCCTAAGCTCTGACTTGCTTTACTACTAATTTTTATTTAAATGGGGTGACCAGTTTAAAGTTGAGTTTATTTCAACACCAAGATAAGTTGCTTGGTTTACAACAGGCAATTGCCATTTCGGCTCAGAAAGTTAGTTATGAAAGTTTCATTACTGCAATTTGTGTTTAACAAAAATATCTAAACTTCATTATACTCTGTTATTTATTACGTTTGTGAGATAATACTGCCTATGTACGAGTATTACATTCTATATTGGTGACAAGTTTCATCATTATCCGAAAAGTGTGCAAACCGAATAACGCACTACTTCAGTAATTGAACTTACTAGTCACTTTGGTTTCTTGAAAACATATTACATCGCTTCCGATGTCTTCAATTAGTGTTTTCAAGTTTGGTTTTGAAGCTCGAATCCCATTTATATTCCAGGAAACTATTTTCATTATTAATATTAGATTTTTCTTAGCTGTTGGTGTATTTTATTCTAACGCCGTTTATTATGGGTTACTCATAACCATACGTAGTATATGGTTACAGTATACTTAATAATTGAGAGGTACAATTTTATACTTTCTAAAAAAAACTCTTGACGTTTTCAGTAAAGTTCACTCGTTATGTCATTGTTTACTCGACCTGCGTGCAGGAAAAGCATTGACGTTTGATAAGAAATCAATGTTGTGTTTTAAGATTGAAGACTACAACGGGACACCTGCGCGAAGGCATGGTACAATCAACTTAAAAGTAGCCGAAAAAAACGTTGAAAAAACAAAGATCTTTAATGCGTGTCAAGTTCTTCATTCAGTATCACATGGAATAGTTTATTTTTATTTATTTTATTTAAATGCATTCATTATATAATGCATGGCTATGGGAAGCCCTCCGTGCAAAATGTTAACCATGTTTTGAGTAAAGTTGAAGGTTTTACATTAAATTATATAAGGATTGGAATTCGATGTGTAGTATATTGTGACCTTTAGGAGCGTGGCCTCACATTAGACTGGTTCAGTGTTTTTCAAACTTCCAGAAGGCCAATAATTATAATATAAAATATGTATAAAAAATTCTCAAGCTACCTTACCTCAGAGTGACTTAAACTAAAATTAATCAAACTCGCCTTATACACGGGACATATGCTTTCATGACGCTCCCTGTTTCAATGATGCCGACATATGCCTCGAAGAGACCCCTAGTTCTAATGATACCAACATATTTTTCAATGAGGCTCCCGGCTTTAGTGATGCATCTTCTTTCGGTAATCGACATTCGTAAGGCTGACCGCAGCTAGCCTGACCTCAACGGGGACCCTCTGAAGCTTAACTGCTTTGAACAGCGCCTCTCGCTTCTTTGATGCCCATTACCTCAAGCGCAAGAACACCACTTCTTCAATATTCAGGCCTATGCCTGTTGACATTCAGAGCTACCGGTATTCTGAAGCTTCACACGCGTTCTGAAATTAACTGAGACCCGGATAGCAAATATGTCTTTATGATACAAAAATCATACATGTATAATGAAGCCCACTGACCATGGCATTCGACCTGAAAATCGATAGGCCTCTTCCTTTCAACCCAAGTGACCATCATACCAATGTGCATGGGCATATGTTTAAGCGTCCTTAAGATATAGTGCGGAAATTAAACTGGCTACGGACTGCACAGGCTAAACTGGGACAACACGTTACGCACATGCAGTAAAATCCCCTGTTACAAAGCGAGGCTCAAATATATCGTTCAACTATTCCGTCGACTTATGCTACTCTGCGTTGTTCCAATGACATACTTTGCATGGTAATCAAGGACGTTGAGCAAGGCTTTATGCTGGAACGCTGGCTTCGCACATTGGCTATGATTTTACCATGCTTAAACAAAGGCAGATATCAATTTAATTGTCTACATCGACCTTAAATCTATCTAATTATTTTCAAAGATCTATGCAAAAAAATGGTCTGAATGGATGTTTCCAATCTTTATATATTGATAGATCTTTGTTAATATCTCCGGCACTATTTACGCTAAAATCACAACGTTTACTTCAGACTTTAGATATTTCTATACCTTTATAATTATGCTTGAATAATTTTATTCCATAAAGAAATAATTAAATTTTATACAAAGGCATTACTGAAAGGTATGCTTAAAAATGCCAACTCGGCCTTAAACATTACGTGTTGTCACTGAATATTGTTGCAGAGACACATATTTTATGAATCTATCGTGTATATTTTTTATTTAAATTATATTGATTTACGATGTGATACATATCGACACTTGGTTTCATGTTTCACTTGTTTTCAATCCTACTGTGCGAAGTCATAAAGTNTCATCCTCCTCCTCCTCCTCCTCCTCCTCATCATCATCATCATCATCATCATCATCATCATCATCATCATCATCATCGTCGTCGTCATCATCATCATCATCATCATCGTCATCGTTATTCTCTTTTCCGGTCTGACGGGAAATGAGGGACGACAAAACAGAGATCCTCCGCCAGTCAGGTCGGTTGTAGGCTGCTGTGCGTAATTCATCCATGGGGAGGTTCACTCTTGAACATTGTCCATCAATTTTGTTTTACTGATGGCCTCGACTCCGACCTCCCTTTACTATGCCTTAGAGCACAGTCTTGCTTGGTGACGTGCCCAAACCAAACCAGCTTTTTCCGTTTGACTTTATAGCGGACACGGTAGCTCCCGACCAAACTTCGCGAATGCGCACGTTTGTCTGGAGCTGTGCTGGCCTTTGTAGGCATAATACCCATTTTCGCATGACGCGGATCAATTTATTACGATTGTGTAACATTCGTGTTACAAGTCCATTTCACTACAATCATTAAAATACTACACATTGCTGTAACACACTAATACCACAAACGAATGATAAACACTTGTTTAAGAAAATCAGCCATAAATGAAAGGACATTATCTCTGTTACACATACAAATAAAACATGCGCACAAAACTTTATATATAACTTTTTGTTTTAAAATGTTTTCTCTCGCATAAATAATTATTCTGGTATAACAGTAAACTGCATTATAATTACACTTTAACCTGTATGTTTTCGGTTCGATCTTAGAAAACAAGGTTTTCATCCCTGAAAGTGTGACTTTGATAACATGTCAAAATACCGGACATGTGAGGTTTGCTCCAGGTACTACTATTTACCCAGACTGCACTAGACGACTACAAACATGAAGTTAAATATCCGCTGACGTAAATATCTGAATATTCAAAATCGCCTGAACCCCTAGCTGAGAACGTTTGATGTTTAAAGCAAACGGATGTTAACATAAACTATGAATGGAGAATACTCATGTTTCTTAAATGAATTATGTTATTGAACCCGACGGATTGCTCTCCATTTCAATGCACAGTATTTACATTCGATATCCCAGATATGAGTTGTTCCGAGCATAACTCTATCATATCCCAGCCATCACACACTACGAGATGATGGTCGATTTAAACAAAGATCTATAATATACATGTATTATAGATCTTTGATTTAAATGTGATTGTTATTTTATGTGATTCCCAACCATTTTTTATTGTTTTTATTATATTCGACTGTTATATGTATATATACAAGTTCAATAATTGAATGATGTTGACAATAAAACCAATTTGCATTAAATCAGAAAAAGTTAGACTATTTAAAGATCTAGGATGACAAATGTGCAGGCTTCTGCTAAACAGGGAAGGGTGCTAGCAACATTGACTAATAATCAAATAAAATAACGCAATTTCTTGATCTTACACTAGTATTTACGGGTTATTTTAGCAATGTCTCTCCATTTTCAATTGAGCGATTAAAGGGTGAGGGGTGGGGCGGATGAGAACCAAAAAGTATCCGGGCGCATTCTGCTATTAACCCATTCATGCCTAGTGGACTCTCCCATCCTTCTAAATTGGATCAATTTATTTCCAAAATAAGGGATGTCTAGTATATTTATTTCTATATTTAGAATATTTCTTACAGAAACATTTCTTTAAGCAAACAGCGCAGACCCTGATGAGACGCCGCATCATTCGGCGTCTCATCTGGGTCTACGCTGTTTGCCAAGGCCTTTTTTCTAGACGCTAGGCATAAATGGGGTAACACTAGATATTTCCCTCATTTACAAAGTATTAATCCTTTCAGATCTTGAACGATTTTACAAGTGAATGCAGAGTTTACCGTTAACCGAGAAGTAAACACTGAAAGGAGTTTGACGATAACCTGCATTAGTTTTGTCCTCGATATTGCTTCAGCTTTCAAGCACAATCGTCAGTATGGTAAATTTAAACATATTCATTTAATCGTTTATGGACATGAAACAGTCACTTTATTTGGAACTTGTATGATAACAACCCAAACTTTAAATATGCTATTATTCAAGTGATTAAAATAATCAACCGTATAGTTGTGATAAGAAGTTGCTATTCATCTTTAGAAATTTGCGAAAATTGGTTGCAGTGATTGGTATTTTGCAGTTTAAGAGGTCTTTCTCAGTATGCCATTGTGATTGTTGAAAGACAGTGCAAATTGTCTCTTGAAAACCGAAGAAATAGAAGGGAAATTACAGCGACCTGAAAAGTAATGCTTAATGAATTATGTGTTTGTTCCGAGAGTTAAATTCTACATATTACAGCAGAACACAAACATAAACTCAGTCTTTTACATATATACAAAAATTCTTGTAAATCGATAACTCCAAGTATTACATGCGCTTTGACTGAACTCTTGCCAAATGGTCGATTCTTTGATGCAGCTTCCAAAAAGCGTTGAGCCAGCTAACCAACCCACTACGAAAGCCTTATCGAAATAAAATCTTCACGACACGATAAGGATTATTTATAAAGAAAGATATCTCCATGAGATTATCAGGCCTGCCACTCAGAAAGGTTAATTGGCAAGTTAATTGCTCTCCCCATTTCCGACTGATAAGCCTTCGGGCTTTCATGTATTGTCCATGATTCTTCATGCGGTCTGTTGAATTAGACGCGTGTGATTTACCCTCAATTACATCTCGCCGCGGGCCTGGCATGTATTTGTCTTTCCATTCAGGACTTGCTACGTTTCCATTAAGACATGTGAATGTTTGATGAAAAAGTAAGACACCGATGAACTGTATTCAAATTGCTCCAAAACTATTGGAATGTTTATGTTGACAATCCTTTTCGTTTTCATATCTTACCAATGTATGTTTTCAGGTCCTGAGCAAGAGCAATTAAGAAACATTAATATGATCTATTCGATAATTGACAAAAAATAACTGCATACGACAAAGATGAGCTCGGTTAGTTGACGTTATTGGTACACATTTAAATTCGATTGGATTTTAATTTAATACTGACTTTACACGCACCTGTAGTATGGCTGCACAACATTGCACTAAAACGTCTATTACCGGTACATGTACATTTGTACTTTGTTTTTTAGTGTGTTCTGATTTGGCTAATAATTACTTCATAATGATCCCGAAATACACATGTTTTTGACTAACCGTATTAAGTTCGTTTGCGCAGTCGCCTTTTGCACTTTATACTCTGACAGTTCTCACGGACACACAACATCGCAGCACAGTTTCTACAGTGTACAAAAAAAAAAAANAAAAAAAAAAATAAAAAAAAAAAAAAAAAAAAAAAAAAAAAACTAAAGCCGTACATCAGACATATGCACATGTTATCAATTAACCCATCATTTTGGCTGGCGTTAATGTGAAAATTGATAGTGTTTGTAAATGTTACAGAACGAGGGAAGATGAGATGACGACAAAGGGAGTCTGATTCATACTCCATTAACTTTCTCTGGAGATGTGTACCAACTATGGAAATCTTCTGGATTTCAAACACACCCAAGCATAAAACGTGAAAAAAGGTGAGTGCGTTATATGGGTGATGGGTTCGCCTAAATATGACAATGATACCCGAGAACTTACCGGAGAGGTGTTTCCTGATAATTGTTTTCTTTTTTTTTTCTGGTATTTTCTTTGTCTCACAACATAGCTTGAGATACAAATTAGAACGTGAATATTACACGATATGGCGTAGATACTAGTATTATGTTTATAAGAATGATAGAGAATGGCAAAGCGTTCGCATCCAGGATTGTATTTTTTTTATAACGGTTAAAAGACTCGTGTACAAACTTGTAAGTAACATCAACATCATCATCTCCACATCACAGTTGCATTATTATCAAGACGTCTACCAGCATTATCATAAAAAAACAAGACTGCAGCAGCGAGCTCAAGAACTTTAGTCTTATGTGTCGTGTCATTATACTACTACTACTTGCCAAATAAAAATGCGATTGTATTAACATATCACCGAACATGCCATTATGAACAATCACGACTGGATTGCTTGTCAGTGCTTTAGACACCATTATAGACTAATGATCACGTTTATCAGTTTACATCCACGTACGATAACGAGGTCTTCGATAAGCCCGTCTATCCGTAGCGCAGTGGTTCGGCATTGACTTCAACTAGGCATGTTAGTTGCTTTCCATCGTCGGAACCCACGTTCGATTAAATACCCCATGATTCTGGATATAAATGAGTGGTGCTCTGCAAAAGGGGGGTTTAATGCATGTGCGTTAAGTGTCGTCCCAGATAAGCCTGTGCAGTCCGCACAGGTTAATCAGGGACGATACTTTCGGCTTAACTGGATTTTTGCTAAGAAGAGACTTTCTTTGAACGAAAAATATCATAAAACAGGAAAGTGTCGTCCCTGATTAGCGTGTGCGGACTGCACATGCTAATATTGGACGACACTTTACGCACATGCATTAAACTCCCTTTTCACAGAGCCAGTCTCAAATGTAAAATGTAGTGATACCGGATACCGGAATATATACATGTATCGCGGGTTTCGACGACGGTTCCTTCCGTGTGTTCGGATTCATTCGACACCCCATTCATTCACTTTCAACTTCATGTCTGGATGGCGGACATTGGATCTGTTTACTTTAAATTTCTACAGCATGATTGAGAATCCCATTAGATATTATCTACAAACAAAACGAAGTTACCTTAAATTTCACAACATATGTGATGTTTTTGTTTGGTAAAATTCCTGAAGATCTGAAACATGTTCTCTTGTGTTGCCCCTACCATTGGAATGTTGTTGTTTTTGTTTCATAAATTTAATATGAACTATATAGGACATCTTAAACACTTGGGAATCAAATAACAGATGATTCATTATCATTTTCACTATCCCAGATTGGCTCATACATCTGCGATATTGAATATAATAGTCGCATTATGAAAAGCCGTGCTGGCATTTTCTTGAAGAAACATATTTCAGAGAATGATTTGTCAATCTCGATAATTGTGTCGACAAACTACTTGTTACTAACTTGTTACTAACCTTGTAACTCTATAGATATACATATAAATAAAAAGTTATGAATGGTACCAATTAAAGAAATATTGGGTACGGATTTCTCTATATTTTAAACAATGGAAAAGGCAAGAAATTTACAATCAATAACACATACCGCTTTATTATTTTTATCAGTTATGTTGTACTTAAGCATAGGATGTACATCTCATTTAAGTGGTTAACAAATTTGATAATAGCAATAATTGTTCAACAGTAAATGCCGTTTCTTTGCGATTTCTCCTGAACCGAAATAGAGGTCATCCGGATCTCCATAACTTTGGAAAATTCCATCTTAATGTAATATAGGTACAAACGAAGCTGACCCATGTTATACACCAATGACAGTTGTGTTTCATTAATGACGGTCGATACGGTATGCGATTTTGAAAGGATGTTAACGTGTCGACTTTGTTTGTACTAGCATATTATTGGTGTTTTCTAATTTCTAGCCTATTTCGGAGTAAGTCTAATAACTATACGACGGTCATTTCGATGTTCATTTCCTCTAATCCTGCTCTATTGGTCGCATTTATCATCGGTAATCCACAAAGGAAACATGGGCCGATTGTTTAATTCCAAAAAGGAAACATGGTCCGAGTTTTGAATTAGGCAAGGGCAAATGGCATGTGTTAAAGGAAATGTGTTTTTATCACCATGACCCTGGTTGTTAATAGGCAAAGAGTGTTGTTGTGGTGTGGCCGAGAGATTTGTAACTTCTGTTTTCTTGGTATTGAATGTTTAAATGAATCGTACACACCTTCGTAAATGAGAATCTGTTTTGTTGAAAGTAGAACGTGTCAATTTTGTTCGAGTCCGTTTTTTTGCATATTAAATCGCATATAAAATACATTATTACATTATAGTAGGTGTACATGCTGTAGTATTGTTTATTCATAATGGTAGCAAATGAAGTAGTATCTTTACAATGATGTTAGTATAGGTGAGAGTTGTTTTGAGTAAGCAGACAGTCGTTAATACCTGGTAGATGATTTAGGATAGAATTAGAAATGTTTCATTGACAAGTCTATTTCACGTGAATAGCAAATGAAGGAAATGCATTTCCATGTTAATTATGAATTATCTATAAAGTGCGTTTCTGCGAACAGTAAGGTTGTCCATAAATTTGCATTAAAGACGAAAAGCAATACTAGTATAACGTGAGATGCCTACGCACTTTCAACAGATCGGTCTGCCATATGTCATCGCACACGCAGAGTGTAATTACACTGTAAACATAATCCACTGGGTGAAAGTGAAGTACATAGCTGTCTCGTAGACGCGTGCACTGCGACATTTCTTGCACTTGTCATCGGAAATCACGGGAAAAGCGACTTCCTGGAATTGCTTTTGCGCCATTCAAAGTCATTTCGTTGTTGTACGGGGACTTTCAATTGCATATGATAAAATGCGTAAAAGAAGTAACGCTGGGTGAATATTTTTTCATCAAGTATATCAACATTTAAAATTACGTAACTATGGTAACTAATCATTATTGATGTAACACTGCTTAACATCACTTTGCAAAAACAACATATTTTTCTTGGCATTCCCATTATTGTGTCATTGAAATGCTTTTAGTAATCAAATATTGCGCAGTTGATCCACTTTAAAATATGAGCACATTCGATTGTTGCAAGGCAACATCATTGTAAAATAAGAAATGCTCTCTTTTAATCACGTTTTTATTGCAGATGAGCGCAGTATTATGCTTGCATATATACATTGGTTTCAGGCAGATGTTACACACTAGCGGTTCTCAGTAACTCATACCATAACATTCTCTTCCGACTACAGCTGATGTCATTGTGTTATGTGTGGTCACGCATCAACGAGGTTCATTTAGTTGTCTTTGTTTAAACACCTAGTTATTTATGAATACTTATTATAGTAGACACCATATTATGATGTTTATAAAAAGTAGTGTACAAATTGTATATTAAGCAAAAAATTGTATTAATAAATTTAAGAACAGCGATAACGAAATAACGTATGTGTGCACATAACCTGAGAATTCAGACTGGTAGGTATGATTGAATAAAAAGAAACTTGCCAATTATGCGACAGCAAAGACATACAATATGAATTCCACTTTTTTTTATAATTTTTCTTAATTAGAGAAAAATATTAAAAACTTATAATCGAGTCAGACTTAGAATGTTTAAATTCCCACAATTATTGAATTAAAAAAATAAACGTAAAATGTTCAAGTTAAGAGAATTCATAATAGAGGCAATTACTATTCACCAAAAAAATAAAAGTATAAGTTTACATTTCTTTACATTCTGACATGTAAATGGTGTCTATAATGCTTTAGATGTTGCATACACATTAAGTACATAACTCCGTAATTTGTCGTTACTATTTAAACGACATGTGAATTGGATTTAAATTGTATTATTTTGTGTTCTTTAAAATAGTAATTATTATTATTATATTTTATTGATTAAAAGGACATACTAAAAAAATAAATATATAAATATAGATACAATGGTATAAGATGTAAGATACTATATATATATATATATATATATATATATATATATTTATATTTATATATATATACATACATTCGAAAATGAGAATCCGTTTTGTTGAACGTATGAAGTGTCAGTTTTTCCGAGCCCGTTCTTTTGTATGTTAAATCACATATGAAGTTCAATGTAGTAGGTATACATGCTGTGGTATTGTTTATTCATAATTGTAGCAAATGAAGTAGTATTTTACATTGCCGTTAGTATGGGCGAGAGTTGTTTTGAGTAAGCAGACAGTCTGTTTTATCTGGTAGATGATAAAGGAGAGAATTGGAAATAGTTCATTGTCGTTTTTTTTACGACAAGTGAATAACAAATAAAGGAAATGCATTTCCATGTTAATTATGAATTATGTATAAAATGCGTTTCTGCGAACTGTAAGGTTGTCTATAAATTTGCATCGAAGACGAAAAGCAATACTTGTATAACGTGATATTCCATCACATTTTCATATGATCGGTCTGCGTTTGGCATCGCACACGCAGAAAGTTATTACATTGTAAACAGAATCCACTGGGTGTAAGTGCAGTTCATAAGCTGTCTCGTAGACGCGTGCACTGCGACATTTCTTGCACTTGTCATCGAAAATCACAGGAAAATCGACTTTCTCCTTTGTTTTGCGCAATTCAAAGTCATTTCGCTGTTGTAAGGGGTTGTAAGGGGACTGTTATTTCATACGATAAATGCAGACAAGGCGGATATTTTTCCATCAAGTATACTATTCAGATCACCAGTGAAAATTACGTAACTATTGTAACTAATCAAAATTAATGTAACACTGTTTAACATCGCCTTCCAAAACACAACCTGTTTTTCTTGACATTCCCATTAAGGATTATTGAAATGCTTTTCGTAATCAAATACTGCGCAGTTGATCCACTTGGAAATATTAGCACATTCGTGTGTTGCAAGGCAACATCATTGTCAAATGAAATGCTCACTGTTAATCGCGTTTTCATTGCCGATAAGCGCAGTATTTTGCTTGCATATATACATTGGTCTCAGACAGATGTTACACACAAGCGTTTCATCAGCACTTATACCATTAAACAGCTGATGTCGTTGTGGTCTTGTGTGGTTTCATGACTAACGCATCAACGAGGTTTACTTAGTTGTCTTCATTTAAACATATACTTATCGATGATTCGTCCAAGAGTGGACAGGAGGTGTTAATGATAATAAAGTACTTATTGCATATTAAGCAATAAAACACAGTTTTCGTTGGAATCACAGTAAGAGAAAATTGTATTTAGAAATTTTAGATCGCCGATTACGAAATAACATATGCGTGGACATACCCCCAGAATTCAGACTGGTAGATATGATTGAAAGAAAAAAAGAGAAACTTGCCAATTATGTGACACAGCAATTGAATAGAAGATGAATCTTCTCGTTAAAATGTTCTTAATTTTTCTAAATTATAGAAAACCGCTAAAAACGTTTTAAAGAGTCAGACTTAGCATGTTTATATTCCCACAATTATTTTCACTACCTATAACAAAGGGCCTGGTAGTCTGGTGATAATATAGCAAACATTGAAACTCCAGAAACTATATGATGAGAACAATTCTTGTTTTTATCTATTACTTTTATAACAGAAGACCAACTAGAATGATCCCCTTCTGATGCGAATGGAGTTTCACTTTATGAACATTTGAATCCCAGAACAGCTTGATGTGTGCTGTGTGGATGCAGTAGTTCATATCTGCATACATTCCTTCAATGTTTTCATGTATCCAGTCTATTGAATATTTCAGTCCAGGGTAAATGCCCAGATTCTCTGGGTTTCTGGAGAATCTGGCTAGCCATTAAGTGTTCATTATCATTACCACGGTCAATCAAGGTAGCTGTAAACTGCTGAGCCTTATCTAATCGCACAGATGGTGCAGACCAGGAATTGAATGGTCAGTGTTGGCAATTGCTTCTCACAACATGTACTGTGCTTTTGATAAGAGTGAACAAACCAAGCCATTTTCTTGGGTATTTGCTTATTAATCAACAAAATCTTTAAATGCTTAACTTTCAGGGATGCAACTTTAAATTGACAACTGGAATGGAATGGGAATGGATAGCTTGAAACTATTTTATTACTTTTATCAAATTTGCAAATAATCTGATTGGCATTTATTTTTGTGTCAAATCAAAATCAATCACATTAAATGATTTAAATCAATATTTAAGGTAGCGCACCCGTAATGGGCACCTTTCCAAATATAATCTTTTGTATTATTTTCTTAATCAGCATCATTTCACTAAACTACATGCACATTTTTAGGTAGGCTTTCCATGCTTTAAAAAAACATATACTGTTTTTTTTTCAAAACCACCCCACACTCGGCTATTGTCTAGTTTATTTGCACTCCTGGGGTAAATGAAAGTTCCATAATTCTTACAGATTTCCAAATATGGGCATGCGGTTGGTGAGTACAGATGCAGTAAAGTTTAAACAAGATGAAATAAGTATTATTTTACAGACATTTATTTTTTATAACTTGTTATCTATGGAAGAGTGCCATGAAATGTAAGTGGTTTTAGCCAAGTAGAAATTGGGTTGGTTAAAAACAAAGTGTCATAACATTCAAAATAGTATCATTTAAGTTATATTTTGAACATAGGTTTTATAGATACACTATATACAGCAAAATACCAAGAAATATACAGATTTACCGTTTACTTTTTGAAATAAAAATAAAAATGCAACATGCAAGATTAGTATGTTCAGCAGTAAATCACCCAATTTAGCCATAACGTTGTTTTAATTTTAAAATTGAAGAATGTACATAAAAATTGCAACATATTTAACAATAAACATAGCTTATATGCTATATTAAATCAAATTACGTTTGAAAAGAAATAAAACGCGTCGCAAAAAGTATGCGTTGCGCGGGAAAGATCCCAAAAGATTTCTAGTCTGTCGCTGTAACCACTCGACCACGACAACTACACATTAGTATCTGCTTAAATTAGATATCTATAAGTAAACAGGTAAAAAGGCTCTTTGATCTTTAAAGAAATCGCGAGAAATCATTATGGGTGTGCTACCTTAAGCAAATACATATTCATAGGGTATTATCATCTTTGAATATTTAGGTTATATAAGGTTAGTTATTTCAAAAATCCTATGTACACTTTATAAACACACTCAATACGGTATATGCTTGAGCCGTTATTGTCCACTCATAATACTTCAC
>VMBQ01001164.1:0-67029 GCA_007657795.1 Dreissena rostriformis | reverse complement strand
TCTATGTGGGCGGGGCGCCCCAGGGTTGGTAATGGGGCCATGCATAGTTGAGATTGACCCTATTGTCATAAAAGAAGTTCAGTATCAATTTGAAGTGAATCCGTGTAGAAATGAAGAAATTATAGTCAAAGGCAATTTTGGGTGGGTGTGGCCTATGTGGGCGGGGCGCCCCAGGGTTGGGAATGGGGCCATGCATGGTTGAGATTGACCGTATTGTCATAAGAGAAGTTCAGTATCAATTTGAAGTGAATCGGTGTAGAAATGAAGAAATTATAGTAAAAGGCAATTTTGGGTGGGTGTGGTCTATGTGGGCGGGGCCCCAGGGTTGGTAATGGGGCCATGCATAGTTGAGATTGATCGTATTGTCATAAGAAAGGTTCAGTATCAATTTGAAGTGAATCGGTGTAGAAATGAAGAAATTATAGTAAAAGGCAATTTTGGGTGGGTTTGGTCTATGTGGGCGGGGCGCCCCAGAGTTGGTAATGGGGCCATGCATAGTTGAGATTGACCGCATTGTCATAAGAGAAGTTCAGTATCAATTTGAAGTGAATCCGTGTAAAAATGAAGAAATTAAAGTAAAAGGCAATTTTGGGTGGGTGTGGCCTATGTGGGCGGGGCGCCCCATGGTTGGGAATGGGGCCATGTATGGTTGAGATTGACCGTATTGTCATAAGAGAGGTCCAGTATCAATTTGAAGTGAATCGGTGTAGAAATGAAGAAGTAAATGTAAAATAACCTAAAAAATGAGTGAACATCTCTGAACCGGCCCCACCCCAACCCCCATAACTTTTGACCCAGAGGTCGGATCAAAATTCGAAATAGTGCAGGGTCGCAAATATGCTCATAGCTACCATGTGTGTAAGTTTCAAGGTTATAGTGATTATAGTGTAGGAGGAGATAGTGGCCAGGATGGACGGACGGACGGACAGACGGACGGCGGAGATAACCACAATATCCCCACGCTTTTCAAAAAGCGTGGGGATAATTATTTACATACATAGACATTGATTTTTTTTCTTGATTGTTTTGATGCGTCGAATTATGTTTCAACAACATAAACAAGGTGTGTTACAGTGATAAAAATCTGTTCGTCTAATAATATCAATGTATTTATCGATAGACGTATCATCTCAATAGGAGATACGCAACATGTTGTCTCTATCATTGAGAATAATCCCCGCGTACGGAACTACTGGAAACTGTGAATTTATGAAAGGTCAAGCTAAATATTGATATCTTGATCTTGCAAGGTGTTTACATTTTGAAGAAAAGCATCGATAACACCATGTTGTGGTGCAATTGAAATTGCACCGGATTGCACCGGATTAATAAAACGTGCTATTTAATGAAATCAAATACTGCATTTCAGTTTGGGTATTATGGCGAATAAATAATATATAATAGTATATACAATGTATTAAACCATGATGTTTATTAAGTTTATAATTAATAATTAGACACATGTTTTAAACCTAAGTTAAACAATGTATTGTACTGACAATAATTAATTTGAAATGTTTTCAAATGTAAAAAAACAACAACATATATATCTATTAAAGATTTACGCAAAATATACACATCTCTATGCATTAATCTGTTCATTAAGTTCATATATATTTGTCTTTTTGTCGTTTCTAAAGTCGCAAGAAAATACATACAGGAGGGTCTATTTTTTATCTTGTTTTACTATGTGTTGTGGGTGTACCTAGTTAATTTCCCTCCGTTTTATATTGTAATTTGCAAGTGTTTATGATAAATCTCAAATAAAGTAATTTACTTGCGTTTTCTTTTTTTCAGAACGACTCCTGTTAATTTGATTATGTCAAAGAATGAAGAAAACGTTCAACACATTATTTTAAACCGTGTTTTAAGCTCACCCGAGCTGTATACGTATTTGAAAAAAACATCTGCTGTTCTTATCCGGAGTTCTTCCTTAGCCATTGCGTGCTGCAACCTATCCAAACGTCTAGCGGGGTTAACAAACAACCGGTTAGAAATAGTACTCTGTTGTTGGCGTGCTAATTATTATGACCTCCAGTCAATTTGTTCACAGTGAACGGATCAGCACCCCATGCAAAGGGACACTTAAACTCGTTCCGAGGCCGTTGTATTAACAAAAGTATAATTATTGCTGTGTATCAACCGAAGCATGAAATGCATCAAAAGAACAGAGCGCGTTGACCGTTTGTGGAAGTTGTTGTTTCGATAGCGATTAGTAATTCTATCTTGTATTAATATCCTACACGAGAAATGACTTTTACGATTTGTGATAAATTGGCCATATTGTGTTGGTGTCACTTTACTCGGTATGGTTTAGCACCCCATGGAAATAAAAATGGTTTTTCATGTGTCTTTCGATGTGTCCGTGTATACGCGTTAGGCGTTTATTTATGACCGCCACATGCGAATATCAACAACTGTCAATTTCTGACATGTTAAATATTTAGATTTTTAGACTGCTTGAATCTCAAGAAAATCATTTATATAAATATCCTTAAATTACCACATTATTGGAGAGAATATCCTCCTCCTATTCACATCCTCCTCATCATCATCATTATCATCATCATCAAAATCATGATCATCATCAACTGAGTTAATAGTGTTTTCTAAACAAAGCAATATCAAGGACAGAACCTAGTTATTTCAGAAGCAGTTTTCGAACATTGTAATTCTGATTTGTTCGTGATTTGCATTTAAGAAAGGGGATTTAGATTACACGGGTAACTATGGAGGAATTACACTGCTATGTACTATTGGAGAATTGTTTAGTTAAATTATTAAGAATCAATTGAACTGCTTGATGGTTGGGGGCTTAATTATAATACAGAAGCTCAAGCCGGATTTAGAAAAACATGATATTTGTTCTGCAAGGTAAAATTACGCATTAAAAAAAAATCAAAGATAGAAATTGAAGACAGAAAGTGTTGTTTTCACCAAATATTGTTTTTTATTAGTAGAATATGGTACAAATAAGTAAAGAAGACGTAACGCTACACTTTGAAAATAATAAAATCAATAAATTATGTGGTATAATCAAACAAACAAATTAATAATAAAATACGTAATGACTCATTTACATGCTTTTTTGGATAAAGACAAGAACATTCAGTATGACCTCTTGTTTACGATGCATTTACATAATATTGATGAACATTTCATTCTTAATAATCTCGAAGGCGTTTATCTTGGTATGTTAAAATAGTTTGTGTTATAATATGCTGATGATTTTGTTATTTTTGAGGAATCGGAAACTGGATTACAGAATGGTTTGCTTTGCATTTGCCTTTCCAATGAGGTGTTCTCAGTTTTAATCATGTTACGTTTATAGTTAGTGTTCCGTTATAAAAATAGTAGATAAGAACAAGAATTGCTTGCCTGATAAAGTTTCGCGAGTTTCGTGGTTTGCGGTATAAGATTGGTTACACCAGCATTGTGCGAAATGGAAGCGTTGAAAACGCTAAAAACTCCTGATTATGATTTTCAAAAAGGACGACAAAATAAAAGAAACTTTATTTATAAGAAAGCTGTTTTTAAAAAAAATATATTAACATATCTAGGTATAGTTTTTACAACTGGTGGTTCTTTCTCATCATCATAAAACGCGATTTCAGGACAGGCTTTGAAAGCAATATAGATGTAAAGAGAACAATCTTGTTTAATTTCCAAATATAACAATTTGCCACATCTTGAACTTTACGATACACTAATTGAAATTATTCTTAGCTATGATAGCGAATTATGGGGCTTTATAATATTAGTATTCAAACCGAGCGGATACATTTCGTGTTTCATATCTTACCAGCTTATTTTGTCATGTCCTGAGCAAGACGAAAGAAACATTATTATGATGCATTCGATATTTGACAAAACATACTGTAAACGACAATGAAAAGCTCGGTAAATTTCCCGTATAAAATAAACATTTGTTTGCTGTTTTTAAGTGCAGCATTCTAATATGATTTCTGAAGTAAATAGTGTCTATATTTCTGAAGTACTTTGTGCTTAACTTCGAAGTGATTTTAATTCAATACCGTCTTCTGTACCGCACCTATAGTATGACTTAACAATATTGCGTTTTGAATCAATTACAGGTAGATGTACTTACTATTTTGTGTTCTGATTTGGATAGTAATTACTTTATAATGACCTCACAATTTAATAAAGATATGTTTTTACTTATTTAGTTCGTTTGCACATTCGCCTTTGCACCGACAGTTCTCACGGACACAGATTATCGCAGTGAAGTTTCTATAGTGAACTTAATTTAACCTTTTTTTTCAAATAAATTAAACCGAAGCAGTACAGCATTCACATGCACATTTTAAACATTAACCAATCCTTTCGGCTGGCGTTGATTTGAAAATTGATAGTGTTTGCCAATGTTACAGACTCAGGAAAGGTGAGATGACGACAAAGTGAATCTGATTCATGCTCCATTAACTTTCTCCGGAGATCTCAAATATCTATGCAAGTATTAACAAAAGTGAAACCAATTTCGAAATAACAACATTTCTTTATAAATTAACGAGGGTTTAAAGCATGCGCTTACATTTTTTTTCCAAAATAAGGCTTGATCGTCGCGTCCATTGTGTGCGTTTATTGTTTGAGTTGTATTCTATCGAATATAAGAGACCAATAATAATCACATTACATTTATACGTACACATTATTATGAATGTAAGACATGGGCGATAATTCGTTTTCAAAAACACTTTTTAAATTGTGTTTAAGTGCACATACAACTTTATTATAAATTTACTTTTGAAGTATATATTGATTTATTTTTTTAACTTGTGGATTACGTGTTCGTATAAACCCTTCGCAGCTTTCGTAATGAATAATTTTGGAAACGTGAAATTATCCAGTAAACAAGTCTGTTAAATTTTATTTGTCTGAATCAAGAATGTCGTCTTCAGCTTACGACTCGAATGCAAATGTCTCTTTCTAAAATCGTTTGCAGCACATCATCAACAACAACCTGCTTCAATCCAAAATTGAACGGCGCACATTTGCACTTTCACGTACTGCCCACGTGATTGCAATTAGCAGGTGAGCGTTCTTTAATTGGTATATATGCATCAGAATGGTACGAGTTATTGGGGCCTTTTAAAACAAAAGTTGAGCAGTTATCATAAATCCCATTATCTCATGATGTTCTTTGTGTATCGTAAATGCGCTTGTTGTTAAATTGAAATAACCTGTTATCTATCTAGAAAGTGTGCATTAATTCATTAAATAGATGGAGCCATGCCAGATAAGCGCACTGCATGCTTGAAACAAACAACACAGAATTTAAATGATTGCTTTGAGAAGATTTACATCTTTAAACGGAAAGATTGATAGGGTGTACACGTATTTATTACTAAATTATAATGCCTACGATGCTGTTGAGGATTTTAATGTTAAAACCAGGATAATGATTACCTATGTAAATTGCTAATATTTTTTAAATGCTGGTACATGTATTACCCCTTTTCTGGGTTAAACAATTAAATTATTATTGGAATTAATGGAAACATAAACAAAACAATCTCCAAAACTATCCGAACCTTTTCAACAAAAAGGCAATAAACAATATGTACATGTCAATTATGCGTGATAACAACCTGCGTGTTTATTGTCAGAAATAAAATGTTTCGTTTAATTCACAATCTTTAAGCCCATTATCATTGCTTCCAACAGAATTTGGAGCATAAAACCGGGTTTTTGTGTATTTATCATGTCAGACATGCGGTCTGCATGGTGGGATCGGCCATTTATCAATATTAACGATCCCTGCGAACTGGTCATTACCAGGAAATGCGTAGCTCCAAATAGTACACACAAGGGTTAGCACACTCGTGTTTCATCGATGCGGTCGAGAAGATCGATCTTGAATTATACAATTTGTATAATATATATAAAACATACGCACCCATTCCCATGAATTGAGCACAATTCCAGTTTCTGCTCTTTACATATGTATATATTGGTCACTGTGCTGGATATTATACTTATTACAATATTTATAGAATACGGGGTTCTCATATTTTCCTCATAAAATGATATTACGCCAAAATTGAAAATAAATTTAATGCACACATTATTAACTCTTTCCACATTTCTGTGTGTTTATCAAAGTGTTTTATTAGCGATGAAATACTGCAAGAATTGGTAATTGACAACACCATTTACTATTAGTATTTTAATATCCAAACATACTGAAATGAAGATACAAAATATATAAAATATCCTTAAACAATACCATGTAAATGTATTACATTTAATACTTGATTTTAAAATGAACAAGTCCATGTTGTTCACCGGACTGTTTTGTGAAAAATATGTTTTGTGTGTCTCTAAGAATATTGATACCGTTTAGGAGATGATCAGCTTAATACACGATCCATTAGACAAAGTGATTTATCTAAAGCTACGTCCATGGAAACGATCATTGGTCTTTTCTTGGTTCCAAAAGTTTTCCTTGGGGAGCTCATCGTTGCAGCTCATGCAGAGATGCGTGCAGTATTGTGAGAAGCGCAGTTGTATTGCAACGTGTGTACATGTGCATGTCTCGGATTAACATGGTCTACAGCTGTCGCTCTGCAGTGGTATGATGACTGCAAATGGTTGGTATTACGTTAAGATTTAAATACTGTATGCACTTTTATTTTCCGACATGCAAAAAAACTACAATTATATTGGAATTTGTATTACGTTACAGTAAGTTTCGTTGTGCACGATAACAGTAAAGACGTATTTATTAATGTATCTAACACAGTTTATTATACTTACGATGAAATGTATAATGATGATGGCGGTTTGGGGGTAAGTGTTTGGTTATAAGATAGTGACGCAAATTGACAGCGATGTTGATGGTAGTGCTGTTGTTGCTGATTATGATTATTATGTTGATGGTAACAACAAAGATGATGATGATGATGATGATGATCTTTATTATGACTTCGATGGAGATGAGGATTAAGATAATGGTATTGATGATTTGGTTTGGTAGAAACGACTTCTTTTCTTGCCATTTTCTTAATGGAGAAATGTCTCATCAATGCAGACTACGAAAATACGAACCGAACAGACAATGCCCAAAATATTGTATTTATATATATCTTTAAGTGAGGTGAAGTAAGCTATTCTCGACCATAAACGCAGCATGAACTATTAAGCAATAGAAGGAAACCATACACTATAAACGACGGAATAAATTGTATAATCTTGAATGTTCATCGCCTGGATTTCAAGCACAACCAAGCATAAAACGTGAAAACAGGTGAGTGCGCTATGGACGCTGGGCTCGCCTAAATATGACAATGATACCCGCGTACTAACCGGAGAGGTGTTTCCTGAACATGTTGTCTTTTTCTGGAATTTCTTCGTCTCACCAAATAACTTGAGATACAAATTAGAGCGTGAATAAAACATGATATGGCGTAGATACTAGTATTTTATGTTTGTAAGGATGATTGAGAATAGCAAAGTGTTTGCACCAAGGTTTGTATTTTCGATAACGGTTCAAAACTATTTTTTCATACAAACTTGTACGTAACATAAGCTTCATCATCTCACATCACAGTTTTGTATTATCAAGATTTCTACCATCAGTATTATCATCGACCAAGACTGCAGCAACTAACTCAATGACTACAGAACATGTCTTATGGTTCGTTGCATAATACTTGCCAAATGAAAATGAGCCTCGCTTTTTGAAAAGGGGGTTAAATGCATGTGCGTTAAAGGTCGTTCCAGATAAGCCTGTCCTCACAGGCTAATCAGGAACGACACTTACCGCCTAAAGTTAATTTTCGTCAAGAAGAGTCTTAATTTAAACGAAAACTACAACATATCGGAAAGTGTCGTCGGAAATGCGGACTGCACGGGTTCATCTGGGACGACACTTTACGCACATGCATTAAACACCCTTTCACACAGAGCGAGACTTAAGTGCAATTTTATTAACATTATCAACGGACATGCCATTATGAACAATCACGACTGGATAACTTGTCAGTGCTTTAGACACCATTATCGACTAATGATCCTTGTTATCATTAGTTATCAGTTTACATCCACTAACGATAACGAGGTCTTCGATAAGCTTGTCTCTCCGTAGCGCAGTGGTTCGGCATTGGCTTCATTTAGGCATGTCTGTTGCTTTCCATCGTCGGAACCCACGTTCGATCCCATACGCCATGCTTGATGTAACACTGCTTAACATCACCTTCCAAAAACAACATATTTGTTTTGACATTCCGATTAATGTGTCATTGAAATGCTAGTTTAGTATTTATGGTACCTTAAAAAGCACTATTTTGAGTAATGCTCATTTAAAAACTTATCATAAGAATTCACTTTATTCTAATTTATCAGTTAAGATTAATTTGATTTGTTCAAATTATGCACCACAATTATATAAGGGGTTCTAAAAGCATGCTATCCGATTCAATGTGCAACGTGCAGTCGGTATCCTACAATTAACAAAAGAAACTCCAGGAAGGGCATATATGGTATCTAAACAATATTTCAAAATAAATAATCACTTAATAATCGTACATTGCGTATCAAGATCAAACGTAATTTGTTCTTGAAAGTCTAGCAACATATATAGTGTATGTACTATATTGCAATGCGCCATTCTCAATACGTTGAACAGATTGGTCGATCTTAAAAATATCGTCTAATACAGTATTTGTATAATTTGTAATAAATAAATATATTTAACAAATTTCGTTTATCAACATCGTAATAAAACTGACCAATAAGTTCTATAACACTTCGATATTGAAACGTCTAATCAGTACAAAGTTAAATCTAGACGTTTTACATATTTTGAATAGATAGACTGTTTACAGTCTGCTTACCCTTTAGGCTTAAATTAAACAACACACTTAAATGCTTCTAAATAAACTGAGTTTAAATAAAGTTAGTGCTAGATATTTAGTGATTCGAGCCAGCTGACTGTTATAAAACTCGTAACAAGATAGTAATCTGCTCTTTTGTTGTGACATAACTAACACACTTTAGGTTATTTCGAGGCTTTACCTTGATGTTATCCATCAAGGTGATATTGCTTGTAAGGTTAGAGGAGTGTTTTAAATATAAATGCGATATTTTTATTTACGTTAGTTGATAAGCACAACACAATTCGTTTCACGAATGCGTATAAAACAAAGTTTATGTCTTTACCTTCAAAAGAAACGATGTTTTTTTTTCACATGCAAGCTTTGTCATACTTTAACTATATTGGCTTTTAATTAGTTGATTGTTCTAATAATGAATTATTTGCATACACACACTTGATTCTTTTCTTGATTGTTTTGATGCGTCGATGTATGTTTTAACACCATTAACAAGGCGTGTTACAGTGACAGCGATATGTAATTATAATGCTATCAATTTATATATTTATTGACTTTCATCCCGTAAGGAGATAGGCAACCTGTTGTCTTTATCTTTGAGAATCATCCCCGCGTACAAAACTACTTGGAACAGGGAATTTGTCAAAGGTTAATCAAAATATTGATATCTCCATCTCGCATGGTGTTTACATTTTGAAGATTACATCGATAACATCATGTTGTAGTGCAATTGAGATTGCACCGGATAAATTAAAATTTGCTATTTTAGGAAATCAAACACTGTATTTGAGTTTGAATATTATGACTTATAACGTTTATATGCAATGTTATAATATCGAGTTGAAAATAATTGAATTAAATACAACGGAAAGTTTGTTGTGGTTTGTGATCCTTTTTAATAAAAATGAAAATAATCTGTTCTTTATAGCCTTCGCTTAAGCGGGTGGTTGAACAATGAAGATGGGCGCTATGTCCATGGCAGAGAACCCGACTGACTTTTTAATCGGTTCATAGAACGCCAAGGAGGACGTCAAACTCTCACTACCAAAAACCATTCGAGTTAAAAATACAGTTTTTTTTTATTGAATGCCAAACACAACCTTTCATTTGCATAAATTAGGGTTTCCGAAAATCACAATTTGTTTTTAATAGTTATTAGGCTAAGAGAACTGTTTTGGATAGTATGACGAATAACGATTATAAACAGTGTATTATAATAAAGAGTTCTATATAAAACAGCGGGAAGTTTGTATTGTTATATATAATCTAAGATTTATTATTTAGAGAACACTTCTACTATGTTTGTATTGTTCAATGTAGTTCACGGATTAAGCAGTATTATTAAGAAAAAAACTAATATAACGCACCACTTGAACAAAGACTGTTATAATAAAAAAAATCAAATGATATATCTTAAAACAAGAGGGAATTAAGCTTGGGAAACAATGAAAAGTTGTTTCAGGTGCTAGTTTGGAGTCGCACGTTTTAAGCCAAAGTTGAACAATGATTCATACGCAACAAATTTCATTGTATGTGTTTTCAAATGTACAAACAACATAATAAATCAAGGATTTACGTACAATAAACACATTTCTATGTATATTTCTGTTCGTTAAGCACATATATTTTTATTGTCTTTTCATCATTTCTTAAGTCGCAAAAATACAGACAAGATACACTATTTTAATATTGTTTTACTATTTGTTGCGTTTATGCCTAGTTGTATTTCCCCTCGTTTTATAGTGTCATGTGCAAATGCTTAGTATAAATTTAAATAAAGCAATTTACTTGCGTTTTATATTAAAAATAATAGAACGAAGAAAACGTACGACACATTATTTCATATTGTGTTTTAGGTAACCCGAGCAGTGTAAGTATTTTAACTACCCCGACGTGTTGTTCTTGGTGGGAGTTCTTCTTCAGCCATTGCGGGCTGCAACCTTTCAATAAGCCTATTGGGTTTTAGAAACAGCCAGTCATAAACAGTAACTGTAGATGGTATGCGAATTATGGTGACTTCCAGATAATTTGTTCACCTTGAACGGTTCAGTGCCATCTGCAAAAGCAATGGGGGCAATTCAACTCATTCCGATGCCGCTGAATAAAAAAATAAACTATATTGCTGTGTATCAACCGAAGAATGGAATGCATCTCGTATACATGCATCAAAAGAACAGACTCTCTAAAGCGCGTTGACCGTTTGTGGAAGTGGTTTTTGCGATCGCAAGTCATGATTCAATCTCGTATCAATATCCTACATGAGAAATGACTTTTACGATTTGTGGTAAATTGTCCATCTTTTGTTGGTGTCACTTTACTCTTGATGGTTAAGCACCCCATGGACATACAAATGATTTTTCTTTTGTCGGTCGGGTGTGTTCGGACATAGGCGTTAGGCATTTATTGATGACCACCATATGCGAAATATCAACCACTACCAATTTCTGACATGTAATATATTTAGATTTTTTTAAGACTGCTTAAATTTTCAAGCAAATAATTAATATAAATCTCCCTAAATAAATACACTATGGGAGAAAATATAATCATCATCAACAACAGCAGCAGCATCAGCAGCAGCATCACCGTCGTTAATAGAGTTAATAGTGTTTTCTGAATATAATCACATAAAGGTCAGAGCCTTATTATTTTAGAAGCAATGTTCGACCATGGCACTTCTGATTTGTTTGTGACTTGAATACAAAAAGGAGGATTTAGATGGCACGGGTAACTATAGCGGGATAGGTTTTATACGAAAATGGTTAAGTAGAATATTTAATAATCGATTGAACTGTTCGGGTGGGATTATAAGGTATTCATAGAAGCTCAAGTCGGATTTAGAAAAAGCAAAGGGTACAGTTTTTCACATATTAGTTCTGCAAGATATACATATGCATTTTGTTTTGCAAATCAAAATAAGATATTGTACACAGACTTTGTTGATAATCGTTTGATAGCCATATTTATATGATAAAATCAGCTTTTGTTGACCATTACAGAAACTGTTTTGGTTATGGTGTAAATTTTACAAACGTCATCGATCATGTTTAAAACATGTTATATATCATAGTCAAACCAGAGCCGGAACATGTTCTCTGGACATGTTAAACACGTGAGCTATCATGTATCAAACATAGTTTAACCATGCTTTGACCGTAATCATTTCCGCAGCGTTCGACGTTTATGGATAAATATCATGTGTTCTTTGCATATAGACTATTTTATGAGGTTATGTTAATTAATGTGTATATGCACTACTTGGCGGTCATTAAGACGTTTATATTATGTGTTTATCCAAACCATATGTGACATATGTAATGCTATGACACGTATGTACACTAAATATCGTGACCAGTTTTCTTTGCGCGCTGTTGTGCAATGTCTCTACGCCCCGTAATCAGTTGGCAAAAATGTTATACAATACAAAATAGATAATCTATGTATTCATTAATATAATTTTTTTTAACGAATGCGACTGAATGTTCACGTTGTGTATAGTTTTATACATGATGGGAACAGCATCAGGCATTTGAGCTGAAGAAATACCAAATGCGTTAGAAATCTGCTCAAAAGTGCTAGCTCATATAAGTAAAATGGCTCTTAAATATGTTATCATGTTCAAACTTTGTAGATGGTGATGCCCTAATCAGATGTCTGCCTCTTTTTACTCTTCTCGAGCCTCGTGTCGGAACTTGAAATGTGCATATATGGCCCCAAACAATATTTTTTAGGAATCGATAATGTCATATCGACTTTGGTCGTAATAATTTATGTTCGGCTGTTTCAGTAGCAACACGAACAATTGCGACAATAGTTACTGCATGTATTATCGTTGATAGAAGACATGCAAATAGTAGTTGACACCGTAGTGCTATAGTTTCTAACTTATGACTCTTAAAAATATTTAAAGAGGAATGCAAACCAATGAACCGAACAAACATTAGTGTCGTGTACTGAGAACACTGGGCATAATGCATGTGCGTAAAGTGTCGTCTCAGATTAGCCTGTGCAGTCCGCACGGGCTAATCAGGGACGATACTTTCCGCCTACATTGGATTTTTTCTATGAAGAGACTTCATTTAAACGAAAAATTATATAAAAGCGGGAATTGTCGTCCCAGATTAGCCTGTTCGGACTGCACAGGCTTATCTGGGATGACAATTTACGCACAAGCATTATGTCCAGTTTTTTCAGAACGCGACTCATTATGGTAACTTTAACGTCATCATAGGACTTAGAAGTCAAATAATTGGATGTTTGTATGAAAGAAAGAAATTAAGTTAGTGCTATGATTGAATACTCACTATCTTGCCTAGTACTTATAAGCTTAGATGGACTTCAGTGGGTTACCATAACGATTGTTAAGTGACGATATCGAATCAGTTATGTTGAGCCTTGGAATTAGAGAATCTGCTTTCCGATTGGTTGACGAGGTTGACAATAATAATATGCCTAAGTTTGGAAATTCCGCGGCTTTACGAATGATTCGAAAGTCATTGCCGATGGACGGATTTTTCGACGACCATGCCCTCTAATCCCATCGTATTGTTCACAGCGTATATTGGATAATTCACGCAGGAAACACAGTCCGTATATTTATTTAGGAACCGGCGTCTGTCACGTGTTGAAATAAATGAGGTTTTATGACCATGACCCCTGTGGGTAGTGATACATTAGTGTTTGAGTGTGGCAGGGCTGATTGTATGCGATGCTAACGTGGTTTTCAGTTCTGAATAAGCGTCCATGACAGTTATTTTCAATAACGTTATATCGGCAGGTGCACAGTTTACGTTGATTGTAACACCATTGTACTTCAGTATTTAAATGTTTTTCAATACCAAAAACTGAGAGTTATGTTATGTTGCTTTATCCTGTATTCTGAATGTAGTCATTTTGTATGCATTTAAAAAAATGTACATAGTTTACTATCGTTTTTCACACGTGCATAAAGATATTAGACCCATACACCCACATGGTTACAATAGCTCTACAAACATAATTTTTAATATAAACATTACGATTTAACGATGTTTAAAAGATTTATTATATACGACAGGCGTTTGGGTAGTTGGTTATGATGTGTTGCGTTTTTATCAAACAATTAATTTTCCGTTATGTATATTTGGGAGGATGTTTGAATCTGATAACAGCTGGATAAGTATAGAATTTAATCCAAAAAGTAGTTCACAGACAAGTATATTTTACCATGCGATAGTATTATATATATTACATATATCACATCAGAGCACAAACATAAATACAGTCTTTCACATATTTACTAAAATGCTTAAATATCGATAACTACAAGTTTTACATGCGCTTTGATAGAATTCTTGCAAAATGTGTTTTTTTTTTATTCCGATTCCAAAGCTTTCAGCCAGCAAACCAACACGCTACGAAGACCTTATCGAAACAAAATCTTCACGACACGATAAGGATTATTTATAAAGAAAGATATCTCCATGTGATTATTAGGCCTGCCACTCACAAAGGTTAATTGGCAAGTTAATTGCTCTCCCCATTTGCGACTGATAAGCCTTCGGGCTTTCATGTATTGTCCATTATTCTTCATGCGCTCTGTTAAATTAGACCTTTATCCTCAATTACATCTCGCCGCGGGCCTGGCATCTATTTGTCTTTTCATTCAGGACTTGCTACATTTTCATTACGAAATGTGTATGTAAGTTGAAAAGGTAAGACACCGATGAACTGCGACAAATACACTCGAACTTAAAAACAAATATTCGGAAATTTATTTCGACAATCCTTTTCGTGTTGCATATCTTACCAGCTAATTTGTAAAGTAGTTCCTAAGAAAGGAGAAAGAAACATTATTATGATGCATTTGATAGTTGGTAAAAAATACCGCATACGCCAAAGATGAGCTTGATTAGTTGCAGTTATTAGATAAACATGTGTTTGATGTGTTCACGTGCAGCATTGTAATATGATTTCTGAAGAAAATATTGTGTTGATTTCTAAAGTACCTTGTGCGCTCAACTTCAAATGGTTTTTAATTTAATACTGGACACGCACCTGTAGTATGACTTCACAAAAGTCCACTCTGACGTCTATTACCGGTACATGTACTTGGTATTTTGTGTTCTGATTTCGATAATAATGGACTTTACAATGACCTCAAATACCGATGTGTTTTGACTTATTTAGTTCGTTCTCACACCTGCCTTTTGCACTCTATATTCAGACAGTTCTCACGGAAACAGAACATCGCAGCGCAGTTCCTTCAATGTACTTTATTTAACTTTTGTTTTTTTTATAAAATAACTTAACTAAATCAGGATATCAGACATGTGCACATGTTATAAATTAAACCGTAATTTCGGCTGGCTTAAATGTGAAAATCGATAGTGTTTGTCAATGTTACAGAACCAGGAAAGATTAAATGATGACAATGAGAGTCTGATTCGTGCTCCATTAACCTTTTCCGGATATTTAAAACAGCTATACAAGTACTCTCAAACGTTAAAATAAGTTTAAAATAAAAAAGGCACTATAAAAGGTGGTTTAAAGCATGCCTTTAAAACTTTGCAAAGTTAGGCTTGATGCAATGTGTGCGCTTACGGTTTTAGTTGTTTTGTGTATTCGAATATAAGAGACCAGTAATAACCATATTTAATTATACTTTTACATTATTATGGATATAAGACATCGACGATACTTCTTGTTTAAAAAAATCAAATTGTTTTAAATTGCAAATTTAAATTAGTTATACATTTTGTTTGAATGATATAATTATTTAAACTTGTTAATGCCGTGTTCAATTAAGACTGTCGCAGCTTACGTAATGTACCGTATCTCACATTGAATTTTCGAAACGTGATAGTATCGGGAAACGAAGCATGTTAAATGTTATTTTTAGAAATCAAGCTTTTCAGCTCACGACTATCATGCACAAAAATCATCATTTACAACAACATCAACAACAGCCTGCTTCAATCCAAAATGGAACGGCGCACATTTGCACTTTCACGTACTGTCCACGTGATTGCAATTAACAGGTGGGCGTTATTTAATTGTAATCTATGCATCGGGATGTTACGAGTTATTAATGCCAAATAACACCATAGTTGAGCAATAATCAGAAATCCCATTATCTCAGTGTGTTCTCTGTGTATCGTTAATGTGTTTGTTGTTGTATTAAAATAATCTGTTATCTATCCAGAAATGGTGCAATTATAATTGTAAAACATGGAACAATGCCAGGGAAGCGCACTGCATGCTTGAAACAAAAACACACACAACTTAAATGAGATGATTTACATCTTGAAACGGAAAGATTGATATGATGTTTAGCGTATTTGTTACTTAATTATACTGATTATGATGCGGTTGAGGATTTTGATGATAACACGACGACAATGTCGATCTATGTAAATTGTTAATATGTTTTATGCCGTTACACATATTACCTATTTTATGGTTTAAGACAAATAAATTATTAACGGAATTAATGGAAACATAAACAATAAAATCTCCAAAACTGTCCAAACCTTTTCTACAAATAGGTCATAAACAATATGTAAATGTCAATTATGCGTGATAACAACCTGCCTGTTTATTGTCAAAAATAAAATGTTTCGTTTAATTCCCAATCTTTTAGCCCATTTTCATTGCTGCCAACAGAATTTGGAGCATAAAACCGGGGTTTCGTGTATTGATCATGTCTGATATGCGGTCTGCATGGTGGGATCGGCACTCATTTATCAATATTAACGATCCCTACGAACTGGTCATTACCAGGAAATGCGTAGCTCCAACTAGTAAGCACAATGGTTAGCACACTCGTGTGTCATCGATGCGGTCGAGAATATCGATATTAAATTATGCTATTTTTATAACAATACCAACGCAACCCATTGGTATGCATTGGGAACCCGACCTTTGCATACGTATGTAGTTGTCACTTCGCTGGTTACGCTACACGGGGTTCTATAATTTTCCTTATAACATAGTATAAAGTCAAAATAGAAATTTAATCAAAATATGATACACGCATTATGAAAACGTGCAAAGTTATGTGTATCTATACAAAGTTGTCCGATTAACGATAAAATACTGCAAGCAGGTGTAATTGAAAACAACATTTACTATGAGTATTTTGTCAAAACACAGTAAAATAAAGAATGTTTGAATATCCTATTACAAAACCATATGAATGGTTTAAATATAATACTTGTTCTTAACATAAGCAACATCATGTTGTTCATCGGACTGTTTTGTTCGTAGATTTTCAATAACCTGTTTGCGTCTCTAAGGATGTAGAAAACGTTTAGCTGCGGATCACCTAAATATACGTTCCATTAGACAGAGTGATTTATCTAAAGCTACGTCCCTGGACACGATCATTGGTCTTTTCTTGGTTCCAAACGTTTTGCCTTGGGGAGCCCGTCGTTCAGTTCATGCAGAGATACGTGCAGTATTGTTAGAAGCGCAGTGGTATTGCAAAGTGTGTGTATGTGCATGTATCGGATTAAACTCGATCGACATCTGTCGATCTGCAGTGGACATTTACATTTTATCATCCGTATGCTTACTGCAAAAGGTTGGTATTATATTCTGATTGTAATACTTTATGAAATGCTACATGCAAAACACCTATAATAATATTGGTATCCGTATTAATTAATTGTGAGTTTTGTTGTGCATTAATAACAGTAAAGATGATTATTAATGTATCTTACACTGTATATTATACTTACGATGAAATTTATAATGATGATGGCGGTTTGGTGATAATTGTTGGGATTTAAGATAGTGATGCTTATAGACAACGATGTTGATGGTAGTGTTGTTGTTGCTGATTATGAAAATTATTTTGATGGTGAAAACACAGATGATTATGATTTTTATTATGACTTTGATGGAGATGAGGATTAAGATAATGGTATTGATGATTTGGTGTGTTAGAAACGACTTCTTTTCTTGCCATGCACTTTATAGAGAAAAGTCGCATCAATGCAGACTACGAAAATACAAACCGAACAGACAATCATGCTCCAAATAGTGTATTTATATATATCTTAAAGTGAAGTGAAGTAAGCTATTCTCGACCACAAACGCAGCATGAACTCAAAAGCAAGCGAAGGAAACAATAAACTATAAACGACTGAATAAATTGTATAATCTTGAATGTTCATCTTCTGGATTTCAAACACACCCAAGCATAAAACGTGAAAACAGGTGAGTGCGTTATATGGGTGATGGGTTCGCCTAAATATGACAATGATACCCGCGTACTAAACAGAGAGGTGTTTCCTGAAAATAGTTTTCTTTTTTTTTCTGGTATTTTCTTTGTCTCACAACATAGCTTGAGATACAAATTAGAGCGCGAATATTACATGATAACGGCGTTGATATTATCATTATGTTTATAAGGACGATAGAAAATGGCAAAGTGTTTGCATCAAGGTTTGTATATTCGATAACGGTTAAAAACAATCTTGCACAAACTTGTACGTAACACCAGCTTCATCATTTACACATCACAGTTATTTTATTATCTAGACTTCTACCAACATTATCATCACCGAACAAGCTGTGGCAACGAGCTCAATATCTGCAGTACAAGTCTTTTGTTTCGTTTCATGCATGAAAATGAGTCGGTCTAATAATTCACAGGCTAATCTGGGACGACACTTTACGCACATGCATTAAATCCTATTTTCCCAGAGCTAGGGTCAAATGCAATTTTATTAATTTATCAATGGACGTGCCACTATGCACACTCACGACTAGATTTCTTGTTAGTGCTTTAGACACCATTATCGACTAATGATCCCGTTTATCAGTTTACATCCACTTACGATAACGAGGTCTTCGATAAGCCCGTCTATCTGTAGCGCAGTGGTTGGGCATGGACTTTAACTAGACAGGCTTGTTGCTTTCCATCGTCGGAACCAACTTTCGATTCAATAAGCCATGCTTTTGGATATAAATGAGCCGCGCTCTGTGAAAAAGGGGTTTAATGCATGTGCGTTAAGTGTCGTCCAGATTAGCATGTGCAGTCCGCACAGTCTTATCAGAGAGGACACTTACCGCCTTAACTGGATTTTTGCTTATAAGTAATTTTAAACGATAAATATCATAACAGCGGAAAGTGTCGTCCCTGATTAGCGTGTTGGAACTGCACAGGCTAATCTGGGACGACATTTCATGCCCATGCATTAAACACCCTTTTCACAGGGCGAGGCTCAAATATGAAATGTGGTGATACCGAAATATATACATGAATCGCGGGTTTCGACGACGGTTCCTCTCGACGACGGATTCATTCAACATCTCATTCAATTCACTTTCAACTTCAAGTATTGATGGCTTGACATTGGATCTGTTTTCTTGAACTTGTCACAGCATAATTGCGAATCTCTTCAGATATATATATATATATAAAACGCAAGTTACCTAATAAGAGATGATACACGGTTATTCTCCTGATTATCCCCAAATGACTTATACAACTGCACTATTAGATATCATAGTCGCATTATGACAGGCATTGGGTGCATTTTTCTTAACCCTTTGAGCGCTGGAACCGGATTTTGAACGCCTTTGCAAACAGTTTGGATCCAGATGAGACGCCACAGAACGTGGCGTCTCATCAGGATCCAAACTGTTTGCTATCCTGATAGTTTTCTTTGAAAAAAATCGAAGAAAATGCTAATTTTAGAAATTCAGCAGAGGACATTTTAGCAGACGACAAATATCCCAGCATGCAAAGGGTTAAAGAAACATATTGCGGAGAATAATTTGTACGTGTATATCACGACAATTGTATCGACATCCTATCAAACACGTTTACAACGTAAATAGTCCATAGAACAATTCTTATTTAAAGTCATTAAAGCTCTTAGGTTGCACTTTAGTGGTAAATAAATTTGACAGAAGCAATAATTCTACATCGGCTTATACCGTGACCTTGTGATTGCTACTGAACCGTACTATATGTTATCCGGATCTACACAACTGCGGTACCCCATCTTATATAGGTTCAAACAAAGCTTACCGTTTATACACCAATGACAGTCGCATTTAATTAATGTCGGTCTATACGGTGTGTGATTTTGAAAGGATTTTTACGTGTCGGCTTTGTTTGTACAACCATATTAGTGTGTGTTTTTTAAATAAATTCTAGCCCATTTCGGACAGAGAAAGTCTATAACGACTGTCAGTTCGAAGTTCATTCCCTCTAATCCTGCTCTATTATTCGCATTTTATACTCGGTAATCCACAAAGGAAACATGGGCCGAATGTTTAATTTGGCACGTGTTAAAGGAAATGAAGTTTTTATGACCACGACCCTGTTTGTTAATGAGCAATAAGTGTTGGTGTATGCCCGAGAAATTTTTGCAGATTGCTTGGTCTCTGAGGTTTAAATGAATCGTACACACCTTCGGAAATGAGAATCTGTTTTTGTTGAAAGTAAGAAGTGTCAATTTTGTCCGAGCCCGTTCTTTTGCATAGTAAATCGCATATAAAATACATTCAAATAGGTGTACATGCTGTCCAGTAGGTGTACATGCTGTTGTATTGTTTATTGATATAATGCTTGCAAATTGAGAAGTATTTTTATAATAACATGACATTAGTATGGGCGAGTGTGGTTTTGAGCATGAGGAAAGCCTGTACATGTAATATCTGGCAGATGATTCAAGGGAGAATGACAAATGGTTCATTGACAAGTATATTTTACGACACGTGAATAGCAAATGAAGGAAATGTAATTCCATGTTAAGTATGAATTATGTATAAAGTGCGTTTCTGCAAACAGTAAGGTTGTCTAAAAATGTGCATTTAAGACGAAAAGCAATACTAGTATAACGTGATTTACCACTGCACTTTCAACAGATCGGTCTGCGTTCTGTCATCGCACACGCAGAAAGTAATTGAGCATCGCTCTGTGAAAACGGGATTTAATGCATGTGCGTACAATGTAGTCCCAGATTAGCCTGTGCAGTCCGCCCTGGTTAATCAGGGACGACACTAACTGGATTTCCCTCGAAAAGAGTCTTCCATTAAACGAAAAATACAATTATGTATTCACATGCATTAAACCATCTTTTCACAGAGCGAGGCGAAATAACATTGTATAAAGAATCCACTTAATGAAAGTGAAGTATATGCGCTGTCTCGTAGACGTGAGGACTGCGACTAAAACTTTTCATAAACAATCGCGGAAAATTCGACTTTCTTGTATGATAAAATGCAGGCAAGAATTAACTCTCTATTGATATTTTTCCATAAAGTATACTGTTCAGATCAACATTTAAAATTACGTAACTAATGTAACTTATCATAATTGATGTAACGCTGCTTAGCATCACCTTCATAAAAAACAACATTTTTTTCTTGATATTCCCATGAATGTGTCATTGAAATGCTTTTAGTAATCAAAAATTGCGCCGTTGATCCACTATGAAATATGAGCACATTCGATTGTTGCAAGGCATTATCAATGTACACTAAGAAAAGCTCTCTGTTAATCACGTTTTCATTGCAGAAAAGCGCAGTATTATGCTTGCATATCTTAATAAGTTTCAGGTAGATGTTACACAATAGCGTTTTCAGTACCTAATACCATTACATTCTCTTCCGTCCACAGCTGATGTCGTTGTGGTTATGTTAGGTTTGATAACTCACGCATCAACACGAGGTGTATTTAGTTGCCTTGGTTTAAACATATGGTTATCGATAAATACTAACAAGAGTGGACACAAGATGGTAATGATAATCAAAGCGCTGAAGGCACTGAATTTGTTCGCTGTTGTATAATCTTAGACGCAACTCAGTTTTCAAAATTATGTGATTGCTTTTTATATCGCAAGTTTGAAATGACCACAACCCATTCAAATTTATAAAGAGTGTGTCTTAAAGCACAGGTCGAGATGTGTTTTTTTTCTTTAAATCATTGATACAGCTAATCAGTGTGCACAGGCTAATCTTATTTGACATGCATTAAGCCCAGTTTTCCTTGAAAGCAGCCAATATGTACAGATTTCAATGATTAACACTAGACTGGCCAACGTTGTCTTACAAGCTGTTAAATACTTTTTAATACATACACAATATGTTGTGTATAGTGGGAACTATAAACAGGCACATGCGGTGGTTAGAGCAGACACTTTTAGAATTGGTCATCTGCATGATTTTACTGCAGTTATCCACACAGGCAGTCACGGGTTATGGTTCCAAGCGTAGTTAAGCCATGGTGATTTGCAAAATTTCCTCTACATTATTTGTGAGCTAACGCTCACAAATAACAATCAGAACAGACCAACCGTAAACATAATTAAAAAAAAATATAGCAGCAGTTAATGCAATTCCATTATTGCTACTCATGCATCGCGCAGTTATATAACAACTTATTTTTTTATGCCCCCGGTAGGGTGGCATATAGCAGTTTAACTGTCAGTCCGTCAGTCTGTGCGTCCGTCCGAAGACTTTAACATTGGCCATAACTTTTGCAATATTGAAGATAGCAACTTGATATTTGGCATGCATGTGTACGTAATGGAGCTGCACATTTTGATTGGTGAAAGGTCAAGCTCATCCTTCAAGGTCAAAGGTCAAAAAACAAAATCCAAGGGAAGTAACAAGCTTTAAAGGGAGATAATTTGTATACCTGCCAAATTATAAATAGAAATTTTATNTTATTTGACATGCATTAAGCCCAGTTTTCCATGAAAGCAACCAATATGTACAGATTTCAATCATAAACACTAGACTGGCCAACGTTGTCTTACAAGCTGTTAAATACTTTTGAATACATACACACTATGTAGTGTACAGTGAGAACTATGAAAAGACACATGCGGTGATTAGAGCAGACGCTTTTTTTTACTGCAGTTATCCACACAGGCAGTCACGGGTTACGGCTCCTATGATAGTTAAGCCATAGTGATTTGCAAAATTGCCTCTACATTATTTGTGAGCTAACGCTCACAAATAAAAACTGCTAATTTTATATTTAGCAATAAAACAACATTTACGTTTGAATCACAATAAAAGAAGATTGTATTAAGAAATTTAAGAGCACCGATTACGAAAAAACGTATTTGTGCACATACGCCAGAATTCAGACTGACTAAAACGAAACTTGCCAATTATGTGACAGCAATTAAATAGAAGATGAATTCCTCTTTTCGTTGAACTTTTTTATTTATTTAGTTTATTATAGAAAACTACTTAAAACTTATGATAGAGTCAGGCTAAGCATCTTTAAACTCCCACAATTATTTTCATTACCTATAACAAAGGGCCTGATAGTCTGGTGATAATGTAGCACACCCTACACAATTTTAATATCTTACACCACGGAAACATTGTTTAACAGATTTCTTGAACTTATATTTTTATACATTTGTGTGTGTATAAGATGCTTATCTGAGATTTATGTTTATCAATTGTGAGTTGTGCGGGATGTGGTAAACTTTGACAGTCCTTTTATTGACATGAAGCCTAAGTTTATGGCAATGTGTATCAATAGAACTGCAAGCTTGATGGTTTTGATTTCATTATTTTATATGGAGAGGATTATAAAAAGTAATAATTTAGTATTTATGTTACCTTAAAAAGCACTATTTTGAGTAATGTTCATTTATAAACTTATCATAAGAATTCACTTCATTCTAATTTATCAGTTTAGATTAATTTGATTTGTTCAAATTAAGCACCACAATTATAAAAGTGGTTCTAAAAGCATGCTATCCCAGTTCAATGTGCAACGTACAGTCGGTATCCTACAATTAACAAGTGAAACTCTAGGAAGGGCATATATTGTACCTTTCTACACAATATTTCAAAATAAATAATGTCTTAATAATCGTACATTTCGTATCAAGATCGAACGTACTTTTTTCGTGAAAGTCTAGCAACATAGTGTA
The DNA here is from genome assembly GCA_007657795.1 of Dreissena rostriformis. Classification (NCBI taxonomy): domain Eukaryota; kingdom Metazoa; phylum Mollusca; class Bivalvia; order Myida; family Dreissenidae; genus Dreissena; species Dreissena rostriformis. Next base: position 43,277 of record VMBQ01001164.1, on the reverse strand, counting down.
TGTACTATATTGCAATGCGCCATTCTCAAAACGTTGAACAGATTGGTCGATCTTAAAAATATCGTCTAATACAGTACTTGCTTGTTAGGTAAGAGGAGTATTTTAAATATAAATGTGATATTATTATTTACTTTGGTTGACAAGCACAACACAATTCGTTTCACGAATGCGTATAAAACAAAGTTTATTTCTTTCCCTTCAAAAGAAACGATCTCTTTTTCACATGCAAGCTGTGTCATATTTTAACTATATTGGCTTGAAATAAGTTGATTGTTCAAATAATGATTTTTTTGCATACAAACACTTGATTTTTTTCTTGATTGTTTTAATGCGTTGATGTATGTTTTAACACCATTAACAAGGCGTGTTACAGTGATAGCGATCTGTAATTCTAATGCTATCAATCTATATATCTATAGACGTATCATCCCGTTAGGAGATTCGCAACCTGCTGTCTTTATCATTGAGAACCATACCCGCCTACAGAACTACTTGGAACTGGGAATTTGTCAAAGGTCAAGCTAAATATTGATATCTCCATCTTGCATGGTGATTACATTTTGAAGATTACATCGATAACACCATGATGTGGTGCAATTGAGATTGCACCGGATAAACGTGTTTGTTTTTCAAGAGCACCAACAATGTATTTCAGTTTGGATATAATGACGAATAAATAGATATAATAGTATATATAAATCTATTAAAAAATTATGTACATTCAGACTTTCAGTGCATAATTAGGGAACATATGCAAGTCTTTTATGGTGTGGAACATTTTTTATAAAATTGAAAATAATCTCTCTTTTATAGTCTTCGCTTTAGCGAGAGGTCGAAATATCAAGTTGGTCGCTGTGTCCAGGGCGGGGAGGGGAACCCAACTGACTTGGTTATAGGTTATAAAGACTTTTAATAATTAGTAACTGTTGTTGGTATGCTAATTATGGTGCCCTCAAGACAATTAGTTAAGTGCCAACTGCAAAAGCAAAGGGAGCAATTAAGCTCATTCAGAGACCGCTGTATTTAAAAAGGTAAAATTATTGTTGTGTATCAACCCAAGAATGGAATGCATCTCGCATACATTCATCAAAAGAACAGACTGTTAAAGCGCGTTGGCCGTTTATGGAAGTGGTTTTTAGTAGCCATTCGTAATTATATCTCGTATGAATATCCTATATGAGAAATGACTTTTGCGATTTGTGATAAATTGGCCATCTTTTGTTGGTGCCACTTGACTCGGGAAGGTTTAGCACCCCATGGAAATATAAATGATTTTTCATTTGTCGGTCGGTGTGTTCGGGCATATGCGTTAGGCGTTTATTTATGACCACCACATGCGAAATATCAACTACTATCAATTTCTGACATGTTAAATATTAAGATTTAAAGACTTCTTGAATTCTAAAGCAAATAATTAATATAAATCTCCTTAAATAACCACACAATGGGAGAAATTATCATCATCATTCTAAACCACCTCCTCCTTCATCTCCTCTTCCTCCGCTTCATCATCATTAATAGAGTGAATCGTGTTTTCTGAACAAAACCATATCAAGGTTAGAACCTTGTTATTTTAAAAGCAGTTTATCGACCATGATTATTCTGATTTGTTTGTGAGTTGCATATAAAAAGGGGATTAAGATGACATTGGTACAGATGGATAACACTGCTTAGTACTATTGAATTATTAATAATCGATTGGACTATTTTTTTTTNGGGGGGGGGGGGGGGGGGTAAAATGTATACATAAAAGCTCAAGCAGGATTCAGAAAAAGCATGGGCACAGCGGACATTTGTTCAGCAATGTATAACTACGCATGTTTTTAATCTAAATAAGAAATTGGACACAGAATGATGATTCTGCTATTTTTGCGGATTCGGAAATTCGATTACAGAATGGTTGGCTTTGCATTGACCGTTCCAAGACGGTGATCCTAGTTTTAATCATTTAATGTTTATAGTTGTTGTTCTGTTATAAAAATAGTGGATAAGAAAAAATAATTGGTTACCTGATAAAGTTTCTCGAGTTTCATGGTTTGCTTTATAAGATGTGTTACATCAGCATTGTGCGAATTGGTAGCTACTTGTTAGTGTTAAAAAAAACTAGAATTATGATTTTCAAAAAGGGCAGGCAAAATAAAAGACATATTTATAAGGAAAACTGTTTAAAAATTGTTAATAATTGTACATATCTAGGCGTAGGTTTTACAACTGGTAGTTCTTTTTTCAGCAACATTTGACGCGCTTTCAGGACAGGCGTTGAAAGCAATATATAAGTAAAGAGAAAATCCTGTTTAATTTCCAAATATATCGATGAGCCAAAGCCTTGAACTCTACGATAAGCTTATTGAACTTATTCGTAGCTATGCGAAAGAAGTATGGGGCTTAAATAATACTATACAAATCGACCGTATACATTAATTATATTGTAAGCTAGTGTTAAGCTTTGCGACCGGACCGGTCTCAAACGGGAAATAATTCCATGTATGGTGAACTTGGGCGCGAACCTCATACATAAACGGATACTAGTTGGATTAAAATATTGGTGTGAAGTTTTACAATCCGATTACCCCGGAATGTCAAATAAATAAAATTGATATTTGACATGTTTCAATGTGATCTTGATGTTTTCCCAGAAACACACTCCTGGGTTAAATACGCTAGGTTTCGGTATGTATGTTTTCATTGACTAGGAGATAATGTTATTTATGTTGCTAAACAACGAAGATATGATGAGTTTATTACAAACTGGTCATAGTTAACCTTTTTGTTCAAATAAATTAAACTAAAGCAGAACAGACGACATATGCACATGTTATAAATAAACCCCTAATTTCGGCTGGCTTTGATATGAAAATTGATAGTGTTGGTCAATGTTACAGAGCCAGGAAAGGAGAGATGACGACAAGGTTGTCTGATTCATGCGCCATTAACTTTATCCAGAGATGTTAAATAACAATGCAAGTATTCACAAAAGTGGAACTTAGTTTGAAATCACAAACATTTCTTTATATAAAGGGGTTTGAAGCTTGCGCTTAAACGTTTGCCAAAGTTAGGCTTGATCGTCGCGTCCAATGTGTGCGTTTATTGTTTGAGTTGTATTGTGTATTATATCGCGTATAAGGGCACACTAATAATCACATTTATAAATATAAATAATTATGGATGTTACATGGACGATATTTCCTGTTTATAAAAAAACTTTGCAGATTGTGTTAAGCTGCATAAGTAATTTTGTTATAAATTAAGTTTTGAAAGATAATTATATTGATTTACCCTTGTGAATGGCATTTTCGTTTAAAGACTGCATTAGCCTAGTGCATGCAGGGGCGTGCCAGTTTCTGTACTGGGAACATAAAGGGGTTCGTTTGAGAGGGTTGTCCTCTCCCGTGGTTCCGAAAAAAAAATACAATAACAATTAATATGGTGCGTTTTGGGGGAACTTTCATGTTGATATAAATGCTCGATGTTTGTCTCATTCTCAGTTTTTCATGAAATCAGTTTGTCCAATGCCGCCTACGACCCAGAAATCTCACAGTTATTATTTTCTTTCCAAAAACTCGTGCTAATTAAAACATTAAATTAAGTAAATGTTTATGTATTTTAATGACGGAGTTTAACAAGTGATATGAGAAATAATAACATTAACATTCCATTCACAACACATATATTTTATTACTGATGGACATATTTAAAACCTGAAATTAGAGAACAAAAATATTTTCAAACTAATAAATGATTTTCACGCGTATATTTACTCAAAATTGTTTTAAGTGGCAGTAACCTTTGAATTAAAGCGATCAATTAAAATTTAAAGAACAGCCTGTCCTTAATCAAAACAGCGACAGTGCAATTACGGAAAAGAACAATAAAACAATTAACGCAATGACATTTACCCTGGCCCCTAGTTTATGACACCTAACAAGGGATATTGACAACCTCAGAGCAGACGGAGAGGGGACACGTGGCTTCTGCACTGACGGTTCGTGATTACAAAAATACTGGTTTTGGGGCTGCGATTTTTGGGGGATTTTACGTTTTATATAACGATGACTAGCCGAAATATTGGAGGGGCGACCGCCCCTCTGCCCCTCCATTACCTACGCCCCTGGCATGTACAGGCGCTGAAGTTTGGAAACGTAAAAGTATCAAGTATGCAAGTCTGTTAAATTCTATTTTTAAAAATCAAGCATGTCGTCCGCATCTCACGACTCTTATGCAAAGATCTCCTCGTGGAATCGTTTACAACAACATCATCAAAAACAACCTGCTTCAATCCAAAATGGAATAGCGCGTATTAACACTTTCACGTGCTGCTCACGTGATTTCAATTAACATATAAGCGTTCTTTAATTGTAATCTATGCATCGAAATGTTACGCGATATTAGGGCCAATATACACACAAGTTGAGCAATAAGCAGAACTCCCACTATCGCTTGGTGTTTTCTGTGTATCTTAAATGCGCTTCTTGTTGTATTAAAATAACCTGTTATCTATCTAGAAATTGTGCATTGATTCATTTAATAGATGGAGCTATGCCAGACAAGCGCTCTGCATGCTTGAAACAAACAACACAGAACTTAAATGATTGTTTTGAGAAGATTTACATCTTCGAACGGAAAGATCGATGGGTGTATAACGTATTTATTACTAAATTATAACGATTATGATGCTGTTGAGGATTTAAATGTAAAGACGAGGACAATGACTACCTATGTAAATTGCTAATATGTTTTAATGCTGGTACATGTATAACCCATTTTCTGGGTTAAACAATTAAATTATTAATGGAATTAATGTAAACATAAACACTCAAATCTCCATAACTATCCGAACCTTTTCAACAAAAAGGCAATAAACAATATGAAAATGTCAATTATGCGTGATAACAACCTGCGTGTTTATTGTCAGAAATAAAATGTTTCGTTTAATTCCCAATCTTTAAGCCCATTATCATTGCTGCCAACATAATTTGGAGCATAAAACCGGCTTTTGTGTTTTTATCATGTCAGACATGCGGTCTGCATGGTGGGATCGGCCATTTATCAATATTAACGATCCCTGCGAACTGGTCATTACCAGGAAATGCGTAGCTCCAAATAGTACACACAAGGGTTAGCAAACTCGTGTTTCATCGATGCGGTCGAGAAGATCGACCTTTAATTATACAATTTGTATAATATATATAATACATACGCACCAATTCCCATGCATTGAGCACAATTCCAGTTTATGCTCTTTACATATGTATGTATTGGTCACTGCGCAGGATATTTTACTTATTACAATATTTATAGAATACGGGGTTCTCATGTTTTCCTCATAAAATGATATTACGCCAAAATTGAAAATAAATTTAATGCACACATTATTAACTCTTTCCACATTTCTGTGTGTTTATAAAAGTGTTTTATTAGCGATGAAATACTGCAAGAATTGGTAATTGACAACACCATTTACTATTAGTATTTTAATATCCAAACACACTGAAATGAAGATACAAAATATATAAAATATCCTTAAACAATACCATGTAAATGTATTACATATCATACTTGATTTTAAAATGAACAAATCCATGTTGTTCACCGGACTGTTTGGTGAAAAAATAAATTGTGTGTGTCTCTAAGAATATTGATGCCGTTTAGGAGCTTATCAGCTCAATACACGATCCATTAGACAGAGTGAGTTATCTAAAGCTACGTCCATGGAAACGATTATTGGCCTTTTCTTGGTTCCAAAAGTTTGCCCTGGGGGGGGGGGGGCTCATGCAGAGAGATACGTGCAGTATTGTTAGAATCGCAGTTGTATTGCAACGTGTGTACATGTGCATGTCTCGGATTAACATGGTCTACAGCTGTCGCTCTGCAGTGGACATGGTCTATTTAACATCCGTATGATGACTGCAAATGGTTGGTATTATGTTAAGATTTTAATACTGTAGGAACTTTTATTTTCCGACATGCAAACAAATGTAGATGTAAATCTTCTCAAAACAATCATTTAAGTTCTGTGTTGTTTGATTATAAGAAAGTGATGCTTATTGACAACGATGTTGATGGTAGTGCTGTTGTTGCTGATTATGATTATTATGTTGATTGTAACAACAAATATTATGATGATGATTTTTATTATGACTTTGATGGAGATGAGGATTAAGATAAAGGTATTGATGATTTGGTGTGGTAGAAACGACTTCTTTTCTTGCCATTTTCTTAATGGAGAAAAGTCACATCAATGCAGACTACGAAAAAATACGAACCGAACAGACAATGCTCAAAATAGTGTATTAATATATATCTTAAAGTGAGGTGAAGTACGCTATTCTCGACCACAAACGCAGCGTGAACTATAAAGCAAGAGAAGGAAACCATAAACGACTGCATAAATTGTATAATCTTGAATGTTCATATTCTGGATTTCAAACACACCCAAGCATAAAACGTGAAAACAGGTGAGTGCGTTATATGGGTGATGGGTTCGCCTAAATATGACAATGTAACCCGCGTACTAAACAGAGAGGTGTTTCTTGAAAATTGGTTTCTTTTTCAGTTATTTTCTTTGTCTTACACCATAGCCTGAGATATACATTAGAGTGTGAATAGTACATGATATGGCGTAGATACTATAATTATTGTTATTAAGGATGAATACGTATAAAATCTTGTACAAACATGTACGTAACATTAGCTTCATCATCTCCACATCACAGTTGTTTTATTATTCAGATTTCTACCAACATAATCATCAGCGAACAAGACTGTAGCAACTAGCTCAACAACTACAGAACATGTCTTATTTTTCGTTTCATGATACTTGCCACATGAAAACGAGCCTCGCTCTGTGTAAAGAGGGTTTAATGCATGTGCGTAAAGTGTCGTCCAAGATAAGCCTGTGCAGTCCGCACAGGCTAATTAAGGACGACACTTTCCGCCTATACAGGATTTGCATCCAGAACAGTGTTAATGTAAACGAAAACTACAATAAAAACGGTAAGTGTCGTTCCTGAATAGCCTGGGGCGGGGCAGTTTTCCTTAAATGTGGCTAATAAAGCGTCAACAAGTTTTCACTATACTTATAGTAAAAACTTGTTGACGCTATATTAGCCAAATTTATTGGCCAATCTTCATGAAACTTGGTCAAAACATTTGTCCCAGTCAAATCTTGCCAGAGATTAAAACTGGGTCATATGTGCTAAAAAACAATGTCAATAGGTCAAATATTTAAAAACATGTTAAAAGTCACTTTTGTGACCCAATCCTCATGAATCAGCTTGCATTCTTTTAGAATAGTCTAGTTCCTTTGGCTCTCAAGTGAGCGCCTTAGGGCCCATGGCCCTCTTGTTTATTCAAACGTTTTAATATGAACTATATAAGGCAGCTTAAACACCTTTGCATCAAATAACAGACGATTCACAATTATTCTCATTATCCCAAATAATGCAATCGAGCTAAAATAAATAAGTTAAAACTAACTAATCATAATTGATGAAACACTGCTTAACATCACATTACACTCGGAAAAAACACAACTTATTTTTCTTGACATTCTCATTATGATTATGCATGTGTCATTGAAATGCTTTTAGTAATCAAAGATTGCGCCGTTGATCCACTTTGAGATATGTGCACATTCGATTGTTGCAAGGCAACATCTTTGTACAGTAAGAGTTGCTCTCTGTTAATCACGTTTTCATTGCTGATTAGCGCAGTATTTTGCTTGCATATAGACATTGGTTTCAGGCAGATGTTACACAATAATGTTTTTTTAGTACCTCGTACCATTAGAATTTAATTCTCGCTCGCCCACAGCTGAGATGGTTTTGGTTATGTGTGGTTTGATAATTCACGCATCAACGAGGTTTATTTACCGTAGTTGTCTTTGTTAAAACACATAGTTATCTATGAATAATTATAATAGCGGACAAGAGATGTTTATGATAATATAATACTAATTGTATATGAGGCAATAAAAACAACGTTTTCTTTGGAATTACAATAAGAGATGATTGTATTAGGAAATTTAAGAGCACCGATTACTAAAAAAACGTAATTGTGCGCATAACATGAGAATTGAGACTAGTAATATCTACATGTGATTGAATAAAAAGAAACTTGCCAATTATGTTACATCAATGAAATAGAAAATGAATTCCACGTCGCGTTGAAATTTCATAATTTTTCTAAATTCTTAGCATGTTTAAACTCCCACAATTTGTTTCATTACATATAACAAAATGGCTGGTAGTCTGGTGAGACTATAGCAAACAATACAACCCCACAAACTATATAAGGATAGAAATTCTTGTTTTTATCTATTACTTTCATAACAGAAGACCAACTAGAATGATCTCCAGCTGATGCAACTGGAGTTTCACGTTGTTTATATTTAAATCCCACAAACATTTATTCTGTGTGGATGCAGTTGTTCATATTGGTAAACTTACATTTCTTCAATGTTTTCATATTTCTAGTCTATTGAGGCTTTCAGCAATATACTATCTTCTTATTCTGACATGGAAACCTGGTTTTATGTATTTCTTGCAAGTCGGTTGTTTTACATTTTCTGCATACTTGTATAATGTACATTCATTGTGAGTTCTGCGGGATTAGCTAAACATTGACAGACCTTTAAATGACACAAAGCCTACGCTCATTGCAATGTGTATCAATATAACTGCAAGGTTGATGGTTTCGTTTAAATGATATTATGTGGATAGGCTTATTACAAGTTATACTAAAGAATGAATATTACCTTAAAAAGAGCTGTTGCAAGTAACGTTCAAAGATTTTGTTCAAATTATACACTTCAATTATGTAAGTGGTACTAAAAGCATGCTGTCTAACAAAGTTCAATGTGCAACGTGCAATCAGTATCCTATCATAAACATGTGAAACCCCAGGGTGTGCAAATATGGTACCTATCTAAACAATAGTTCACAATGCATAATCCCTAATAATCGTAAATTTCGTACCAAGGTCAAACGCATTTCTTTCCTGGAAGTCTATCTACAACATAGCGTATGTACTATATTGGAATGCACCTTTCCATAATCAACAATACGTTGGTCAGACCGGTCGATCTTAAAAGAGCGTCTCATACAGAATTGTTATATTGTTAAATATAATACTAATTTAACAATTGCACCATTCATCATCTTAACAAAACTGGCCACAAAGTTCTATTCTTCAATTCTACATTGAAACGTATAATCAGTACAAAGTTAAATCTAGATGTGTTTCAAATTTCGAATGGAGTGAATGTGAACAGTCTGCTTACCCATTAGACTTAAATTAAACTACACACTAACATGCATCTGAATACATTGGGTATAAATAAAGTTTGTAATAGATGTTTAGTGATTCGAGTCAGCTGGCTTTTATAAAACTCGAAGCAAGATATCTGCTATTGTGATGTGATTTAACTAATACCCTTTCGGTTATTTCGAGGCTTTACCTTGATGGATACGATATTGCTTGTTAGGTAAGAGGAGATTTAAATATAAATGTGTTATTATTATTTATTTTAGTTTATAAGCACCATGCAATTCGTTTTCACGAATGCGTATACAAAGTTGATTTTTTTTACCTTCAAACGTAACAATGTTTGTTTTGTTTTCCCACGTGTAAGCTGTGTCATACTTAAACGACACTGGATTTAATTAGTTGATTGGTCTAATAATTAATTATTTGCAAACAGAGACTTTGATTCTTTTCTTGATTGTTTTGATGCGTCGATTTATTTTTAACAACATAAACAATGTGTGTTACAGTGATAACAATCTGTTTGTCTGATCATTTCTATTTATTTATCTATATAAGTATCATCTCTATAGGTATATAAGTATCATCTCTATAGGAGATACTCAACTTGTTGTCTTTATCATTGAGAATAATCCCCGCGTACAGAACTACTGGGAACTGGGTATTTGTTAAAGTTCAAGCTAAATCTTGATATCTTGATCTTGCATGGTATTTACATTTTGAAGAAAAGCATCGATAACACCTTGTTGTGGTGCAATTGCAATTGCAGCGGATAAATAAAACGTGCTATTTTAGGAAATCAAACACTGCATTTCAGTTTGGGTATTATGGCGAATAAATAATATATAATAGTATATACAATGTATTATACCATGATGTTTATTCGGTTCATAATTAGACGCATGTTTTAAACCTAAGTGAAACAATGTATTGTACTGCCAATAGTTAATTTGAAATGTTTTCAAATTTAAAAACAACCTTATATATTTAAGATTTACGCATAATATACACATCTCTATGCGTTCTTCTGTTCGTTAAGTTCATATATATTTGTCTTTATATCGTTTCGAAAGTCGCAAAAAGATACATGCAGGAGGGACTATTTTTTATGTTGTTTTACTATGTGTTGTGTTTGTACCTAGTTAATTTCCCTCCGTTTTTTATTGTCATTTGCAAGTGTTTATTATAAATCTCAAATAAAGTAATTTACTTGCTTTTTGTATAAAAAAGAACAACTTCTGTTATTTTGATTATGTCAAAGAATGAAGAAAACGTTCAACACATTATTTCAAACCGTGTTTTAAGCTCGCCCGAGCTGTATACGTATTTAAAATACCTCTTCTGTTCTTATCCGGAGTTCTTCGTCAGCCATTGGGTGCTGCAACCTATCCAAAAGTCTAGTGGGGTAAACAGACAGCCGGTCAGAAATAGAACTCTGTTGTTGGCGTGCTAATTATTAAGACCTCCAGTCAATTTGTTGACAGTGAACGGATCAGCGCCAACTGCAAAAGCAAAGGGACACTAAAGCTCATTCCGAGGCCGCTGTATTTACACAAGAATAATTATTGCTGTGTATCAACCGAAGAATGGAATGCATCTCATATACATGCATCAAAAGAACGAACAGTAAAAAGCGCGTTGACCGATTCTGGAAGTTGTATTTGCGATGGCTATTAGTAATTCTATCCCATATTAATATCCGATATGAGAAATGACGTTTGCCACTTGTGATAAATTGCCCATCTTTTGTTGGTGTCACTTGACTCGAGATGGTGTAGCGACGCATGGACATACAAATGATTTTTCATTTGTCGGTCGGTGTGTTCGGACAAATGCGTTAGGCGTTTATTTATGACCACCACATGCGAAATATCAACTACTATAAATTTCTGACATGTTAAATATTAAGATTTTTTTAGACTGCTTGAATTCTCAAGCAAATAATTTATATCTCCATAAATAACCACACTATGGGAGAAAATATAATCATCATCCTCAACCCCCTCCTTCTCTTCCTTCTCCTCCTCCTCATCATCATTTATAGAGTTAATCGTGTTTTCTGAACAAAACCATATTAAGATCAGAACCTTGTTATTTTAGAAGCAATTTTTCGACAATGGTTCTTCTGGTTTGTTTGTGAGTTGCATATAAAAAAGGGGAATAAGAGCGCATGGATGGATAACACTGCTACGTACTTGGATTATTAATAATCGATTGAACTGTTCGGGGGGATTATAATGTATACAGAGAAGCTCAAGCCTTATTTAAAAAAAAAAAACATGGGAACAGCGGATATTTGTTCTGCAATGTATAATTATGCATGTTTTTAATCTAAATAAGAAATTGGACACAGAATGATGATTTTTTTTTTTTTTTTTTGCTGATTCGGAAACTGGATTACAGGAATGGTTTGCTTTGCATTGACCGTTTCAAGGCGGTGATCCAGTTTCTAATCATTTTATGTTTATAGTTGGTGTTCATTTTATGTTTATAGTTGGTGCTCTGTTATAAAAATAGTAAATAATAACAAGAATGTTTTTCCTTGATAAAGCTTCTTGAGTTTTAATGGTTTTCTATATTAGAGTTGGTACATCAGCATTGTGTGAAATGGAAGCTATGTGTTAATTTTAGAAAACTAAGATTATGATGTTCAACCTCACAAATAAACGGATACTCGATGTATTAAACTATTGGTGTGAAGTTTTACAATCCAATTACAATCCGATTATGTGAAATCAATAAAATTGATGTATTTAATGTTATTACGTGATCTTGATGTTTTCCCAGAAAAAAAACACCCCATGTGTTAAATATGTTAAACATATACTAAATACGCTAGATTTCGGTAACTTATGTTTGTTTAAGGGAGTATGAGATAAAAAAAAATAAATGTTGCTAAACAACATATACATGACGTGTTTATTTAAAACCGGTCAACTGTTTTACAACAAGCGACCAGGGGAAGAAGTAATAATCTGTAATAATGTGTTGGATTTTCAAACTCCAGTATTATTTTAATGTAGTTAATGTACCCAAATTCAGAACCAGGAACATCATGGTCATTATAGGTACATAACAAAACCGGTCATGGGTAGAACATTGTCAACTGATTTACAAATAATTGTAGTTGTTATATATGGTCAAAACATGGAAACTTCTGTGGAAGTGGACCAGTGTCGTTTGATAGCCATATTTAAATGAAACAGCCTTTGTTGATCATGATAGAACATGTTTGGTTATGGTGTCAATTAAAAAATGTCTTCGATTATGTTTCGAACTTGTAAATAACATTGAAACGGAGCCGGAACCTGTTCTCTGGACACATGAACTTTCATGTTCAAATGATGTATCAAAGATGGTGTAAACATGGTTTGAGTGTACTCATTTCCGAAGCGTTAGACGTTAATGGATAAATATCATGTGTCCTTCGCATACTGACTATTTGTATGTGCTTATGTTAATTTAGATGTATGAACACTACTTGGCGGTCGTTTAGACGTTTATATTATTTGTTTTTTCCAAACGATATGTGACATATGTAATGATAGGACATGTATGTACAATAAATGCCGACATCGTGACAAGATTTCTTTGCGCAATGTTTTTCAATGTCTCTACGCCAAGCAATCGGTTGGCAGAAATGTAATGCAATACAACATAAATAATATATGAATTAATAAATATATTGTTTTACAAATTGCGGCTAAAGGTTTACTTTGTGTATATTTGTGTAATCACAAATACCATCTGTTGTGAACAGCATGAGGCAGTTTTGTTGAGGAAATCACCAAATGTATTGGCAATATGCTCAAACGAGCAAACCGATACAAATTACTAATACAATGACTCTTAAAAATGTTTTCATGTCCGTCCACACTTTCTAGTAGATGATACCCTAATCAGATGTCTGTCTCTTTTTCTCTGTTTACTCTACTAGAGCCTCATGACGGAACTTGAAATGCCTCACACATGACCCAAAATATTCATTTTTCGTTATCGATAATGTCAAACCGACTTTGGTCGTAATAATTTATGTTGGGCTGTTATAGCAGCAACACGACCAATTGTCTTTGTTAGTATACTTGTGGTTGACAATGTAGTATAATAATGTTAACCAATATCACCGAAGAACATTCAGATAGGAATGCAAACCAATAAGCCGAACAAACATTATAGTAACCCTAACGTCACCATAGCACTTAGAAGTCAAGCAAATAGATGCATGAACGAAAGTAATTAAGAAAGTGATAGGGTTGAATACTATCGTGCCCAGTACTTATTAGCTTAGCTGGACTTCAGTGGGTTACCGTAACAACAATTGTTAAGTGACGGTGTCGAATCAGTTATGTTGATCCCTGGAATTAGAGGAACTGCTATCTGATTGGTTGAAGAGATGGACAACACTAATATTCCTAAGTCGGGAATTTCCGCGGCTTTACGATTGCTCAGGAAGTCATTGCCAATGGACGGATATTTCGACGCCGATGCCCTCCAATCCCATCTTATTGTTCACACCTTATCCTCGGGAATTCACACAGGAAAAAAGTCTGTATTTTTATTTAGACACCGGCGTCTGTCACGTGTTGAAATAAATGAGGTTTTTATGACCATGACCCCTGTGGGTAGTGGTCTATGAGTGTTTGTGTGTGGCAGGGCTGATTGTATTGAACGTTAACCCAGGTTTTAAGATCTGAATAAGCGTCCATGGAGTTATTTTAAATAACGTGGTTATTTAAATAACGTGGCTATTTAAACGTTTCCCAATGCCCAACAAATTATATTGTGGCTGAAAGTGAAGCAGCAACTATTTCTCCATGATTGCGACATTTCTTGCACTTGTCACCGCAAATCAAGAGAAGCGTCGCGTGATATTATAACGTAGGTTATTTGAGTCGTGTTCTGAGAAAATTGGGCATAATGCATGTGCGTAAAGTGTCGTCCCAGATTAGCCTGTGCAGTCCGCACAGGCTAATCATGGACGACACTTTCCGCGTTAATTGGATTTTTGCTTAGAGGATACTTCATTTAAACGAAAAATGTCATAAAAGCGGAAAGTGTCGTCCCTGATTAGCCTGTGCGAACTGCACAGGCTAATCTGGGATGACAATTTACGCACAAGCATTATGCCAAGCTTTCTCAGAACGCGACACATTTCTCAAATTGTGTATGCGCAATTTCAATTCGCATCGATGTTGTCGAAGAACTATCTACCAAGCAAGGCCATAAGACGTAAAATTTCATAATTACAGAAATAACTCTTTGTTCAAACAGGTATTCATTCAAGGAATTATGCGATTTACCCTAAAACTTCGTATGTGTATTTGGCTGATTTACAATGTTCCATGTTAGAGAAGTAAGGTGTTTTGCACGAACGTTTTCATAACGGAATATTGAAATTCCACATATGTAATCGAATTTGTAATGCTTTTGTGGTAAAGCCCATGAAAAATTATTGGTACCGCGAAAGTCTTTTATTAACTCTTTGCATGCTGGGAAATTTGTTGTCTGCTAAAATGTCGCCTGCTGAATTTCTAAAATTAGCATTTTCTTCGATTTTTTTCAAAGAATACTATAAGAATAGCAAACAGTTTGGATCCTGATGAGACGCCACGTTCTGTGGCGTCTCATCTGGATCCAAACTGTTTGCAAAGGCCTTCAAAATCCGGTTCCAGCGCTCAAAGGGTTAAAGGCAATTGGTCTCATTCCTGTATAATACCGGAAAGTCAAATGTATTGTAAAGGAATTATTTAATACAACAAAACACTTAACTTTGAAATAATTAATGATGAGAACGTTCTTGGATATGTCAGAACAAATAATTAGGGATTTATTCCGGAAGAAAGACAAATCAAACCTCACACGGTCACACCTTTAATTTCCTGTATATTACGTGTGCCTTCCGGCTGGAAGTTTTCTTCCAAACTAAGTATCTTACATATTGTATATTGATTTTCATATTTATATATGGGGTACCGTTGAAAACCATTACACTAAATTGTGTTTTAGCGACCTTTCCTTTGAATGTATTATTGTGTACATTTTGCGTGATTTAAAATAATCTGCTGAGTTAATAAACTATTAACACCATAACATGTAACAGATCACTTTTGAGTTTATAGCTCTAGTAAAGTAGCACGTGTCGATTTGTATGCCAATTTTAAACCCACATCATTATTGGCGTTCTGATTAATAATTAGTAATAGAATGCATTAAGTTATGAAATATCGCGTCGTTTATCACCTGCGAAATTCGAAAACATTCGAATGTTGCAAGGGTACTTCATTCCACATACATTTTCGCCGTTAATAACGTTTTATTTTCCGTTACGGTTAGTGTCTGGTTTTCATATATAAAATTAAAGAATAAATAGTTTGCGTACATTGCTTATATCTTTTGCTCGTTGTGCTTCACTGTGATAGTTCGGTCGTGTTAGAAAGCACGTTACATTCGTTGCCATTGGATGCATCTTCGCCCATTTCAATGATCTTATCAACCGCGTTATTACCGCATGGTGATGATCCTTGTACATGCCCTTAGATCTGTATTATTTATGGTTTTAATACGTTTTTTTCTTTGCTCGTTATTATATAGAAAATTGCAACATGTTTCATGAAATGAAAAGAAATAACAATCAAAAACTTATTCGGCGTATACTTATCCACGAAATGTTATGAAGTGTATTGGATATTTATGTACACACTTTTACATTTATGTTTTTTACAGTTAATAAATCAATACACAGTACATATCACATGTTCGCTTTTATAAACTTATAATGCTGGTACGCGTATGCATTAAGCACCTTTTTCCCAGAGCGAGGTTCATTTACATTCTTACAGAAATCAGAGTGAATCGAGTGATTTATCTTAAGCTAGGCCACTGACAACGATTATTGGTTTTTACATTGCCTTGTAGAGCATCATTGTACATACATGCCGTACTGCGCATTTTTACATTTGGGTGTTTGTGTATGCTCTCGGATCATTACACTAAGTTTGCAGCACTCGAAGTGCATTGTGGCGTGTCTACTATATCGTATGTATGCTGACTGCGAAATGGTTTGTATTATAATGTCGATAGTTAGGGTTCTATTTCGGACAGATCGTGACTGCACACAATCCCATTGTTTTCAATGTAATCGTATTCTTTTGCAGTAAGTTTGCGTATGCGGCTGTTTGTATAATGAATGTACAATACAATTAATGACAGTTCTGTATTAAACAGTTCATGAAAACAATATTTTTAATATTGATGATAACGGTCGTTTTTAATTTCTTTGTGTTGGTTATGATGATGGCGATTTGACGATAGTAACACGGATGAATGTTGTGTCGTTGTGACAAAGGTTGTTAGGGGTTATGATGGTTATGCTGATTATAATGGTGATTACGTAATGATGATGATGCTGCTGCTGCTGATGATGATGATGATGAGGAGGATGAGGAGGAGGATGACGGTGAGGAGGAGGAGGAGGAAGGTGATGATGATGATGATGATGAAAACACATAGATGATATTCATAGTGATGATGATAAGGAGAAGGATGTAATGTTTATTTTGGTAAAACACAACAATCAACCACAAACGCTCATTTGTTTTTATCTTACTGAGCACATGTATAACGTTTATTTCAACTTTTCGATTTTAATCACACCCCCAGCATAACATGTGACAACAGGTGATTGTGTAACACTAATGATGGATTCACGCACATATGACACTGATACCCGCGTTATAAACAAAGAGGTCAGGTAGCTTCTGTCAGTTCGTATTGTTTTTTTCTGGTAGTTTCTTTGTCTCACATCTTATACAGCTAGAAACTGTCGTTAGAGCCTAAAATTATATGATACGGTGTCCGTATTATGTTTCGATAAGGA
Source organism: Dreissena rostriformis (assembly GCA_007657795.1). Lineage (NCBI taxonomy): Eukaryota > Metazoa > Mollusca > Bivalvia > Myida > Dreissenidae > Dreissena > Dreissena rostriformis. The sequence goes on along the minus strand of VMBQ01001164.1, from coordinate 26,137 downwards.
TGCACACAAATTATCAGGTGTTCACAGGGAAGTGTTATCAACCACAGTGCACCACAGTCTAGTTCACAATTCTTGATAATGGCATCATCATAGCGACATTATGGCTAGATCATTATCAGCGGACTTGTTTTAACATTGTCACCTTCCATACATCATCAACATTCACGACGTAAACTGTGTTATACCAACTGCTGCAACTACTTCAATAGCTGCAAAGCAATTCTTTCCACGTTTCTTTTTTGTGACATTCGCAAATGCAGTTTACTTCATCATAAATCAAGACGTAAACTATGTTATACCAACTGCAGCAACTGGCCCCATAGCTTCAACTAAATTCTTTACAGCTTTTTTGATGAAATTCGTAAATGCAGTTTCCGATTTTACCATTATTGTATGCATTTACACTACCAGTGCGCAAACACCACGCATATCGGCAGGTATGGTACTATTATCATTTAATCATCGTTCTTGTAATTAGTATCTGTGTATACAAACATATCATAACGAGGTGATGCGTTTCTTTGTTCGGTTCTTTACCATCATACTAGACGACTGCAGTTTCCCTCCTCCTCCTCATCATCATCATAACTCAATTAGTTATAGTGTTAAATAAAACATGTACAAACACAGCTTATGAATTTATTTTTTAATGGTTACATAATATGTGACATGAAATCGCATTATAAAATATAAAAACAAACTAAATAAATTTCTTGTTAAACATTTTTTTTTAAATGTTTGCCACGAATTTTCGCAATATAATGGTCAGTTCTAAACAATAGTTACCTTAAGAATAAAAAGAATTAAACGTTAGGTGCTCAATACTTGCTAAATCCATTTTTTCATCCTTGTGTCGAGTAACAAGAACAATTTTCAGCGCTAATAAATGTATTGAGAAACATAGTACGTATAAAATTTGATTAATAGTAAGTAAAGCGTGTTAATTAATCAACCGAACAAACAGTTGCATGAAAGTAAGACATTAAGTGAATGCTATGTTTTAATGATCGTGTCCAGTATCTTAAAAGCTTAAATAAATCTCAGTGGGATTACCCTGACGAATTATAAGTGACATGTTCAATCAATTATGTTAAGTCTGGGAATTAAAGGACCCGCTATCTTATTGGTGGTCGACATTTACTACACTAAAAGCCCAAAGTCGGAAAATTCCGTGGTTAAACTATTGCACCCAAAGTCATTGCCGAATAAAATCACATTTCTATGGCGATTTCATGTAATCCCGTCCCTTTGTTCACTGTTTATCCTTTGGGATCCACGCAGGAAACACGGTCCGAATGTTTATCATAGCAACGGCTAATGGCACTTGTTGACGGAAATATGGGTTTTACGACCATGACCCCGGTGGGTAGTGAACAACGAGTGTTGGTGTAGGTCAGGCCTTATTTTCTTGAATGCGCTCGAAGTTTTGGATTTTTAAATGCATTCTTGGACTTGCCTATTTCCTGTTAATTGTGAGTAAAGGGAATGCATTCCAAGAAATTAAGAATTATATATAAATCGTGTCTTTCCAATCTACATGTGTATGGATGTGTAACAAAACAAAGAAAACATTAGAAATATTCCAAATTATTCAATCGTTTCTCTTTTGTTACGCTTCTAAATTTATCAATTTCAAATGATGAATATTCATACACGAAGTTATATGTTTAGTATGAGTCTATGTCATTAGTGTTATTTCGCTCCTTCACTGTACATCGCTCCTTGATGTACAGTGATATGTGATGCACTCCCACTTTCAGTCGAAAGCTTTGAGTTCAGTTTTTGCACTCGCGGAAAGTCATTACTTTATTAGCATATTCAAATTCAAGCAGCAGGTTCCTCATAGAATGCGACATTTCTTTGCATTTGACAACGCAAAATTCGGAAAGTATCGCGTGATATTACGACGTTGGTGATTTCTCAAATTGTGTATGCGTAATTTCAAAGGTCAAGTCGCTGCGTTGTTGTAAAGGAACTATCAAACACCCAACGCCATTATATAAAAAACTTCCTCAATATTTACAGAAATAACTCTTGGTTTAAACAGGTATTTGTTTCAGGAATTATACGAGTTACACTGAAACTTCATAGATGTACTAGGCTGGTTTAGAATTTTCAATGACACAACATGATGAAGTTTTTGTTCTACTTTTGTACATGCGAATCAGAGTCTATAAAACAAAACGCACTAGTCATGGACATTATTAAAGCTGTGGAAGAACAGCATTGGAACGGTCAATGCAAAACATTAAGGGTTTAATCCGGTCTTAAGGCAAATCGAGTCCCACCCTTATGATATCATGTGCCTTGCGGTTTGAGCTTTTCATCTAAATTGAAAATATGTATTACAAATTGTATAGTGATTTGATCATGTTGATATATCGTGGTGACTTACATATGTCTCGTTTACAAACATTTTATTGAATGCTTTTGTATTGATCTTTCCCGTGAATGTATTAGTTTAATAAACTTTTAGTGATCTTTCCTGTTTATAATTATTGTATACATCTTGTCGCGTTAACTTAACTCATCAGTGAGTGAATAAACGTATAACATGTAAAGATCACATTTTATTTATGTTTATGTAACATGTAGATTTGCATGACGCTTTAAAACCCACACCATCCTTTATCTTATTAATGAGTGGTTATATAAGTCATTTAGTAATGACATATCGCCTCGTTCATCCCCTGTGGAATAGGAACTCCCACGATTGTAGCAAGGCAAACGAACAACACAATTGTATTTTTCCGTTAATGACATTTTCCTCGCCGATACGAGCAGTTTTTCGCTAAAATAGATACATTTTGGCAAATGTAACAGAGTAGCATTTTTTCAGTATCACATGCCTTTAAATACGCCCCGTCCACAGCTGAGATCGGGTCATCAACAATATTACAAGTGACAATTTCCGTAAGGATGGCATGCAAATCTGTCTTACATTAATTAATAATCCAGTGTCCCTGGGGATTCGTCAATAGAAAGTTTTAACCTCCTTGTAAAGGTAAATTTAGGGTGGTTTCAACAAGTTTCTCTCATGTTAAAATGTCCATGGTATTAACCTTATAACTCGAAGGCTTTAGTTCGCGTGCGAGAAACGTTCTTTTGAATGTGGTCACGTGGGTCTAACGAATGAAAAGGACACAGTTTAATAACAACAGCATGGCTTAAAAGGACTTGAAAAGAGAATCACCACTGTGTAGTATTACGCCCCGAATGAATCATTGTAAATTGAAAAGAATGAATACATTTTTAAATATGCAACCAGTTAAAAATGTTCATACTTAAAAAGTCATGAAACGCACATACATATTCAAAGTATAGTTTGGTTGGCCATGTTAACATGTCACCAGAGGTGCTATAAGGTAAATCGACTCAGTGATAGCCCGCAGCAATGTCATAATGGAGGCGGCTTCAGATAGACTTGTTTTGTAGCCAGTTGACCGCATACGTAATATGTGCCTTATTGAAAGCATGTCAGTAAAGTCAACAGTCAGTAAAAGCAGCAGCAAAAACTAACAAAACACCTGAACCACTATCACAACAGCAACAACCACCACCTTAACCACAACACCACCAACAACAACATTTACAATAATAACGACAACGAAAATAAGTAAAGCTCTTAGGTACCCCATTAGGGACTGCGAATATGGTTCAGTGTTTGTAATGCGCGTGAGGATTTACGTTGTGCACTGTAGGTTGGGTTATTTCATAGAAGCCTCTCGTATCAAGTGTTCTAATTAATGCTGAATTACCGCGGTATGAGTGGAATTTATTGGATGCATAGTGATTCGAGTCAGCTGATTTTAATAAAATTCGAAACGAGATATGTATCAGCTCTTTGTTGTGGTGTATTTAATAGATGTATTTGCATAGCGGATACACTTTCGTTTCATTTTAGTTTTGGTTATTGCTATGCTTGATGGATATAACATGGTTTTTGAGGTAAGACAAGTTTAAAAATTAGGTATAAATTATTATTATTAGTAAAGATAGTTGATTTATAATTCGCAATTCGTTGCATGAATAGGTAGAACAAGTGCATAAATTTATAATGTGTCTCTTAATTTCTTTAACTTAACGTCTGCTGTTTTGTTATTTCACGTGTCGGCGTCAATAAGCGGGGAATATCATTACTTAATTGGATTTTAATGTAGTTTCACGATGTTTTAATGGGTGATTTCAAGATTACTAAATTGGATGTTAATGCAGTTACAAGATCTGATGTTTTAATGAATGATTTCAAGATGGACCATTTACATAACATTTTGTAACACCATAGACAAGGTTTATTTACCGCGATAACATTTATCTATATATAGATGTATCATAACCACCGCGATAACATCTATCTATATATAGATGTATCATTGTAGATATGCAACCTGCCCATTTACCTAAATGAGAATTATCAACATGATAACAATTGAGAGGAAATCACTTGGAACTGGGAACTCGTCAAAGTTTTAGCTAAATATTTATATCATCATTTTGCGTTTACATTGCGATTATATAACGAGAACAATAGAAATGACACAGGATATACGTGTTTTTAAAGTAAACACCGGCTACATTTTAGTTTGAATGTAATGACGAATTAATAATATACAATAACATTCGAAAATGGGTCTTATGCCTTGTGGCACTGTTTAGAAATATACTCACAGCACAGCCCGCTTATCGTGATCGGGTGTTATGAAATTGAAAGGAAAAATGCATGTCTATTTTTAATGAAATGCGAAGATTAACAATAAGTCATAAACTCTACGAAATCTACTAAACATCAGATTACAGTCGCAACGTTTTTATTGTTGAAAAGTTTGGGTAAGTAGAGTTGTTATGAATTTAGTTCTGTGTTATTACGTTCTCCGGTGCGCATGAATACAATACTTACCTAATTCATTTTGACCGGTGATAGGACAATAAATACAGTCACCCCTTTATAGGGTCAATATTGCACGTAGAAGATGATACTTTTAATCATGGTGGTGATGATAAGGAGGCTAAGTCGGTATGGTAATCAGATGTTATAGTAAAGACTTGTGGCATTATCAGTATTTAATTAAGACACTGTTTTCTCAATACAAAACAATAAAACACTAACAGAAAATGCTGAAAATATATAATATAACGACCACATGTTCTGTGTATTTATATATAGCTTGACTGAGGTGAAGAGAAGGAAACCACACCACTTTATAATCTTGACTTTTCATCTCTGTATTTCAAAAACTCCCAAGCGGAACACGATAACACAGGTGAGTGTGAGTGGGTTACAGCGACGATGGATTCACGCAATATCATTATATAAATACCCGCGTAACAATCAGAGAGGTAGAGAAGTTTCCTGACAGTTGTTTTAGTTTCCTGATATTTTCTTTGTTTAACAAAGTATTAAGCGTCAGATAAAATGAAGAGCCAGAACATTACATGACATGGTGTCGGTATTATGTTTTGATAAGGATGATATTGAATGATCAGGTGTTCGCAGTGAAGCTTTCCACAGTGCACAGCAATATGGTTCACAATTATACATTACGGCGTCATCATAGCGACATCATGGTTGAATTAGTATACTTATAATTATTTATATCAACATGACTGGCATCATTAGTCATACGTCATCATCAATCAAGACATATATCAACTGAAACAACTGCTTCCATATTCATTTTTTTCCGATTTTACCAATTTTTAGGGCATTTACTTTATAAGTAAACGTACAATAGATCTATTTGTTTGCTTATCAGGCATATTAGACACAATACAATTACGTCAATAGTTACGATATTATAATAAGTTGTCAGTATATAACGATAACGTGGTCGTTGTTATGCCCGTCTGGCTGTAACTGGGTGGTCGGTACACTCACGTATGGCCTATAAGAACTGATTTTCGAAGGCTTGATTTTCGCCATAATACACGAATAGTGGATTTTCTGGTTGCCACAGCAACACATGTCCACAATAATAGTCGGAGTAGTGAAACAGACACAGAATATGTTAGTAAAAAAACAAGTAATACAAGAAAGGTCTTAAAATACTCAATATTGTGTCCATTCGGTGGAATTCGGTTCGGCTACAATAACGATTGATAAATTACAATGTCCAATCCGTTGAGTTAAGCTTTGGAATAAGAAACCTTATGCACGATTAGTTTTTTTTCGATATTGTAATTGGTGGGAGCTTTTCATCAGCCATTACGTGCTTCAACCAATCAAAAACTCGTGTGGGCTTAAGAGACAAGAGGTCATAAATAGTAACTGTGTGTGGAATGCTGATGATGATGACCTCCAGACAATATGTTCACAGTGAACGCTTCAATATCAACTTCAAAAGGAATTGGACAATTAAGTTCATTCCGAGGCCGCTGTATTTACAAAAGTATTAGTATTGCTGTGTATCTACCGAAGAATGGAATGAACATCACATACACAATAAAAAAACATACTGTCGAAAGCGGGTTGACCGTTGTGGAAGTGGTTTTTGGTAGCCATTAGTAATTATATCTCGTACTAATATCCTACACGAGAAATGACTTTAACGTTTTGTGATAAATTGCCGTGGGATTTAGATAAGACGGGTATAGACATGATAGATGGATAACACTGTTCAGTACTGTTGGAAAATTGTTTAGTTAAATTAATTATTAACAATCGATCGAACAGTTGGTGGGATTATAATGTATACATTTTCTCTTGTCATGTTACAAACAGGAACCTGAGCATGTTACACACACACACTTTCATGTATAAAACATGGTTTGAAATTGGTTTGACCGTTATCATTTCCGCAGCGTTAGACGTTAATGGACAAATATCATGAGTTCTTTGCATATTGACTATTTGTATGTGGTTATGTTAATTTACGTTTATATACACTACTGGGCAGTCGTTTAGACGTTTATACTATTTGTTTATCCAAACCATATGTGTGTGACATCTGTAATGATAAGACATGTATGTACAATTAATGTTGACATCGTGACAAGTTTTCTTTGTGCGATGTTGGGCAATTTCTCTACGCCCCTTAATCGGATGAAAGTTCACTTTGTGTATGTGTGTATAGTTGTATTTTCTCAAAGACCATCTGGTGTGAACAGCATGCGGCATTTTATTTGAGGAAATACCAAATTTGTTGGCAATATTCTCAAACGTTCAAACTTATTATCATTACTAGTATAATGGCTCTTACCAAATGTTCTCATGTCCGCCCATATTTTCTAGTTGCTGATCTAATCAGGTGTCTGTCTCTTTTAACTCTGACAGAGCCTCGTTGCGAAAATTGAAATGTCTCACATGGACCAAAGAAATAATTTTCGGAATGTCAAACCGACTTTGGTCTTAACTATTAATGTTCGTTTATTTAAGAAGCAAAAAGAGTAATTTCTGTAGTTCCGGTTATTGATTGTTATCTTTTCTAGTAGTGGTTTACATTGTAGTGCTATAGTTTCAAAATAATGTCACTATAACACTCAGAAGTCAAACACATGGATGTTTGCATGAAAGAAGGTAATTTTGTCATTGATATGGTTGAATATTCACTATCTTTCCCAGTATTTTATTAGCTTAGATGGGCTTCAGTTGGATTACCGTAACGATTGTTAAGTGATGATGTCGAATCAATTATGTTGATCCTTGGTATTAGAGGAACTGCTATGTGATTGGTTGACGTGATTAAGAATACTAATATGCCTAAGTCGTGAAATTCCGCGGGTTTACAATTGCTCCGGAAGTCATTGCCGATGGACAGATAAGTCCACGACGTTGCCCTCTAATACCATCTTGTTGTTAACAGCTGATCCTCGTGAATTCACACAGGGAACACAGTTTGTATTTTAATTTATGAACCGGCTTTTAAGACGATGAAACCGGTGGGTATTGATAAATGAGTTTGTGTGTGGCAGGGCTGATTGTATGGAATGTTTATGTAGGTTTTAGTTGTGAAAAAGCGTCCGTGACAGTTATTTAAGTAACTTGATATCAGACTGTACACAAATTACATTAAAAGTTTATTAGTACATATGTCGTTTGTTCTTTTACATAATACGTCCGTATTTACTGTATTTGAATGTTTCTCAATACCAAAACGGATAGTTCTAAAGAATTGTGTCATCTGTATGCCTATTTCCCATGTACAGAGTATACTATCGTATTTCACATGTGCATAAAGATATTTGACCCATACACCCACGTGGTTAAAATAGCTCTAAAATCAGTATTTTTTAATAAACATGTTAATATTTAACGCTGTTTAAAAGATTTATTTTATACAACAGGTTGTTGGGTAGTTGGTTATGATTTATTGTATGTTTATATGCTCGGTTATATAATGCATTAGTAATGACATATCGCGTCGTTTATCTCCTGTGGAATAGGAACTCCCACGATTGTAGCAAGGCGAACGAACGACACAATTGTATTTTGTTCTTTAATGGCATTTTCCTAGCCGATACGCGCAATGTTTCGCTAAAATAGATACAATAAGCAAATGTTACAGAATAGCATATTTTTCAGCAGTTCATGCCTTTAAATACGCCCCATCAACAGATGTGATCGTATCATCAACAATATTACAAGTGACAATTTCCGCAAGGATGGAATGCAAATATGTCTGAATTTAATGAATAATATAGTGTCTCCGGGGATTCGCCAACGGACAGATTTAACCTCATTGTGAAGGTAAATTAATGTTTATTGGTGATTTCAGCAGGTTTCTCCAACATGGCTATTGTTCATAGAGGTTGGTTAAAAGCCTGTGTCGCATTCGTATCATGTTGCAATGCTAAAATTTCCACTGTATTAACTTATAACGCGAAGGCGTTTGAATTTGAGAAACGTTCTTTTGAGTATGATCACGTGGGTCTAATGAATGAGAAGAAAACGTGACACTTTAATAACAACAGCATGGTTTAAAAGGACTTGAACATTGAATCGCCACTGTGTACTATTGAGTCCCGGATGAATAATTGTACATTGAAAAGGATGACTACCTATTTAAATATCCAACCAAATAAAAAATTGTTCATACTAAAAAGTCATAACACGCACATACATATTAAAAGTATAGTTTGGTTGGCCATGTGAACATGTTCCCAGTGGTAATATAAGGTAAAATGACATAATGATTGCCCAAAGCATTGACATTATTGATGCGGCTTCAGATAGACGTGTTGTGTAGCCATTAGACCGCATTAGTAATATTTGCCTTATCGAAAGCATATCAGTAAGGTCAATTGTCAGTAAAAGCAACAGCAACAACTAATAAAACACCAGCACCAATATCACCACATCAACTACCACCACAAGCACCACCAACACAAACAACAACAATAACAACAAAATGAAAATAAATGCAAGCTTGTATGTACCCCATCAGGCTTTGGTTCAGTGCTTATAAAGCGCGACGAGGATTTTAGTTGTGCAGTGTAGGTTGGGTTATTTCCTAGAAGCCCATCGTATCAAGTGTTCTAATAAATACTGTATTACCGCGGTATGAATTGAGTTTATTGGATACATAGTGATTCGAGCAAGCTTATTTTTTATAAGATTCGAAACGAGATATGTATCAGCTCTGTGTTGTTCTGTATTTAATAGATGCATTTGCATAACGGATACACTTTCATTTCATTTTAGTTTTGGTTTTTGCGATGCTTGATGGATTGTTATAGGGCTGGTGAGGTAAGAAGAGTTTTGTAAAATAAGTTTTATTTTATTATTTAAGTAAGTTGATTTATACTTCGCAATTCGTTTCATGAATAAGTCGAACAAGTGCATTTATAATGTGCCTTTTAATTTCCTTTACTTAACGTCTGCTGTTTTGTTATTTCACGTGTTGGCGTCAAGAGGCGGTGAATATCATTACTTAATTGGATTTTAATGTAGTTACACGATCTGATGTTTTAATGAATGATTTCAAGATGGAACATTGACATAACCTGATAACATGTTATAACAAAAAAGAGAAGGTTATGCTACCGTGATATTACCTATCTATATATAGATGTACCATTCCCACAGAAGATATGCAACATGCTCTCTACCTGAATGAGAATTATCACCATGACAAAAATTGAGACTCAATCACTCGGAACTGGGAACTCGCTAAAGTTTAAACTAAATATTTATATCATCGTTGTGCGTGTTGTTTACATAATGATTTTATACTGAAAACACCACATGGCGTAGCAATTAAAATGGCAAAGGATATCGTGTGTTTAAAGAAAAAAAACTCTACATTTTATTTTGGATGTTATCACGAATTAATAATATATAATAATAATATTAAAATAAATTATAACATTAAATGATTAATATATGAGCCGCGTCATACGAAAATGGGTCTTATGCATTTTGGGACTGTATCTTTGAACATAGAAATAAAAACTCAAAGGATAGCCCGCTTATCGTCATCAGGTGTTATGAAATTGAAAGGAAAATGCATGTCTATTTTAATGACATGTGAAGATTAACAATAAATTGTGAAATCTACAAAATCTACTTAACATCAGATTACAGTCCCGACGCTTTTATTGTTGGAAATATTAGGTAAGTAGAGTTGTTTTGAATTAAGTGCCGTGATTTTACGTTCTCCGATGCGCATGAATACACCACTAACCATTAAAAACCTTGCCATTCATGTTGACGAATGATAATAGGACAATTAGTTTAGTCACCCCTTTATTAGGTCAATATTGCACGTAGAAGAGGATACTTTTAATAATGGTGATGATGATAATGAGGCTAAGTCGGTATGGTAATAAGATGCTATAGTAACGACTTCGTTTGTGGAAAGGGAATAAATGTGTCAAGACAGAACTATAAAACACGTACAGAAAATTCTCAAATTATATATTCTTACGACCACGTGTTCTTTGTATTTATATTTAGCTGTATTGAGGTAAGGAGAAGGGAACCATACCATATTTAAATTGCATTATTTTAAATTGTCATCTCTATATATCAAAAACACCAAAGCGGAACACGTCAACACAGGTAAGTGGTTTACACAATATCATAAGTTATTTTAACAATCAGAGAGGTAGAGTAGTTTCCTGACAGTTGTTTTCTTTTTCTGATATTTTCTTTGTTCCACGACGTATTCAGCTTCAGATACAATTTAGAGCCTGAAAAATTACTTGATATGGTGTAGGTATTATGTTTTGATAAGGATGATAGTGAATGATCAGGTGTTCGTAGGAAGTGTTATCAACCACAGTGCACGGCAATCTGGTTCACAATTCTTCATAATGGCATCGTCATAGCTACATCATGGCTGCACCATTATCAGCATAATATTATCAATATGATTGGCATCATCAGTCATACTTCATCATCAATCAAGACATATATCAACTGAAACAACTGCCTCCATATCTACAAAAAAAATTTTTTTTGTGACACTCGCCCTTATTCATTTTTTCCCCGATTTTACCATTTTTTTGTGGCATTTACTAAATATAAGTAAACGCACTAGATCTATTTGTTTGCTTATCAGGCATGTCAGACACAATACAATTACGTACAGTAAATATCATATTATTAATAGTTGTCAGTACATTACGATCGACGATAACGTGGTCGTTGATAAGCCCGTCTGGCTGTAACTCGGTCGTCGGTACACTCACGTATGGCCTATAAGAACTGCGCTTGATTCTCGTCATAATACACGACTAGTGGGTTTTCCCCGTGTACTCTGGTTGCCATAGCAACACATGTCCACATAATTAGTCGGACGCGTGAAACAGATAAAATAATATGTTAGTAAAAAAAACAAGTAATACGAGAAAGATCTAAAAATACTCAATATCGTGTCCAGTCGGTGGAATTCGCTTGGGTTACAATACCGTTTGATACATGACAGTGTCCAATCAGTTTAGTTGAGCTTTAAAATTGGAACCGCTATGCTCGATTAAATGACGAAATTATAAATTTCAATATCCCTGTGTCGGAATATTTTCGTGGGTTTACGCTTTCTTCCGAAGTATAAGTTAATTAACGAAAATTGGCCGGACATTGCGACGATGATTTCCTGTAAACCTCTCGCATTTTCACACTTTATCCTCTGGAGTTCACACAGGTAGCACGGTCCGAATATCTATTTAGACACGCGCTAATGGCACGTGTTGAAGGAAATGAGAAGGTTATGGCCATCACCCTGGTGCAGATGGGTAATAAGCAAATTGTTGGTGTGTGGCAGAGCGATGTTTATTAAGAGCGCTTGTGGTTTGTGGCTTTTGAATGAATTATATGGAACACATATTCCGACAATTATATGAAAGCATCCATAGTTCGCCTTTAACATATTAACTCTTACATTTCAACATGTGTAGAGTTTACTTACACAACAAAATGTTGCTTATGTTGTGATGAAATATTTTTGTTGTTAAACTATGACGTTAGCATAAAAATTATTGTTCAATGATTGTGCATTTCCAAAACTTATTATGATCAGCAATGTTGAGTTCTGTTTTCATTGCTGCTTATATATGCGTGTAAGCGCGGTACACATTTTGTTCATGTTCACAGTATATTATTAAATCGGTTCATACATGATATTGTACCCATATACCCACCAAATGAAGATACGTGTAGATCTACAACTAGTATGTAGCTCACCTGAGAACTTTGTGCTCAAAGCTCACCTGAGAACTTTGTGCTCAAAGTGCTCAGGATGAGCTATTGTGATCGCCCTTTGTCCGTCGTGCGTCGTGCGCAGTCTGTCGTCAACATTTACCTCTTGAACACTCCAGAGGCCACATGTATTGTCCAATCTTCATGAAACTTGGTCAGAACATGTGTCCCAATGAAACCTTGGACGACTTCGAAAATGGTTTCGGTTGGTTGAAAACCATGGCTGCCAGGAGGCTTGGCAGTTTTCCTTATATGGCTATAGTAAAACCTTGTGAACACTCTAGACGCTACATTTATTGTCCAATCTCCATGAAACTGGTCAGAACATGTGTCCCAATGATATATTGGACGAGTTCCAAAATGGTTCCGGTTTAAAAACATGGCTGCCATGGGCGTGGCAGTTTTCCTTATATTGCTATAGCAAAACCTTGTGAACACTCTAGAGGCCACATTTATTTCCCATCTTCATGAAACTTAGTCAGAACATGTGTCCCAATGATTTCTTGGAAAAGTTCGAAAATGGTTCGGGTTGGTTAAAAACAAGGCTGCCATGGGGCGTGACAGTTTTCCTTATATGGCTTTAGTGAAACATTGTTAACAATCTAGAAGTCACATTTATATTCCAAATCTACATGAAACTTTATGTTTCATAAAGTACTTTTATTATTTTGAACTCCACCTTCTCAGAATAGTTTAGTTCCTTCGGAATTCAGGTGAGCGCTTTAGGGCCCCATGACCCTCTTGTTTAGTACACATTTCATCAGCATTATTTAAATATAGTAAATGTACCACAATTGAGAACCAGTAACATCATGGTCATTCCTTTGTTTACCATGATAGAGCATGTTTTGGTTATGTTGTCAGTTAAGCAAACGTCATCGATTATGTTTCAAACATGTTTATATCATAGTCAACACAGAGCTGGACATGTTACACACAAGAACCTGGGCATGTTAAACACGTGAACTATCATGTATCAAACATGGTTTGAACATGGTTGGACCGTAATCATTTCCGCAGCGTTAGACGTTAATGGATAAATATCATGTGTTTTTTTTGCATATAGACTATTTAATGTGGTTATGTTAATTAAGGTTTATATGCACTACTTGGTGGTCGTTTAGACGTTTATATTATTTGTTTATCCAAACGATATGTGACTTATAAAATGATAGGAATGTATGCACAATAAAGGCCGACATCGTGACAAATTTTCTTTGCGCGCTGTTGCGCAATTTCCTTAGGCCCCGCAATCGATTGACAGAAATGTAATGTAACACAACATATATAATGTATGTATTAATATATCGTATGAAGCGATTGCAGCCCAATGTTCACTTTGTCTAGATTTCATTTTGTTTATTTTTCACATAGACCATATGGTGTGACAAGCATGAGGTATTTAAGCTGAGGAGAAAATACCAAATGTGTTGGCAATATTCTCAAAAGTTCAAACTAATACTCATTACTAGTATACTAGTTCTTTAAAATGTTCTCATGTTCGTCCTAACTTTCTAGTTGGTGATGCCCTAATCAGATGTCTGCCTCTTTGAACTCTAATAGAGCCTCGTGTCGGAACTTAAAATGCCTCACACATGGCCCAAAATAATTATTTTGTGGTATCGATAATGTCAAACCGACTTTAGTAGTTATTATTTATGTTCGGCTGTTTCTGTAGCAACAAGAACAATTGCAACAGTTGTTACTTTAATCTGTTCTAGTAGACGTATACGTTGTGTTTGACATTGTCGTACTATAAGTTTTAATAAATCTCATTGAAAAACATACAGCGATCAATGCAAGCCAATGGGCCGAACAAACATTATAGTAACGTCACCATAGCACTTATAAGTCAAACAAATATATGTTTGCATGACAGAAAGTGATCGAGTAAGTGATATGGTTGAATACTCACCATCGTGCCCAGTACTTATAAGCTTATATGGACTTCAGTGGGTTACCATAACGATTGTTAAGTGACGATGACAAATCAGTTATGTTGAGCCTTGGAATTAGAGAACCTGCTTCCTGATTGGTTTACGAGATTGACAACTACAATATGCCATAGTCGGGAAATTCAAATGGCTCTGGAAGTCATTGCCGATGGACGGAAATTTCGCCAACGATGCCCTATAATCCCATCATATTGTTCACAGCTTATAAAGGATAATTCACGCAGAGAACATAGTCTGTTTATTTATTATGAAACCGCATGTACTTTGTGTTTAAATATAGATACACTGGGGTGAAATAAGTTACTCGAGCACAGGCGCAACAAGACCACTATAACAAAAGAAGAAAACTACTGTATACGATTGTTAATTTGGTATGACGTTGATTTTAACTTCTAGATTTCAAACACACCCCATCAAAACACGTGAAAACAGGTGATCGTGTTACATTAACGATGGATTAACGCAAAAATGACACTTATACCCGCTTATTAAACAAAGAGATCAAGTAGCTTCCTGTCAGTTGTATTGTTTCCCTGGTAGTTTCTTTGTCCCACAGCGTATACAACAAGAAACTGCCGTTAGAGCGTGAACTTTGCATGATATGGCGTATATATTATGCTTTGATAAGGATGCTCGTGAATGATCAGGTGTTTACAGGGAAGTGTTTTCAACCACAGTGCACAGCATACATAATGGCATCATCATAGCGACATAATGGTAAGATCATTATCGGCGGAGTTGTATTAACATGGTCACCACCCATAGTTCATCATCAATCTAGCCGTAAACTATATAATACCAAATGCTGCAATTGCTTTGATCAATAACTGCAAAGATTTTTCTAACCAGGGTTCTTTTTGTGAAATTCTCAAATGCAGTTTACTTCATCATCAGTCATGCCGTAAACTATGTAATAGCAACTGCTGCAACTGTTCCATAGCTGCAATGCAATTCCACCAAGGTTTCACTTTATAAACAAAAGCGTGAATTCAGTTTCCGATTTTACCATAATTATATGCATTTACACTACCAGTGAGCAAACACCAATTGTTTGCATATCAGCATGTTAGACACTAATATCAGTTAATGGTCTTATCGTTAGTATCCGCTGAACAAAATTACCATACCGAGGTAATGCGTTCCTTGGTTCGGCTATTTACCATTATACTAGACGATTGGGTTTTCCTCCGACAACAGCGGAACAGATGACTAGGCATCATAATAATGGTCAGTTCTATACAATGGTTACTTTAAGGATAAACAGAATTAAACGTTTTCTGAAATTTCTGAATACAAAATACATTTCCTTGTGTCGACAAGATTATTTTTACAGCGTTTATAAGTGTTTTGAGAAACATAGTACGTTTGAAATTTGATAAATAGTAAGTAAATAGTGTTAATTAACTAACCGAACAAACATTTGCATGCAAGTACATGTAATTAAGTAAGTGCTAGGTTTGAATACTCATTATCGTGTCCAGTATCTTAAAAGCATAGACAGACTTCAGTTGGATTACCCTAACGAATGATACGTTTCATGTCCAAAAAGTTACGTTAAGTCGTAGAATTAGAGGACCGTCTATCTAATTGGTTTGCGATATTTACACACTATTATCCCATAGTCGGAACATTCCGTGGTTAAACAATTGCACCCAAAGTCATTGCCAAATAAACGGACCTTTCTATGGCGATTGCATGTAATCCTGTCCCATTGTTCACTGTTTATCATCTGTGATCCACGCAGGAAACGCGGTCCGAATGTTTATTAAAGCAACGGGGAATGACACTTGTCAAAGTAAATGAGGTTATTATTACCATGACCCCGGTGGGGTGTGAACAATGAGTGTTGTCGTGGGTCAGGCATTGTGTTCAATGCACTCGCACGTCTGGATTTGTAAATCATTTCAATGAATTCTTTCATGTTTATTGCAAGTAAATGGAACGCGTTGCAAGTAAAATAAGAATTACAATGTATTCATTAATCGTGTCTTTACAAACTGTATGGTTGTCTATTCATTTGAATTTTATATAAAAGAGACGTTTTCGCAGATCGTGGCATTTTTTTAAGATAATGAGAAATTGTAAGATTCCAACATCAGAATTGTAGAGCTCCATTATAATTACAAGAATATAAGAAAGACGAAAAGTGTAAACTCATTGGGGCTCGAACCATTTTCCATGGGATAAAATCACCCTCACTTACCATCTAATCGGCCTTTAATATTTCGGAACGCATTTGATACTTTAAATAAGTGACCCCCGTAGTGCAACAAAACATCGAAAACAATAAAACATTCCAAATTATTCAATCTTTTCGCTTTTGTTACGCTTACAATTTTATCAATTTCAAATGATGATTATTAATGTTCGAAGTTATATTTTCAGTATGAGTCTACTTCAAAAGGGTTATTTTGCCTCATTGATATGTTAATTGTTGAAAATGTGACGAGAAGTTTGAAGACCGTTATTTTGACAATCTATTAACAAGTTCTTTTAAAGACGTTAAGCAACACAAAGCACTCCGACTTTCAGCGGAAGGATATGCGTTCTGTCTTGGCACTCACGGAACGTCATTACATTAAAAGCAAATTATAATTGCTGAAATTGAATCAGCAACAGTTCCTCCCAGACTGCGACATTTCTTTGCATTTGACAACGCAAAACGCGGAAAGCATCGCGTGTCATTCAACGTTGGTGATTTATCAACTTTTGTATGCGTAATTTCAAAGGTTAAGTCGCTGCGTTGTTGTAAAGGAACTACCAAACACGCAATTCCATAAGATAAAAAAAATATTTCAATATTTGCAGAAATAACTCTTGGTTGAAACAGGTTTTTGTTCAAGGAATTATATGAGTTCACTGAAACCCAATAGATGCACATTTGAACTCAACTCCTTTACAGATTTCCATGTTACAAACCGATGAAGTTTTATTTAACTATTTCTTACATGTGAACGTTTTCATAACGGAATATGGGAATTTCACGTTGTTGAACGTTTAACATTTGAAGCAGAACCCATGATACACAACAGTGATGCGAATTATTAAAACTGGGAAACGGCCTTGAAACGGTCAATGCGAAACATTGAGGGTTTCTTGGTGTAAAGCCAAATCGAGGCACAATGTATGATGTCATGGATATTGTATGTGTCTTCTTGTTGGAAGTTTTCATCTAAACTAAATATATTAAATATTAAATATTGATTCGAGCATATTGACATAACGTGGTGTTTCACGTGTCTCGTTTATAAGCATTATATTGAATGCTGTTGATTGTTCTCTCATTTATATTAATATAAATTTGACTTGATAATGTTGTTCATCTTGTCGCATTAACTAAACTCATTTGGTGAATAAACTTGTAACCTGTAACAGATCGCATTTGATATAATAGTTTTGTATCACATGTCAATGTGTTTGCCGCTTTAAAATCCATCAATCTTGACATTCTGATTCATGATTGGTTAGAGAATACATTAAGTAATGAAATATTTTGTCGTTTATCCCTTGTGGAATTCGAACACCTTCGATTGAAGCAAGGCAAACAGACGACGCAATTGTTTGTTGTCCGTTAATGAGGTTTTACTAGCCGGTTGTGCAGTGTTTCACTAAAATAAAGATACATTTTGGCAAATGTTACAGAATAGCATTGTGTCAGTATCTCATGCCTTTTCATACGCCACCGTCCAGACGAGGACTTGTCATCAACAATATTACAAGTGACACTTTCCGCAAGGCTGGCATGAAAATATGTCTGAATTTAAGAATAATATAGTGTCCCCGGGGATTCGCCAACGGACATATTTAACCTCACTGTGAAGGTAATTTCAGGTTTGTTGGTGGTTTCAACAGGTTTCTCCCACATGACACCTGTTAATAGAGGGTGTTTAAAAGCCTGCGTCGCAAGCGTATCCTTTTGCAACGTTAAAATATCCACTGTATTAACCTTATTACTCGAAGGCTTAAGTTCGCGTTCGAGAAACGTTCTTTTGAATATGATCAAGAGGGTCCAACGAATGAGAAGAAAAAGTGACATTTTAATTACAACAGCATGGCTTAAAATGACTTGAAAAGAGAATCACAACTGTGTAGTATTAAGCCCCGAATGAATAATTGTACATTTTAAAGAATGAATACATATTTAAATATGCAACCAGTTAAAAATGTTCATACTTCAAAAGTCATGAAACGCACATACATATTCAAAGTGTAGTTTGGTTGGCAATGTGAACATGTCACCAGAGGTACTATGAGGTAAATCAACTCTGAGGCTGCCCGCAGCATTGGCATAATTGCTGCGGCTTCAGATAGACTTGTTATGTAGCCAGTTGACCGCATAAGTAGCATTTGCCTTATTGAAAGCATGGCAGAAAATTAAACTGTCAATAAAAGCAACACCTAAAACTAACAAAACACCAGCACCACTATCACCACAGCAACTACCAACACCAAAACCACCACCACCAACAACAACAACAACAATAACAATAATAATGAAAATATATTCAAGATCTTAGGTACCCCATCAGGCCTTGCGAATATGGTTCAGTGTTTGTAACGCGCGTGAGGATTTACGCATCAACTGTTCTAATTACTACTGAATTACCGCGGTATGATTTGAGTTTGCAAAGTGATTCGAGCCAGCGGATTTTTATAAGATTCGAAACTAGATATGTATCGGCTCTTTGTTGTGGTGTATTTAATGGATGCATTTGCATAGCGGATACACTTTCGTTTCATTTTAGTTTTGTTTATTGCGATGCTTGATGGATATTACATGGTTTGTGAGGTAAGAAGAGTTGTTTTTATTTTTTTTTAATTATTATATTAATATTTTAGTTAGTTAATTTATACTACGCAGTTCGTTTCATGAATAGGTAGACCAAGTGCATTCATAATGTGTCTCTTCATTTCTTTTACTTTAAATCTAACGTCTGTTGTATATTTATCTCACGTGTCGGCTGCAAGAGATGGGCTATATTAACTTAACTTAAATTGGATTTTAATGTGGTCTGATGTTTTAATGGGTGATTTCAAGATGGAACATTGACATAACATGTTGTAACAACATAGACAAAGTTAATTTACCATGATAACATTTATCTATATATAGATGTATCATTACAACAGTAGATATGCTATCTGCTTTCTTTACACTTCTTAATGAGATTTATCACCATCATACAAATTTAGAGAAATAACTCGAAACTGGGAACTCGTCAAAGTTCAAGCTAAATATGTAAATCGCCGTTCTGCGTGTTGTTTACATAGTGATTATATTATAATAGCACCGTGTGGAGATGCAATTGCAATATCAGGGAATACACGTGCTTTTAAAGAAACTCCGTCTAAATTTTAGTTTGGTAGTTATGACATAATAATATACAATAACTTTAACATGAATTATAACATATAATGAATAATATATGAGCCGCCCCACTCATACAATATGATAAGTTATTACCCGCGTAACAATCAGAGAGGTAGAGTGGTTTCCTGACAGTTGTTTTCGTTTCCTGATATTCTCTTTGTTCCACAACCAATTCAGCTTCAGATAAAATAACGAGTCTGAACATTACATGACATGGTGTCGGTATTATGTTTTGATAAGGATGATATAGAATGATCAGGTGTTCGCAGTGTTATCAATCAGAGTGCACAGCAATCTGGTTCACAATTCCGTATAGTGGCATCATCATAGCCACATCATAGTTATATTATTATTAACATATCAATATCAACATGACTGGCATCATTAGTCATACTTCATCATCAATCTAGAAATATATCAACTAAAACAACTGCCTCCATATCTACACAACGAATTGAAAGTTTTGTGTGTCACTCGCCCTTATTATTTTTTTCCCGATTTAACAATTAGTTGGGGCATTAACTTTTATAGTAAACGGACAACAGATCTATGAGTTTGCTTATCATGCACGGTTAGACACGGTTATCGAGTAATAACGTTATTATAATTAGCTGTCAGTATAAATGTATAACAATCGACGATAACGAGGTCGTTGATAAGCCCGTCTGGCTGTAACTCGGTGGTCGGTACACTCACGTATGGCCTATAAAATCTCTGCTCGATCCTCGCCATTTTACATTGCGAGTGGGTTTTCCCTATGTACTCTGGCTGCCACAACAACACATGCCCACACTTATAGTCAGAGGCGTGAAACAGATGACAGAACATGCTTTTAAAATAACAAGTGATACAAATAAGGTCTTAACATACTCGATATCATGTCCAGTCGGTGGAATTCGGTTGGGCTACAATAACGAATGATAGTTGACAATGTCCGATTACTTAAGTTGAGCTTTGGAATTAGAGACCATATGTACGATTAGCTGATGAAATTGAAATGGCAATATCCCTTTGCCGGACTATTTCGTAGGTTTACGATATCTCCCGAAGTGTTAGTCAATTAACGAAAATTGGCCTGACATTGCGATGGTGATTTCCTGTAAACCTCTCACATTATTCACACTTTATCCTCGGGAGTTCACACAGGTAGCACGGTCGGATTGTCTATTTAGACACGCGCGAATGAATGGCACGTGTTGAAGGAAATGAGTTTCAATCGTTGTTATGGCAATCTACTTGGCGAAGATGGGAAGTAAGCAAATAGTCAGTAAGTGTTGGTGTGTGGCAAAGCAATGTGTGTTTTGAGCTTGTGGTTTTAGGCTTTTAAATGATTATGAGCCAAGCTCTGTGAAAAGGGGATTCAATGCATGTGCGATGCCTGCCGATGCAGCCGCACAGGCTAATCAGGGACGACACTTTACGCTGTTATTTTATTTTTTTGTTTAAAGGAAGACCCTTCTTGACGAAAACCCAGTTTAGGAAATTTAGTAACATTATGTAACTTTTCACATATTATATAATTTTGTTTAGTTCAGTATCACTCATCAGTGATATGCCCCTTTGAACCATACATTTCTCTTTACATACATGAATTCATAACTGTTGGTTTGTTAAATTATTTTAGCAAACAAATATCAAAACGTTTAGCCGCCATGGCATTCGAATACATTCGATAATTGCAATGCATTATCAATGCACCATTTGTAATTATCTCTACATTAACTTTAGAACATGTTCATTACATACGTGCAGTATTTGGCTAATGTATAATTGGTTTCTGGTAAAGGATATTTCGGTAGTCAAGTACGTTAACCCTTTGCATGCTGGGAAATTTGTCGTCTGCAAAAATGTTGTCTGCTAAATTTCTAAAATTAGCATTTTCTTCGATTTTTGTTTCAAAATATACTATCAGAATAGCAAACAGTTTGGATCCTGATGAGACGCCACGTTCTGTGGCGTCTCATCTGGATCCAAACTGTTTGCAAAGGCCTTCAAAATCCGGTTCCAGCGCTCAAAGGTTTAAAATCGCGTCCGTTCAAAGTTGAGGTTGTGTCAATATTACTAATTAGTAATGACCAATGACAAACACTTCCCGCAAAGATGGCACACACAAATCTCTTACTTTAATGAATAATGTAACGTCCTCGGGGATTCGCTACCAGCCAGAATTAACCTCGTTGTGAAAGTTAATTTAATTTATTGGTGGTTTCAACAGGTTTCGCCAAGTTGACACTTGTTCATTGAGGGTTTTTGAAAGCCTTTTTGCCAGAGTTGCCCTTTGCACAGTTCAAATTTCTCCTGTATTCGCTTAATTAGTCGAAGGCTTTAATTCGCATTTGAGTGGCGCTCTTTAGAAAATGGTCACGTGGGTCGAATACATTAACGGCAAATTTGACATTTTAATAATACCAGCAATTATTGAAAAGGCTTTAAAAGTGAATCGCCATTGCGAAGTATTAAGCACATGTGAATTGAACGTGCCATGAAAAGGTTTGAACGGATTTGTTGGACATCCAACCAATTTGAGTCAGCTTTGAATTGACCATGCAACATAAAGAGATTATTACATCCAGCAAAATGTACTTTCGGTATCCGGGTGTGTTCAATAGTTTTCTTCAGTATTGAAATATCTATTATAGTGGGAATAATCGATATAAGTATAAATTTATATATAATTTCTATTTTTTAACAATGCGCCTATCTCGATCTGCTAATATTTTACCCCAAATCAACCTATCATAACGGTAAGACAACTATTTGTGATCATCACAATGACATGGGTTTATAAAACAACAATGTGGCAACAACGTTCACCCACAAAGATACATTCACAACACAAAATATCTATAAGGTATATCGACTAAAAGGATGCCCACAGCAGTTACAACTCTAATGCTGTTTAAGATAAAGTTGCCTTGGTAGACAACTGACCACATAACTGAAATTGTTCGTGATCAAAGACATGTCAGTTATGCCATAACAAACACAAAAAAACAACAACAATAACACAACTGTTAACGAAAAAAGGTCAACAATAGAACATACGCACCAAAACTGAAACACTTACAAAGGAAAAGAAAAATAAGCTTCATGAATCGAAGTTTCGATTTAACGATTTTACGATTTTTTTCGATTTTTCCAATTGTCTTGAATATTGTATGTAATCAACAGTTTTTCTTTTTTCGGTATGTTCTTTCTTAAATAACCTTATCAATTGTTCCACCTAAGATACTATTTAAAATATACGTCCTTTTTTACAAAATAGTATATTTACATATAAGGGGATATTGATAGACAATAAAACATTATTACATAACATATCACAAAGACAATATCATTATAATTTCATTAGTTATCATTTGTGTTTGGGGGTGGGCGTGGCAAATAAAAGTCAACATAAATTTGATAAAATGATACCGTGACGGTGCGGTTTACGCCGTGAGGATGTGATGGTCACGGATGAAGCATTTGACAAACTTAAAGCTCTTTGTACCCCGCCGCACATCGCGAATATGGTTCAGTGTTTATTATATGCGCAGAGGGTTTACGTTGCTCTGTGTAGGTCGGGCTATTTCCTTGAAGCCTCTCTAATCACGTGCTCTAATTAATGCTTAATTACCGCGGTATAAACGGAATTTGTTGAATGTAAAGTGATTCGAGCAAGCTGATTTTATATAACTCGAAACAAGATATTTATCTGTTGTTCGGTTGTGGTTAATTTAATAGATGCACTTGCATAAAGGATATATTTTCAGTTTGGTTTCGGTTATTTCAAGGCTTAACATTAATGGATTTGAGTACTTGGTGAGGTAAGAGTTGTTATAATATAAATGTTATGTTATAGTTTATGGTAGTTAATGTTTACTACAATTAATTTCGTGAATAAGTAGTAAAAAGTACATTTCTTGATTTAAAAAGAATACGATGTTTATTTTGTTATTTTACGTGTAAGCTGCGAGAGGTGGGAAAACGTTTAAACCTTATTGGATTTTTTTAGCTCACCTGATTGCTCAGGTGAGCTTTTGGGATGGGTCTTTGTCCGTCGTACGTCCGTCCGTCCGTCCGCCCGTCCGTCGTCCACATTGGTTTGTAAACACTCTAGAGGCCACATTTCTTTCCAATCTTCATGAAACATGGTCAGAAGATT
Source organism: Dreissena rostriformis (assembly GCA_007657795.1). NCBI lineage: Eukaryota > Metazoa > Mollusca > Bivalvia > Myida > Dreissenidae > Dreissena > Dreissena rostriformis. The sequence continues at coordinate 2,030 of VMBQ01001164.1, read as the reverse complement.
TGTCCCAATGATACCTCGATCAAGTTCGAAACTGGGTCATGTTGGGTCAAAAACAAGGTCACTAGGTCAAAAAAAAGAAAAACCTTGTAAACAATTTAGAAGTCACATTTCACGCCCAATCTTCATGTAATTTTGTCAAAATGTTTGTCTTAATGATATGTTGGTTGAGTTCAAAAGTGGTTCCGGTCCGTTGAAAATCATGGCCACCAGTTGGCGGGGCAGTTTTCCTTATTTGGCTATAGAGAAACCTTGTAAACACTCTAGAGGCCACATTTCTTTTCCGATCTTCATGAAACTTCGTCAGAAGATTTGTCCTAATGATGCCTCGATCAAGTTCGAAACTGGGTCATGCTGGGTCAAAAACTAGGTCACTAGGTAAAAAAAAGAAAAACCTTGTAAACACTGTAGAAGTCACATTTCATACCCAATCTTTATGTTACTTTGTCAAAATGTTTGTCTTAATGATATGTTGATTGAGTTCAAAAGTGGTTCCGNTACCTCGATCAAGTTCGAAACTGGGTCATGCTGGGTCAAAAACTAGGTCACTAGGTAAAAAAAAGAAAAACCTTGTAAACACTGTAGAAGTCACATTTCATACCCAATCTTTATGTTACTTTGTCAAAATGTTTGTCTTAATGATATGTTGATTGAGTTCAAAAGTGGTTCCGGTCCGTTGAAAAACATGGCCGCCAGTGGGCGGGGAAGTGTTCCTTATTTGGCCTTAGAGAAACCTTGTAAACACTCTAGAGACCACATTTCTTGTCCGATCTTCATGAAACTTAGTCAGAAGATTTGTCCCAATGATACCTCGATGGAGTTCGAAACTGGATCATGCTGGGTCAAAAACTAGGTCAGTAGATCAAAAAAAGAAAAACCTTGTAAACACTGTTAAAGTCACATTTCATGCCCAATCTTCATGTAACTTTGTCAAAATGTTTGTCTTAATGATATGTTTGTTGTGTTCAAAAGTGGTTCCGGTCCGTTGAAAAACATGGACCAGGTCAAAGCTTGAAAAACCTTGTTTATCTTTAACCACAAAGCACGCAGCTTTGATATTTGTTATGTGACAAAGATTGTTCAAATCATGCCACTGGGCAAGCTTCACAGGTGAGCGATCTAGGGCCATCTTGGCCCTCTTGTTTAATAACATGTTTTATTACATAGCTTAATAAATAATTTCATTATAGATCACCGGTATTCAGGATAACGTAGCTGATTTCTTGATGTTTTGATGCTTCGATTTATATTCTAGCACAAGCTGTGTAATCGTGATAGCAATAGATGTACATATTCTAATGAAGTATGCAACCTGCTGATTTAAGCAATCGAAATATCGCCCTGTAAAGATTGAGAAGAATATATTTGGAGCTGGAGATTTTGAATACAAATTCATGCTAAATATTTATATCACCTTCTTGCATGTTGATTATTATTCGATAACACCGTGTTATATAGACTTTGAAATAGTACATAAATAACGTGTTTAAAAGCAACATTTATATTTAAGATTAGAAGTGATTACTATTAAAGAAATTATCACCAAAAACACATTAGAATGATATTATAAACAATTGTATGATATAACTGCGTATGTTCATATTGTGATAAGTGGTCATACGAAATAGTTGGAAGTTCGCAAATTCTTATTTGCGTTTGAGACCATTTTAATAAGAAGGAAAACTTCGCTATCATAGCGAGATAGTCGTAAAGTCGAGTAGATCACTAAGTCGCTAAGCAGTGTTTTAGGGTATAAAGCTTTTACAAACAACGGCAATTTTGTTATGAGACTCTCAATCTCAAGGCCATTTGATATAAACGTTAATTGAACCATAACATTTTAAAGCGTCAGTAAGTCGTAAACAGTTGTAGGCATATGAATCATATTGGCCCCTAGATAATTTGTCCACATTGTGCGTTGAATAAACTCGAGGCCATGAAAGGTTCAATGGCAACGGCATAAGGTAGGGACAATTAAGTTCATTCCGGGGCCGCTGTATTAACAAAATGAACTTTCTGTCTATTGACCGAAT